>CATIUR010000005.1:17286678-17751678 GCA_949592205.1 Helichrysum umbraculigerum | reverse complement strand
TGTGAAATTCTATTATGTGGGATTGCATCGAATTATTTCTGTGAGTTGGATTATGGAAGACCAATTCATCTACAATTTAGGAATACATAACCGTCTAATTAATTTTGATTTATATGAATATATACATTATATTATAATTTAAATTGTAATTTCCTATAATACCCTTTCACCCTAGTTTTAAATGATTGGTTAGAATTGCTTCTCCCCCTTCTCTACCAAAATTCTTTTCTTTTTAGATCCCCTTACTATATATATATATATATATATATATATGACAAGTTAGAGGGGAAAAGAGAAACCTAAAATGAAGCACAAAATACGTTATAAAAAGTGAGATTTGTATTATTTTATATACTAGTGGTATAGCCCGTGCGATGCACGGGTTTTATCATGTTCCAATAATTTCATACACGTATTCTAATAATTGCCGGTACAATAATCCTATATGCTTATCGATGCCAACAATATAATACATATAGAAAAAATGGATGCCTGTCGTTATAATTTTGCTAAAAGAATTTTATATTATAGATTACAAATATTGATCATGATTCCTAGTGCTAACATGCATAAAGTACATTCTGTAAGTTACAATTTGTCAATTTTTAATTGAACAAACGGTTCATAAAACTAATACAGAGTAAGAGATAAATGGAAAGTTAAATATATGTAACTTGGGTCAAGTTATAGGTTATTTTTCTTTTTAAGTTTAGTGTTTATATAAAACTTTAGAAGTCAACAAATACAGTGTCACTTTATTATCTAATAACTAATTAAGTTTATTACTACTACGTATCATATATCGCAAAACTAAAAGTTCAACGTTGGATTAAAATGAATCAATTTTGTAGCAATGTGTTGGATAATTAAAATTAGGCCCTTGTTTTTCTTTTGAATTTTCTAAGTACGGCTAATATTAACTTTAGTCACTCCATTAACATATACTCCGTATTAATTATTGTTGAATCATCTAACCCTTTTAATTTTAATTCTAATACTTTAATTTAAAGTTAAAACTTTTAAGTTATGGATCAAAGGAGCAGGGCACTAATGGAGAGAAGGGAGAGCAGGTAATTAATAGCCTTCAGATCAGGTAAATACATGAAATCAACGGCTAACAAAAACAGACAAAAGCAAATAAATAAGAAAAAGGTAAAACCGTAATCTGGTAAAATTACTATCCCCTTCATTCTAATCCATCCTCCTTCCCTCCCCCCTCTCCTCCCATATCCTTTCCGGCCGACCAACTGCCGCTAATTGGCGACGTATTCCGTCAGCCGTCAGCCACCATATTCCGGTCACCGGAAAAAAGTTTTCTTTCTTCTTTTTCTCCTTTCCAGGTTCTTATACAACAAATCCGTTTGATCTCCGGCGACATCGTCTTAGATCTAAACGTTTTTACTTATCCAATCTCTAAAAATCGTCATGGTGGTGAGGGAGTTTTTTTGGCCTACAAGTTTGTCCCCGGAAAAGTCCACCATCACCACCTAACTCGACAACCGAAGCCGTCGTTGAACTCAATGAATACAGATTCACATATAAACAATATAAATGGAATTACATGAAATTGTAGTACAAAACTAAAACTACAAATGAGCTAAAAAGATATCCACGAGAGACTAAAACGACTCCAAAGTATGATTTTTAACATATTTAGTTAGAGAAATTGAACGTAAATTGGAAGCAAAGAAATAAAAAAGAAATTCGAGAGATGATATAGTCAAGTGATAAAGTATATTAGATCTGATAGACTAGACTGATGGTGTACTATTCTTCATTTTTATTGGTCATTTTTATATTGATTATTAAGAGATATTAAATTTCAAAATAATTAGAGAAATACTGTAGTACAAATCTACTCCTGTTAATTTTGTTGTAGATGTAATTAGCTTTTTATTGCAAAAAAAATGATTAATGCAAATTCATATTGTCTAGAGGAAATGATTAATGCAATTTGACATATAATCATAGGTTTATAAACCAACGATAATAAACATTTAAATTTAGGCGACGTATGATGAGTGATATAAGAGACATGCTAAATTTGCTACGTAGTATATGTTTAAGGGTAAATTTGTTTTTGATTTTACGCTCATATTCATTGCATCTTATCATCAATTGCATTTTAATAACAATGCATTATAATAGCATTATATTTTGCATAGTAAAACTTAACTGCATTTTAACAACACTACATTTTGTACTTATAAAATGTGACTGCATTTAATAACATTGCATTTTAACAACATTAGATTATGCATTATAAAATTTGGGTAAAGTTCTTAGAGGAATGGCTCAAATGAGGATAAGGAGAGGCAGACTGAGTTCACTGCATTTTAGAACAAAATTGGCGTTTAGATTCACTGCATTTTACCAACAGATCACTGCATTTTACCAATGGAACACTGCATTTAACAAACACTGCATTTTAACAAACACTTCATTTTACACATACGAAGTTTTACTGCTAACAAACACTGCATTTTACACCTACATAATTTTACTGCATTTTAGCGACACTGCATTTTAGACATACAAATTTATTCCCTAAAATGCAGTGAATTCGGTATGCTCCTCATTCCTCTCATTTGAGACCTTCTCCTCAAATCTTTAATCATAAAATTTGACTACATTTTAACAAACTATATTTTGCACTTAAATTTTTTTACTGCATTTTAACAATGCTGCATGTTAACAACATTGCAATTTACATTATAGAACTATATTGTATTTTACTAACACTACATTTTGTACTTATAAAATTTTACTGCATTTTAGTAACACTGCATTTTAAGATGGTTGTAGTGATTCAAACGATAATGCAGTGATTTAATGATATGCATTGTTTCTATGGAACAATAATGTATTGTTTGTCATGCATATAAATAAAGAATATTAACCGATACAAACAACAAAAACAGACAAAAAAAAAAACACAATCACAATTAAATTACTTAAGTTGCTTCATACTATTACAGTTATCGTATATTTCAAAATATGTTAGTTTAGTTGTCTAATAGTGTAGTAAATGAGGAACTATGTGGCATTTGGAAAACCACATACTTTATTTAAAAAATGTTTTTGTCATCACCCACATGGATCACATAATAGTCGTGAATAAGGAAATTAGGAATCAATTTATTCCAACAATATTTTCTACCTAGCTCCACCATTATCCACCACACTCAACATAACCCAAACATTACTAAGTTCAGTGAGCACATATTCAAACAAACTATAATTTTAGTGTCATTAACCATTTCAACATAACTTCAAAGTTAAAACACAATCAAAAACAGCGACGACGAGTACACCAAACTTATTACCTCCATTCTAAACAACGTCGTGAACTCGTCGCCGCCGCCTCGGCTGATTCCGATCTTGATTTTAGGGTTTGTTAGTTGCCGGAGATGGCTTAATTAGAAAAACTAAAGAAACAAAATAGTATAAAACGAAAGTAGCAAAAAAGGAAGAAGAAAAAACGATGGACGTATTCCGGCGACGGTAGGTGGTGAACATCGGCGGCGAGTCACGATGCTATATCAGCGGCGGGTGGGTGTGTAAATATTGTCGGTAATAAGTGGGAGGGATTAGGGAGAGGATGAAGGAGAAGTGAGAGGAAATAGTATAATTACCATGTTGCCCTTTAATGGGTTGGTGGAAATGATGAGGTGGCGGCTCAATATTGGCTGCTCTTACTGCTCTTTCTGCCCTCATAAGGGGGCCTGCGCTCCTGAACTGTACCCAAACTTTTAAGCCCAACTTATTGTTTTAGTTAGTTAATCTTTTATGTCTATTAATATTCACTTTATTATTTCATATTAGAATCTAACTTTATTAAAATATCTGTGTGATGCATAGAACTTCTTTTGCTTGTTTATATTATAATTTTGTACAATTTCATGATCTAGCTAGCTAATATGTAGATAAATATATTACGTACTATTGACGAATGGTAATATTAGAAATGAAAGAGTATGTTAGCATACATAAGTTTTCATCCTGGGATTATTAAATTTATATCAAAATGAGAAACACAAACATATCTACATCCGTAAGGACCATAACTCAAAATGTTAAACAAATAGAAAAAACATAATACACCAAAGAACGACATAAATTGTAGTTTTCACACATTAAAAAATCATGTACATATCAAATGTCATTCCATGTGAAATCAAATGTGAAGTAGTATGCATTGCTAGTATCACCCACAAATCATGCATTGCTTCTTACACTTTTATTGGTAGACAATCGAGATTTTTTTTACCAAATGTAACTTAATACATAAATATACATAAATTTAAAGCAATAACACATTACATGAAATAACTCAATTTTTGATATATATATATATATATATATATATATATATATATATATATATATATATATATATATATATATATATATTCAATCGCAATGCCCAAAGGACCGACTGATCATATATGTCATCTTTATGTCAAAGATAACAATCAGAGCCGTTCTATGAAATCAATAGTTGTTTGTGTATGAATCATTAACGGGTTAGGAGTTCGAATTGTACTATGAACTACAATGTCAAGAACTTTGAAATTGGTGTGGGAGGTACTCGTGATTATTATTCGGTGTGTTTCTCAATTTTATGTGTTGTTGTTTCCTCTATATCCTTCTATTTGGGTGTTTTTGACATTGATCTTTACATAACATGAGATTGTAAGTTCATGTAGATGAAAGTATTTACAATTCATCAAATATATATGCATAGTTGTTAAACTCTTACGATTCACGAGTCGACTCTTACGAGTCGGTTCAGAAATTCAAAAAACGAGGCGACTCAGACCCCGACTCGTAAATGGCTTTGACTCTTACGAGTTATTTTTAGACTCTTCCGAGTCGTGGGCGACTCTTACGAGTCTTGGGCAACTCTTACGAGTCTTGGGCAACTCTTACGAGTCAGAAACCGGACACACGTTTAATGTAATTTAATAAAAAATATAAAATGACAAAATATGATAGGAAATGACTAATAATCTATTATAAATTAAACATTTGTGTTATTTAATAACTTTCATCATGTTTTACTTCAATCAAGGATAGAAATCTAAACAATAATATGCATATAGATATAAATATATGTATTTATTGTAAAATTATGACTCTTACGAGTCGAGTCGAGTCACGAGTTAAAAATCAATACTCCGATTCACGAGTCGAGTCACGAGTTAACAACTATGTGATGTGAAGCATCGCAGTATACCACGAAGTCATCGGTGCCTTCGGGTAATGATAAGATTGGAGCACTGCAAAGCTTTTGTTTCAGAAGTTGAAATGCTGACTCTTGTTATATAGGGGTTAGCAAATACTGAAGTTTTAATAACAATTATTAGTGCAACAATGGTTGGGTTTCCAAGAGTTATATATCATGCAATTAAATATGAAATTAAATAAGGATTGATGGAGCTTGAAAATAGAAAGGTTGATATCTATCTATCGATCAAATATTGAACTATTAATAATTAATAACGGCAAAATGCAAATCTTTATTGTCATTATTAATAATGGGAAGACTCAAAGATTATTTATTTTTTGAAAGGCAGTTGTGGAATCACTAACGGACCTTTGATCCACCCGATCATCTCCACAAACGGTTACTCCCCTGGAATCGAGTAACCGCCATTGAATTCGAAGCCAAGACGACGCCCTATAGGGGTTGCTCTCACATGTCTTGGATGGGTATAGCGTCGCAGGAGTCCCCCTCACAACAAGACTCGAATTCATCACCCCCAGGAAGAAACCATTATGGAAAACTCCCTGACCACTGGACCAAGACCCCAATGGAATTTCCATGTCCTTGATTGGGATTGAACCCATGACCTGTGGTATAAAACCACTTTGCTCAACCAAGTGAGCTAAGCCTCAAGGACAAGACTCAAAGATTATACAGTAGGATTCTCGATATATAAACGCGAAACTTTCTTGCCAACATTTATATTTATATTATATATTATATTATGTATTTCATTTTATCATCATTTATTTGGAATATAGTAGTGAATCAAATATGTTATCTTTTTACCATCATTTATTATAACGATTAATCTTCATAATTACATTTATACATGATCAAACTCATAAGTAGATGAATGAACATATATATATAGACAATAGAACTTTCTTACCAACATTTATTGTGTGTTTTCATATTACCATCATTTATTTATTTATTTATTATAAGTAATTAAACAAATATTTTATCTTTTTACCATCATTTATTCTAGTGGTTAAATACTCATAATTACATCAAAACTCAATGGAGATATTGATCATTTAGTACAGTGGTAACTCAAATATTTTAACTTTTTACTAACATTTATCATGGGGGTAATTTATCATTAATTCACTTAAGGCCCAATCTTTTAAGTATTGTAGATTAAGACATTTTATTGGTTGGTGCTAATATTAGATAGGGAAATTAATCGAAATGTCACTTTTTTTAAAAAAATGCGGATTTACCCCCCCCCCCCCCCCCCCCCCCCCGGTCGCCGGTCGCATCATGCGACCTGCGACCCGTTACCTGCGACCCACGACCGAATGGGTTACCGAGAAAAAGACAAGCCCAAGCCGCGTAACGACTCGTTCACCGATCGCAGGTCGCACCAGGCGACCTGCGACCCGAGATCGGCGACCTGCGACCCGTCTGTGAACGACATCGAGGGGTCTTGGTCACTAGCCGTAAGTCTTGGTCACTAGTCGGAATTCTTGGTCACTAGTCGTAAATCTTTGTCACTAGTCGTAAGTCTTGTTCACTAGTCGTGAAATACAATTTTCAAAATTTTCAAGATAAGATTTTTCTGACATTTTGTTAAGATTTTCTGGATTTTTTGTACTTTTTTGATAAGTTTTTTTATAACTTTTTCTATTTTTGAGATAAGATATCTTATCTTTTTGGATAAGATTTTCCTTGATTTTCTTTTCTATTTATTTATAAATAGTGTAACTGTAAGATAGAATTATCAACACTTCACATTCTCACCACATTCTCACCACATTCTCAACTTTTTCATATATCTTCGTCATTAGTTTTCTGAAAATGGTTTTGGATGAACATTTTTGGTATTTTCGATCTCCAAATGAAGAACCATCAACTGAGATAATATACGCACAAGTACCCTGGATGTTTAGTGTTGCTTTCCGTCACACCGGACATTTTCAGGGCGCTTACAGAATGTACACTCAAGGTTCATTGACGTTTCTTGACTGCGTTGAGGCCGATGAATTTTCAACCAAACTTTTGAAAACTGCTTTGAACGAGCTCGGTTACGTGCCTCCACCGAAGTGGTATTTTTACTTTAAAGAGCATGAAAAAGACCTAGATAATGGTTTAGAATTGATAACAGATGATGTCGAGCAACTCAAGAAGATTACTGACTATGCCAAAATACATAGAGAAATTGAGGTGTATGTTACCCGCAAAGATCTGTCACATTTCTCGAATTCTGATCCAACAATGCCGTTTGCAATGTCTAAGGTTATTACCCGGCTCTTCTGCCGCTAGGCGTTTATTCGATTAGTTATTGGTTAAATCTTGTAATTCGTCTCTTTCTTTCAATAAAGTGGATAGTTGGCCAGTTATGTTATGTTGTTAATGTAATTATATGATTTATAATCATTATGTAATGATAGGTTTAGTAATGTTCAAACAAAGTAAGTTAATCAAATACAACACAATAATGCAAACATAGATAACATTGCTAACAAGTACATAACATATTTTTTTTCAAATACAACACAATAATGCAAACATAGTTTTTTTCATCACAACAAATCCAAATGTGACTCAAGGTTGACTCAAATGTACACTCGGATAAGTTTGAGTCGCCTGGGATGGCTCTCCTCCATCCTCCTCGAACTTGCTTTTCGTTGATTTTGTGGACGTCTGCTGCAAGTCAAGTAATGACGATTGTATTAATAACACAATGTAAATTTTATGTGTTAATATGAATAGATTTAATAACTTACTTTCTTCGATCTTGATTTGGATCTTGATTTGGACCTTGAGTTTGATCTTGCGGTGGTTCTTGATCGGGTTGGCTCATCGATTCTATCGTAAGGAGCCGTACAATTAACTCGACTATGACCGCGTTCCTTGCACCTGCTACATACATTTTTGTATTTCCGTTTCTCCTCTCCTTTCAAAGGAATACGAGCACGGCCAGGTGGGCGGCCAGATTGCCTCTTCACAAGTACCCGGCGGCAAGCAAGTCTGCAGATTACCTGGATCTTCCCATTCTGAAGGATGAGGTGTTGGATTTATAGCCTCACTGTAGGTTGCCCGATATGTTTCCGTGGTGAAATACCTCTCCGCAAAACAGCTGACATTGTCCATTTTAAAGTGACGGATCACTGCCGCTACGTGTCCGCAAGGTAAACCAGAGAGTTGCCATTGCTTACAAGTGCAGGTTCTTGCTTCCAAGTTGACTGTTCCATTCTTTTGCCGATCCACCACCTCACATATCATGTTTGTGGATGGGTTGACCTTCCAGCTGAGTGATTTGCCAACCCTCTTACCAATTTTGTGTTCGGCATATGACGTGACAGGTGTTTTAACGGCCGCGGCAGTGTTTCGATGTTTGAAATACCATTGTTGTACTGAAGATCTAAAAAACTCCAGTAACATTGTCACCGGGAGTTTTCTTGCATGCTTGGTCATGGCATTAATGGATTCTGCACTATTAGTCGTGAGGTAAGCATATCGTGTCTTTGTTGAATGATGCCTTGACCATCTTTCTTTCCCCACCTCTCTAAGAACATTAACTGAAGTTGGTAAATGTCTAGAAATGACATCAAAATGTTCATCGAAATCCGACTTTCGGTAGGCATTACACATTTTCCAGTAATGCCATTCAAAGTGCTTGACTTTTGCAGATTTGCTTTTCAGGTTCATTAACAAATGACGGCTACAGAGGGCATGCCTCTGGGAATACATCTGAAATACCAGCCGCAATTGCTGCAGCCCTATCAGAGATGAATGTGAGGTTGTCAACCCCACCGACAGATTCAAGCGCGTCACGTAAGTTTCCCAAGAACCAAGTCCACACGTCGGTCGTCTCTCCCGCACCAATGCCATAAGCCAGGTGGCAAGATGCCATTATTACCGTCCATCGCCACAACAATTAAGTTAGTACCCAAGTACCCACCCTTCAAATGTGCCCCATCTACGATTATTATTGGGCGTGTATGGTTGACAAATGAACGTATCTGCAAATTCAGAAAAAAATAATTGTAAATTATATAATAATGTACGTATGTCATTGACTAATAATAATTACTTACAGCTGCTCCGATGGACATGTAACACATTACAAATTTATCCTCGTCGTATGTACGGAGATTCGTAGTGCTCCCCGGGTTATGTAGTTTTAGGTTGTGCAGATAAATGGGAAGTTTCTTAAACGATTCAGCGGGACTACCTCTCAACAGCTCTATAGCATAACACTTTGCTTTCCATGCTTGGTTGTATGTAAGGCTGATTTTAAACCGTTCAGTCATATCAAGTTTGATCTCTTTGCCTCTGTATACACGACCTTCCAAAGTCATCGCCTCCTTCAAAAGGTTACCAAGCACTTTCTTGGTTGCATGATGACTATTTGCCAAGATTTGGGTACGAGAACATGTGTGCGCGTCATGTAACTTCCTTACTTGGAAGTTGTCACAATATCGAATACACGATGCGCTTATCTTCCAATCACAATCAGGCAAAATACATTTTTCTCTGTACCTTTTTTTGTCTGACTGTGTTGGTTTAATCTGAAAACCCTCTTCTAGACACTTGGTATGCAATTGAAGCAGAAATTCCTCTTTACTTACGAATGTTTGGCCCTCTCGAATCCGACAAAATTTCTCATACATTGCATCTGGCCGTTTAGGAACTTCTTTTTCTTCCTCTCCTGACGGCGATGGTATATTCCAGAATATATCAGGTTCGGCTGATTTTACTGGTATTGGTTTGTCGTACATATCTCTTGGATCAGGCTCATCCTCCTCATCACCCTCATCATCCTCATCATCTTCAACAATGTGATTACAAAATGGATGGTCATGATCCTTTGGTGGATTGACATTTTCCTCATCATAATGATCATAATCATGAGGATGTGGATCTGGATATGGCTCCTCCACATAGTAATTTGAATGAGATTGATCATATTGAACATCCGAATCAAATTTATTATTATCTAGGGTCTCTTCAACTACCCTAAATGAAGGGTTCATCGGTTGTTCTGTTGGATGGAAAACTGTATTTTGTGGAGGAGCATGATAATGAAATTGATATTGTGGTTGATAAGGAAACGGAAATTGTTGAACGGGCTGTTGAAATTGTTGATATTGTGGTTGTTGAAAGGGCTGTTGAAATGGCTGATATTGAGGTTGTTAAAAGGGTTGTTGAAATGACTGATATTGAGCTTGTTGGTAGTATTCAGTAGTCTGTTGTTGGTTCTGTGGTTGAAAACCAGAACTACTACTACTAGGTTGATTGCTACCCTTACCAGAAACATTTCGTACAAGATCAACAATGTAAATTTCTATCGGAGCATTGTTAATTGCATGGCACAGAAAATCACCAAAATCATCAATATCATCATTTATATCAACAACATATTGACCTTCCATATATTTTAGACAAACAGGTGAATCAAGTGGTAGACCTACCTTTCTTAATACGTTTTTCAACAAAACTCTGCACGTCATGGGCTTCTCTGGTGCCACTGGAAGTTTTAACGGCACTCTACTACATTCTATTGGCAAATACATTGGCATGTTGTTAACATATTCAAAACGACCCCCAAAACATATAAAAACTTTAAACTTGTCCATCAAAAAACGCAATACTACCTGAGTGGGTGAAAATTTGTACCTGAAGAATGATATGTTAAAAGGATGATGAGAGGAGTGTGAGAATTTGAGAGTGATTGCAGAGATGGATGTTAAAATGAAAAGTATTGAAACTACAAAAATCTGATATTGTTAAAATTGAAGTTATCCAGATCATTATCCAAAAAGTACAAAAAATCTTAAAAATGTCAGAAAATCTTATCTAGAAAATCTGAAAAAACTTATCTTGAAAAATCTTATCTTGAAAAAATCTGAAAAATGTCAGAAAATCTTATATGAAAAATCTGAAATTGAAAAATCTGAAACTGGTAACTTACGACTAGTGACCAAGAATTACGACCAGTGAACAAGAGTTACGACTAGTGAACATGAGTTGCGGCCGGGTCGCAGGTCGCCGAGCTCGGGTCGCAGGTCGCGTGGTGCGACCTGCGACCGGTGAACGGGTCGTAAGGAACTTGGGCTTGTCTTTTACTCGGTAACCCATTCGGTCGTGGGTCGCAGGTCGCATGATGCGACCGGCGACCGGGGGGGGGGGGGGGGGGGGGGGGGTAAATCCGTAATTTTTTTTAAAAAGTGGCAAAACAAAAAGTACGTTCCGAAAAGTGGCATTTCGATTAATTTCCCTAATAGATATTAACATTTTATTGGTAGGTCGGTGGAGTTTTAGTGTTCAGTTCAGTATTCAGTGTAACTTCAACATCGAAGCTGAAAAGTGAGGTAATGGTTAATCTTGGGTTCAGTATTCAAGTTCAGTGTTCAGTTGATTATTTTATTATTATTTAATTTTACAGGGCCGTCTCGTTGATTTCGAAGGCCCTGTTCCGTAATTTCAAATTAGGCCCTTAATCGATTCTTTATATAAGTTTCATACTCCCTCCGTTCCGGAATAAGTGTCCTGTTTCAGATTTTGAAGTTTTTCTTTTTATAAAATTAAATTTTATAAAAACAAATTTCATAAAAACAAATATATAATCAATTTAAATTTTAAGACTAAAATCTTAAACAACTAAACAAATAAAGTAAATCAATTACATACAAACTAATTAAAATCAAATGAATTATAAGCTTAGCCCATTTTTTTAGATCAAGACAAAATAAAAAAAAAAAAATTTTTAAGCCCAACCTATTTTTTATTATAGCCCATTAAGCCCATTTTTTAAGGATAAAAAAGTCATACAATTTTTTTCTTCCCTCCCTCCTGTACGTTCATTCTTCTCCAGCCTCTTTCTTCTTTTCTTCATTCTTCTTCTTCTTCTTCACAATTAATAGTTTAACTTCAATTTCCATGATTAAATTGTTAAAAACGAAAAAAATAAGAAAAAGAAGAAGAAAACGGTGATTGTCTCAGCGTGCGGGATTGCACGGCACCTTTGAACGCCGGCCGGGAGTGGAGAACGCCGGTCTCGACGTTCAAGTGGTTGAACGGCGACGCCGTTCTTCACCCACTCCCCATGCTCTAAGTATCATTTTTGAGTTACTTCATCAATCAAATATCAGATATCAAATAGTTATCATTATGATTATATTATTCATAAAAAATAAATTATTATAAGTAGATAAGATAGGTACTAGTATGTTTAATTGGTAACTTTCCACTCATGTTTGATGTTAACTAAACTATATGATTTATGTAGAGAAAATTATGTGTTAATTATGGATCAAGTGATGATGTGAAAATGATTGTGTCAAGTGAGGTTAAACATATGATGATCAGATATTTAAATCGAGTAGATTACTAAAGATGATTTGTTAATATAAAATTAACATCTTGGTTGTCTAATAAAAACTTGAATCTTGATTATTTTATGTGTTGTGATTCAGTTCGAAGACAATGTTATGTGTTTCTAATTTGAAATACTTATTAAAGCTCTAATTGGTGGATTCACTTTTTTGATTCGTTAACCAACTCGATCTAAATATTGTTTTTCTTTAGTAGCTACCACTTATGGCACAACAATTTTTTTTTCGATATAGCACTGAAATTAATTTGACAGCATTTGCAACTTCATATGTCTTATTTTGATTTTATGTCTTTGACCATTAAACTTTAATAATATTACAGTATTTCTCTCACTCAGCGTGAATAACCCTGCTTTTACTTATAGCGGTGCAAAATAAGAATTTGACGTGACTCTTAACATTTTGAGTTTTTGTGAATTCGTAACACGAACAAATAATGTAGACCCTAATTCCGAGAATAGGTATCCTCTTTTAGTATACTTTGTCAAATATCATACACAGTGCTTGATAAAAAATATTTATGTCATTAGTATACTTTTAGTACTAGTTTAAAACCCGCAAAAATTGCGGGTCTCTTTTATGTTACATTGTTGTAGGTGGTACGTGAACAACAGTTTTGCATAGCTTACCTTATGTTAAAAATGTAGGTACAATGATACAACATGGCGTAAATACGCTGGTTCAGCATTCAAAGGAGAAGTTTGGTCATCGATATGTGACATTTATGGATTTGAGTATGGCCAACCTATGATATTATCCTATATTTTGAAGGGTCGATTTGGTTTAACACTACCTTGCACTGATCATAACGATGTTAATATTTTGTGGCCAGATCCTCCTATACCGTTAGATGGTTATCCGCGTGATGAATGTGATTGTTTTGAAGTTGGAGCATCCTCAAATGCCGGCAAAAGTGGAAAGATTGGTACCATGTTTGCGATAGAATTGTCTGATTCACTGTTTAAAAGGGGGTATATGGTATGTCTTATGTATATTAACTATAACACCCCTCATTTATACTTATTTAAATATAGTAAATCGGAAGCGTAAGTCCAAATAGATAATAATAATTTACACCGTTTTATCAACTTATAAAATTCAACCTTTTCAAAACATAATTTCTCAACAGAGGTGTTATATAAAACATGTTAAAACATTATTTTATACAAATCCGCTATCAGAGTAATGCCTCGTGGTCAAACATTCCTTCTAATCCAGCTTCTTGCCCAACCAATATAATAGCAAAACCCTGCAAGAAGTGTTAATGTGGGGGATTAGCATAACGCTAAGTGAGCAGATAACTAATCAACATCCTAACTTAGCTCAACAACCTTGTGTACAACACTTAACACTAAACAAGAAAGTACACAATACAACTCATCAACTAATCAACAACACCATAATGAGGATCGGCGGCTCTGGGGATAACCATAAACCCGGGTGGCTCCCCAAGAACACTTATCCAACCTATCCGTATGGCCATACGGACGAGACCGATAGCTAGTGATTATCTTCAACTAACACAGGAGGTGTGTTAAATTTTAGATAACCAACTAGCCCAACCAACAGTTCAACAACTCGTTGCCTCATTAACAACTGATGCCCGGAGGCCAATTAATTCAAGTGATCACGTAATCAACAAGTCACATATTCAACTAGTCAACATATCAACATTATTATTAACTATCAACATAATTATCAATGCAACTAATAAAGTAATAACACGTTACTTGTTGTAACCAACCTTGTTACAACCAAGTTACGCTGAGGATTAGAGATCCACTCACCGACCACCTCAGACATCTACTCAGTAGTCTAATATCACTGAGCCTTCTGCGAATCTGAGAATACAATAGAACAACACAAGTTAGTAACTTGTCTTAAATCTATATAGCATCACCCCAATAGATTTACTTCAACAAATCTAAATTACTCAATTTACACTAATTAGCACAATCACCACAATTATCAATATGTTAACATATTTAGTAACTATAAGTTTCATAGTCACTAATCACAATCATATTTAATCTAATGAACACTTAATCACATTAGTTTACACAATGCTCTTTAATTATCAATTATTCACTAATAACATCAACTTAAAATATTGATTCTTCCAAAATCAACTAAACTCACAAACTTTATTAAGGATTATATATCAACTTCATCACTTCAAGGTTAAAGATTAACTTATAATCATGATTCCATCATCAATCAACCATTCTAATGTAATTACAACTTTCAACTCATGAATAATCCACTAAACCCATCACTTTATATACAATTATACATGAATTTACATTTCTAAGCTAGGGTTTATATTACTTGATTCATATAATCATCCACTAACAACTATTAAAACATTACAAGCTTTAATTTCAAGTTGTTCATCATTATTTCATCATAAGCCACAAGAACACTAAACAAAATAATGACTCTTAGCTTGAATCTTGCTACTTATCATCACTAGTGAGTTTATCTCACATCAATTTCACCAATCTAAACCCTAATTTTGAATTATAATCAAGAACATCAAAAACCCCAAATTGTAGGGTTCATAAATTACAAGAAATTGAGACTTACATGTTGATTAGAATGATTAGAGGATGCTAACCCTTGATCTTGAAGCTTGAAATCGAATTTACCACCTTCAATTTGATATAGAGAATGAATTTGATCTAGGGTTTCAAGTTATGTATGTATGTATATGATTGTACGTATGTATATATGTATATAGATATGTTTAAAACAAACACCGACTCAAAGTTTAAGTCTAGTATATAATTACCCAAATTTCTTTCCCCGTACTTATCATTGTCTGGAACTTAAAAATCATTTACGGGGAAATATTATTTTATTTTACCGTCAACTAGATTAAATTAAAACAATTAATAATTTTTTAATCACAATAAATTATTCGACTCTTTTACCCATTTATTTTCAAATAAATCACCGAAACTATTTTCTGACACAATAAATAATAATTCACAGTCAGAAAATATTTAATACTACTAGACCCAAATACTGGGTGTTACATTAACCTCCACTCGAATGAAGGAAAAAAATCAGTAAATTCATTATGTAGTAATAGTATTAGTTGCCTAAACCACTATATGTTGATAATTTTTGGTTGTAGATAGTACCTTCAAGATATGTAGGGCTGCACTCATTAGGAGGTCATGTTAGAGTAAGAATGAGGTATGAAGGTATCATTTTCAAGTTTGAACTCAGATTATTTGAAGACCGAAGAGGTGATGCTGAACCGAAAACTACTTGGGTACTAAAAGGTGACTGGGAGTTTTTTGTTAGAATAAGCGGAGTGGCTCGTAACAAAGTTCTAAGTTGTGATTTACACGCACTTGCTATGCACAAATCGTTTGCTTTGTTCATCGACGCTTGTTGAACCAGATGTTGCAGCTTGCTTTGAGCAAAAGTGAAAATTTTATATTATTTAATAAGGATTTTGATCAACAGAATATCAACCAGTTTGTTTTGTACTTAATTTTTTCATGTATGTTATTTAGATGCAATTTGTTGGAGAATCGAAGCACATTCTGTATAACTATAGCTTTGTGAGGCAGTGCAGGTGTTACTAAATACAACAGTGTTAAGACATGTAGTGTCTTATTTAACCATAACATAATTTCCGTTATTTAGGTAATCGCACCGAAAAGTCAAATCATAAAATAAACATATTTATTAGGTTGGTTAATTTTAGCAACTGATACAAATGGGAAAACTAATCAGGGGATCAACCTAAAAAAGACAGATCATAAGCTCACAACACCTCTGGAAAAAGCCTACATATCATCATCCCTGTACAAAAGGTACTAAACAGATGTATGGAATGCTAAGCCACGAGTAAAACACTACACATCTCAATAACGTTGTGTTTAAAAACACCTGCACTTACTAAATAGTTTTCAGTTGATAGTGAATAGATAACGCTTAGCAATCTGAAAAATGTAAATGAAACCGATATGTATAAGAAATCAAAAAGTTTCAGTATACAACAGAAAATATCAATAATAATGATTCTTATATTAAAAACTCAACATTTTCAATGTCTACTCATGTTGCCTAGCAATCCAAAGTGTGCTCATTGCTCGAAGTCGGGAGAAGTAGTTGTGTATGTGGATTAGGGCTTGAGCAGACTGGCGAGTTGTAAGTATTTGATGCATATCATGTAGCGTTTTCTCTCGCAACTGATCGCCTGCAATAGTTGTAAACGAAATGGTTACGTGGTAAGTAAGGTTAGCAGTTATTGTACACGCCTTTGTTAACTCTACTTGGCTAGATTACTGGTATGTTATTTTCATACATGTAAGAAATATAATACTTTGATAGCGTTTAGCAGATGGACCTGGCGAAGAAAATGTTCTAGGGAAGAGAACTGTCCTATGGCCATCGACATCTGACCCATGTAATTTTCAATACCCGATTCACTGTTAGGTAATTCATGAGTTTTTGCTGCCAACGTCTTAAACAAAGACTGGTTCATTTCTTCAAGCCCATGAGATATTGACTCTTCGATCTGATATGTAGTTCGTTGTAGTTGTTTAATATTTGTAAGCTGTTGCTGTGCAAGCGAATGCATATGGGTCAATATAACCTGCATTTTGCGTTGAAAAGGTATCGTATGTTACAACATGTACGCATATAAATATATATGTATATTAATATGTATAGTATATAGTACATAAATGTATTTAATGTTATTTAATAAGGCTATTGTCACAATACAGTGAGTAAGTTAGACGATCGAAATCCACCAATCCACTGCATACAGCGTTCAGCAGGTGAGGTTGACATTCCATATATGATATAACATAAATCAACTTTTGATGCTTTCCTTTTGAGCTTCAAAAAAGAAGTGAAATGTACTGCTGCGGTTTGAACAATTTTTTGGAGATCAAAGTTGTTTGCATTGTGTTAACTGTTGTCAGTACAGCTTGAATGTGATTGCTGTGATCTTGTAGCCATCGTGAATAGTCTGATATAAATGCTACGTAATCTGCTGAACCGTGAAGAAAATAAGGAAATTCAAAAGGTCAGAAGGTTAAAATTGATAAAACGCAGTTATAGGTAAAGGAGCTTTTATACAAAACCTGAGTTTGGACTTTGATTCTGTACATGTTAGACAACACTAAAATAACAAATGGCCTTAAAATAATGTTAATATGTGTAAAAAAGTTTATAAGAAGACGATCTGAAACTAAATCACGGTGAGTATCAAATATTTTTACGGGTTAGAAATACCAGTTTCGTCTGTTTTCGGTTTATACCCATCACCTGCGAGCGAAAGCTAAATACCCTGCAAAAAGTGCCACACACATAACCGTAGCATGTAGTGAATAGAAACTAAAGAAGGCATGATTTTGGATGAGTTATTGTGTGTGACAGTGTGAGGTATGTATTTCAGATTGCACCTGCTTTCGACATAGTTCGATTCCATTACTTATAGTAGTACATTTTTATGAGCCCTATAAGAGCACGAGCGATTAGACTAACGAAAGTACCCATATCCATCTATTTAAATGTTGTGACATTACATCAGCTAGATTTTTTCCCGAGAGTCGGGGAAAAAATCAAAGAAAGATGTAAGCAACAGTATTTATTAACAAAACTGGAGTCACATTGATATTGCAATAAGAAACTAACTCGTAAAAATAATCTAAGGACCAACCCATTTTGCACTGAATCTAAGGACCAACCCATTTTGCCCCGATCCACCATGGCGTATTCATACAAAGTGTAGAAATATATGAACCACTAAAAAACAGGCATTACGATATGCAGATATAGTACTACTATATACACTCATGAGTAGTATAATTATAAGCCTTTTAGCAGTAATTAAACCTACCTGTTCCTATTTATCCATGTAGGTAATACTGTAATGATAGAGTACCACATGATTTCCACATACCCATTTCGCCACCTAAGAGTGGAGTTTCAATTCTGAATATATAAACCTAACTGTCTATAGAATGTTCTGAGCTTGAGACCCAGATAGTAAAACATTATGAAATAATGCAAAAAATTGTCATCGATTAGATCTTAGACCGAACCAAATCAAACAATATCCAACCGCAGGCCAGATTAGGAATATAGTACTGGATAATTTCTATAACTGTGTAGATCCGAGCCAATCTCAAACCAAAGACAGAGAATGAACATAACCGTTACATCATCAAAACTTTTGCTCTTTTCGACAAAGGTGTTCAGTTGGACTGCATAGTCGCCCTACAATGCACAGTCAAGCTTGGTTCCGCTGCAAAACCAATGATTAAACATTAACATTATAAGCGTTAAAGTGCGTGAGTAACTATTTTTTTTTAGTATTTGAGTCATTCATATGAGGGAGAGGTTGATTATGAATCTTACTCGACATCCTGGAGCACAAAGGTTAGCAGTTTTGTCTGCCGACCGTCTTGCATCAGAATCTTCATGTTACCCGTTTCGATAACTTGACCAACCACGTCTGCAAACAACGTATGGTGCATAATATCAGGTAGTTAGACTGTTACATTTTACTTTTCTGATGTAATACCTACTAATAGTTAGATGAGATCGATTTAATATTGTACCAAAGGCAACGTTTGTGTTTAGTTGTCCTGCCCGTGTGTTAGAATATGGGATAAATGAGTACCCATCTCCCAACATTTCATATCCCACCACTCTTTTTACCCACAGTGCTACCACAAAAGTACATAGATATACTGTGTTCCCTACTTCTATAGAGTCACCAAAGTTATGAAGCAGGGTTTTTTTTAACCGTGGCGTGAATTCGGTTTCCCTGTAGCATGTTGTACTATTCATTCAAAATATAATCACAGTATATTATAACATTAACATGTTCTATGCATGTTCCTATCATGTATCATGTGATCGTTTATCATGATCACATTCACCATGATGCAAAAATTCATTTAGGGTAGGAAAGAATCGATAAAAGTATATATGCAGCTGTAACTCACAATAACTCTTTAAAGCAGAAAGTTTTTAACATGCTGTACAGAATGTGGTATTTGATAATGATGACATTAACCATGATTCAAGCATGTAAATCAATCTTACCAATATATATCTATAGTTATTTATATATATATATATATATATATATATATATAAACTGTAGATTGTGATAATTAATCATGATCGCATTCAAATTGATCTATCTTGCATGATGGGTTGGTAAAGATCCAAAAAGATATATAAGCTGATAAATAAAAGTTTCAAGTAAATGGATATGAACAGGCTTGACAACTACTTTATGTATAGCATGGTTAACCTAAAAAGTTTAGGCATGAATGAAGAAATCAAAAAAGTTGTTAACAGTTTTACCACAATGGTTAAACCAGATCTCAACAGGATCAGAAAGCAACATGCATGGATATGAACAACTTTCGCAATGACTACCTTGAAAATGCTTATATAGACTGAAAATACATATATGCTCATACTGTGTGTGACATATCAGGCCATAGAAAATGCTCACGTAATGAGTTTCAAGCAATCAGTTTAACAAAAAAATGCTAAGAAGCAACAATGTTCTATAAAGTGTAAACAATAAGCAATGGTATTTCAACAGGCATACAAGGATAACATAAATATGTGAACTTCAAAGTATTGTGTGATAGATCAATATCATACCTGTTGGTCACCCAATATCATATCTTTGCTTGCTACCCGATTGGGGCTATTTTTAAACAACTATGTCCAAACGTTGTGCACCTTTTCGCAAATATCCCAGTCTTGCATGTCGACTGTTAGCTCACTCAGAGGGGTGAATACTTGTTGATTCGCCATCTCACACCTGCTAGAAAAGGGAAATGATGAGAGGTATATGGTGTTAGCAACTGGTTAAGAAGTAGGTGTGAGTTTCAAATCTTTATTTGTGGGGTCAACCTATAAAATGGGAACGTGTCAAAATTTTGAATCAGCCTAAACAACCCTTTTGAGTTATGGTAAAAAGGAGCCATTTCAAGTGAACCTCGTGCTGATTTCCATCCATCCTGCCCGACCCGCCCACATTGACACATTTAAGGAGAATGGGTATAGGTTGTGTAACTCATGAGAAGTTGAAACAGGTCTGACATGTCCTGCTTTGAACTCCCATACAGTTTGTTCCAAGTCGCAGGAGGGAGTATAGGTGGAGTCAAAACAGGTCCGCATGGGATGAGCTTCCAAGGACTGATTCGTACAGCACGCCCAGGTGGACATGTACACTTGTCAGCTGGCTCGACCGCATACTGATCAAAAAAACTTTTGTGATATTACTTAATGCATCAACAGATTTAGATCATGGATGAACAAGTTATGTTTGGATCATCTAACCTGACCCATACTATATATGACCTACCCACCCTGTCGTACCATCTCTAAATTATTTAGTTTTAGGAGGAATTTGAAGCAATACCTCAGCATGGGTGATTATTCGCACACATGGCAGGACCAAATGATGGCTCGACTATGAAAACTTAGAAAGATCTTTTGATGTACCTTTGCTCAGATCCACTGTTACTGCTAACATTCAGTCAACCAAAGTCATTAATATATCTGTTGTGAAGGACTTAAATCTACCCCATCATGCAAGATCAGCGAAGTTAGCAATTCCACCTCCTACTACAGAGCTTGATTCTGACCATCTGAATCACCAGTTGCCCACTATTCATAATTAGTTTATTAGAATTGCATCTAAAAGACCCGCAAAATACAGGTTGTTTGACCTGTGTACCTTTAACCGTCTTTCGTGACACAAACATGACAAAATATAGATTAATTAAATCATTATCAAATATACATTTTTCATACCTTGCAGCCTTGCAGCTTCGGACTTTCTTTGTTTCACCTTTCTCTATGACTTAGGCTAAATCCATTGACTTCTAGCATCCCTCTTGCCGGTTACTTAGATAATATAGATAGAACAGTTCAAACAGAGCTTAAACAGAGCAAATCACCATATAAGAAGTGGCTATTTCAACCCATTTACTTGAGTGGATCATTTTTAGTTAACTATCTAAGATGCTTTATAAAACAAAAATTGACTAAATTAAAATGGGCCAAGAAATTACTTGTTAACTTGATAGGATAGAACTGCAACTTCATCAAGTGAGCAAAAACTCCTTTGCACCACTTGCATCCATATTATGATGATCACAGTTCTCGGTTCGTGCGGACTAATGACCAGGCTCATTATCACATTTCTGGTTACCTGCATAATACAAGCCTTATCTTAATTATACACATAATCTAGATGTCTATGCACATCTCTTCTCAGAACTATTCAATTGGCTAGGAATGTGGGGACAATCATAAAGACGGTATTCAATAACTGTGATATACAATCAGGGTAGCAATACGGACGAGTTAAGTACCAGGTCAAGATGGGTTTTTTAGCTTGACAACTAAAAACAATTTAAGAATTGTTTAGTTTATGTACAAACAGTTGGTTAATATATATATATATATATATATATATATATATATATATATATATATATATATATATATATATATATATATAAATAATAGAACGCACAAGGTACTACCTTGTAGCGACGTCGCAAACACTTCTTCCTCGAGCTTCTAATAATCATCCCAGCCTGTGTCTTTCTCAATGGCGTAATAATTAAAGTTCACGAAATTACCGGGTATAAACTTTGCCAGTTTCGTAGCTTGAGATGAACCTGGATATACTCATTATTCAGTTTCTAAACTCCATATGAACCTAACAATATCACCCCTTTCGTTATGTTGGAGTAAATTTTCAACTATTCTACATTTGATTGTTTTCTGTCTAATTATTTCTATGATAAATAGATGATTTGGTTTCTAAGATTCCCTTATGATCCAACAACCATAGGTAAAACAACAACAAAACATAATTCAGAATAGCTACCATATCCCTTCATCCTCACTAAAGTAAAATTAGCTCGTGCTAGTAGTCTTACAAAAGTATCCTATTTGGATCACTTCCGTGAATGTAAGTGAAATCTATATATATATATATATATTAATGACTATATATAAAAGTTAAATCAGATTCAACAAAAAGCCATCAAATTTGACTTTTTCAAGACAGAAGGATGTCAAAAAATCTGGTATTCTGACATCTTTATGGTTTCAAAGGTTGACATACATAAAAAAAATCTGTAAGAATCTTTGCCTATGTGCATCTAAATTATAATTTGCAAACAATTCAAATTAAAGGGAGGTTTTTAATTAATCTTATAATCTACACTGTAGAAATGTATTGCAGATCATTTGCCAGTTAGTAGTAAGCTGTAAAATACTAATATGCTATTAAATAATCTGCACTATAAAAAAAGTTTTTCAAGAAAGGTATGATGTGTACCAAATAACCAAACCAAACAATTGCAGCTGCTCTGAAGTTCCATTTTGAGTAGATGCCAGGATTGGATTGAAAATAAGGTTCTGCAAACAGTGAGTATTATTGAGTACAACATTTCATTTTGTTAACACATTTCATTTTGTTAAAAATATATGTAAACAGAGCCAACATGTGTTCAAGTAGCATATGTAATTTAGCATTCAGTTTGGTAGTAGTCGGCACCCATCATCATGGTATCATGAGAAAGGTAAAAATATGTAAGTTAACGGCTCAAAAAAGAAAAAGTATCCAACTTGATGAACTTTAGATCATGTTAGTGTCACATGGCAAAAAAAATTGATAATGTGATGCCCTTCTCTTAATTCAGCTTGCAACAACCTCTAATAAAAATGGATTCCGAAAGACAAAAAGAACTTACTACAATGCCATTTAATATCCTACATCGTAAACATCCAATTAAAAATACTGTTCTCTAGAACAATCTCATTTGACTTAGCATGTAGTCGTAAATTCTTGACACAACATAAGAAGCGTCAATGCACTAACCAATTTCCCTAACATATCTTTCTTTCAGCCATTAATGATGTTTTCTCATTTTCCCCAAATTGTATGGTGTTATTTTCAATCTGGTTAACAGAATAACAAACACAACTTCTATTGACAGTTGCTGTTACTGTACAATATACACAAATACATTCAGATCATGCAGTAAAAAAAACAATGGAATAATAATTTAAACCCAATACAGAGAAAAACTTTTTAGCAGCATACCCTGCATCTTTCGACTTTAGTAGGAGGCAAAAATCTTGGTGATGTGAAGAACCGAGTCTTCGGGTCATTAAAGTCAAACTTTGGAGGCTGTCCATATGGAAGTCAATATAATCAATATCAGATGGCACAACATGGGTAGGTTGGTCATTGGTGACTGAATAGTAATTGGGTTGTAAATGACACCTATAGTAAAGATGGGTCGGTTGGATTTGGTTTGACTAACCCCTTGCATAAACACCAGGAAAAAGAGATATTTTACCTATCGGCTGGAGCAACTTCTAGTGATTGTTCAAAACTAATGGTGGCCTTTTCTTGATCATGGTGAAGTTCCCACACCAACTGAGCGTATTGTGAAACCACATGGCCAGACCTCGGATCAGCTTGTACTGCACGTGAGTAATACTTCTCAGCTCCTTCAAGGTCACCCTTAGTCTGTGAATCAAGGACAAACGTATATAAACGATTCTTAAATGTTTGCTATGTTATAGATGAGTCCTGCAACCTCATTCGGAATAATGTATTGTGGTCATGGAAAGATTTGAACCTGTTGAAGAAAGCTAGCATAGTTTCTAAGAAGCAAAGGGTCACGACAGTTTTCATCTACCGCCAAAGATTCCTGGCATTGATTGCAATTTGGTTTAAGTTAAATCTGATAAACTATTTAAACGTGAATTTTAAACTTTATTCAACAAAAACATTCACTCTTAAGTGGCATTCATCAAAAAATGTGTAAATTTACCTCAATGGGTGTAGCTACGTCATTGCTCTCTTCGTCTTCATCTATTTCCCACAGGAAGCTTGCATATGCTGCAAGCACATTACTGCAAACAAATATAAGACAATTGGAATGTATACCATTTCAAGAACATGATCATACAACTCTTTGAAGTTTTCAGTGGATACTAACTTCAACACTAATACGAAATATACCCAAAATTTTAACTGAAGTTTTCAAAGGTATTAAACTTAAACTCCTATTACTGTGTTAATCTCGAAAAAAATCCATATTCAATTTGAATATGGGATGCCATTATAGGTGCAATTTGGATTCATTTACACATATGTGTCAATTCGGGTTATGTTCTATCTCAACTCTCAAGTGGGTAATGGCTATAAGTGGAACAAATTAAAAGTCAACCAACAGGTATACTCTGATACATCCTAATTTACTTCATATCATGGATGTATTGAAAATGTACCATTTGCTTTGCCACACTATTACAGCTAGAAGCAGGTAATGAAGCTTTAGGATCTTCTATCATGGATGTATCAATATGCTCATGATCAAGTTCCTCAACAGATGACAGAGACTAATGCACTAATGTCTTCACCTTTTCAAGATATGGTGAAGATTTAGAAGAAGTTCGTATTAAATAATTAAATAATATAGTAAAATAGACCACATAACGATGTAAGAAGTGGCAATTTCAACCCATTTACTTGAGTGGATCATTGTTAATCATCATCTATATAAGAGGCTTGTACTAATATAAATCAGCTAAAAAATAAATTTGGTCGAATGCAATTAAATGTCAACTTTAGTAAGATCAGAGTACAAGTTCACCAAGTGGCACAAGCCTTAATCTGACTTTAGCCTACAAACATACCAAGATTTGGTCAAAGTTCGTATTAAATAATTAAATAATATAGTAAAATAGACCACATAACGATGTAGGAAGTGGCAATTTCAACCCATTTACTTGAGTGGATCATTGTTAATCATCATCTATATAAGAGGCTTGTACTAATATAAATCAGCTAAAAAATTAATTTGGTCGAATGCGATTAAATGTCAACTTTAGTAAGATCAGAGTACAAGTTCACCAAGTGAGTGAGTAGATCATTTGCATCACATGCATTGACATTCTCTGGTAAAAATAATTTTATGAATGTTAAATACTATTTTTTTTATTAAATTGATCAATATACGATATAGCTTTGCAAACTCTGAACACTAACAGAGAAATAACCCGTTTGTCTTTCTTTTATTTTTTATTGGTTGGCAGCACAAAGAAAGGAAAACCATACCAGCTTACCAGCTCTGAATCTCTCTTCATCAAAAACTTTACATACTCCAGCATCCATCAATCATCAACGAATTTCCTGACAGTTGGTACTCAACGGGAAATTTTCAGCATAGGCCGGAACCGATTGGCTACAAAAACAATATAATACTAATAATCCAAGCCAAATGAAAATATAAATTAAGACGTTAAATGCTTTAAAAATCTACTTTACATGTTCCTCGGTCAACAACATTTATGTATGCGGTCCGTTTGAGACGAAACAAAAACCAATTAACCAAATCAACATATTTTGTGAGCTTAGAAACAACATCAGCAAATGACCAGAAAACGTGGCCTCTGCTATCAGACATAAAAATAAAAATTCCATGGATTACATAGATTTAAACTTAAGTAGACTTGATAAAAGGTCTCCATTTAAAATCAACTTAAACCACACAAACTAATTATAATCATAAACTTATAAATCAAAACAAATATCTTTTCAGTGTAAGTCTAAAAACATTTAAAAGAAAACAGATAAGCATAATCAATCCATTTACTTGCAATATGGTTGAAACTTGTGTCTTACCTATAATGATCAACTATACTATGAGAGATCCATATATCCTTTATATGTATCATAAAACAGCAGATGCAAGTTAAATTGTACCTTGCCTCATCCTAATCATAGCCATTTGAATCAGTAATATGATTGGACCACCGTACGCATTGGTTGAAATTATAGCAGTGTACAATTGAGATGCATATTCATCCCACAAGGCAGAATATAACTTGTTTCCACTGTCAAATTGAACAAAAAATAACAAAACAATTAGCCTAAACATCAATTAAGACATCCAGCAACACTAATTGTATCTAATGTAATAAGATTCATAATTTGCCTTGCCCGTAGCTACCAATAGAGAAAGACTACAACAACATATAAGCAGACCATTATTACAAGCCATCCGAGCACAGTTTATTTGTACCAATTTAGTTCACAAAATTAAATGATGATAAAGACCACAAAAATTATTCTGTTACTTCGATAATACAATTGAAAACCCCTTTTTTATGTTCAATCATTTTATCAAAGACCTTGATGAAATCTATATGTAAACTACAAAATAGATTTGTACACTCACTCTGAATGAATTAGCCATTTAAACCTGTATATTAAACATTTGCAAATATATTCGAATCTTCAATTTGAAAATAATCGACCTAGCCTGTATCGTACTGAAACACATATCAAATCAATTGTGTACAGCAATGATTTCATCAACAAAAAAAATCAATAATGCTATATACAATCCCTTTTAGGCATTTCATCAAACACTTGGTGAGTATAACAAAATTTCTTATATAAAACTGACAATCGAATCGGACGCCAACCATAGGGAGACTGTTTTATGTCCCTAAATATTCTAAACCATATGATGAGATATTGTCTCTAATGACTCAATAATAACATATCATAAACCCTAATTTCTGAAATCAAACTTTTGCAAAATTACATACCTGGTTTTGACGATGAACAAATCGGAATTGAACGTCGTCTCTGTTGTTACCAATGTCACTCATTCAAGCCGATTGTGATGATGAAGAAATCGAAATAGATGACGAAGAAATCAAATACCTGGTTGTGAAGATGAAGAAACCGACATTGATGGAAGCGGGGCATCATGATCGATGAGGCAGTATTCAACCAGGCCGTATCATATTTAGAAATCACTTGGAGCTTGAACAATTGCAGAGTTATGTTTGAAGCGCATTGCAAGCCCGCCCTAGGGTTTTCTTAATTTTAAATAAGGGGTATATTAGTAATTTGTAACACTATTATTGAGGCTAATGACATCATTATGTCATCTAAGGGTTAGTTAATATTAATATAGGGATTATCTTTTAATAAAGGGTGGGGATTCTTTCACAGCTTTTCTTTTATATATATATAGAGAATATAGAGAATAGAGATTCTTGGTATTTCCTTTTATGATTTTATAGACTTTGACTAGCTATAAATGTGACATGGAGTAATAAATAAAAAGACAAAAGATGGTCAAGGGGGCCAAGTTGATCTTATTGTTTTTGGGTGTGTTTTCAAGATGGGGAGTGATCCTTACACCACCAAAAATTATCCATATACCACTAAATATGCTTTATAGTGTTGTACTGTACAACACTGTAAAGCACAGTTAGTGGTGTATCGATAATTTTGGTAGTGTAAGGATCATCACCCTTTCAAGATAAGATGTATGTGGCAGTCTATTTATCAGCTACTTAAAGCATCATTGATCTTTATCTTCAAATATATATTTTCATATATATGTGTTTGAAATTGTTTATCTGTAGTTGATTGTTTTAATTAAAATAAGTATTTTGTTGTGAAAATGCACTCTGACCATATTTGTATGAATATTGTCTTTTCAATATGCAATGGTTATATTAGATTCTTAAGCTGTTGGCCTACAAATATTGAAAGTGTTTTCTGGACCTGCGTAAACCTGAATATGAGGTCTACCTGGAAAACTGTTTTATTCTTTCATTTTTTTTATGGTGACAAAATGGGTGGGTCGGTTTATTTGGGACTAAATTGATTGGTAAGTATAAAACAATGTTGAATCATTCTTCAACTAAATAGGTCAAGTTTACCATCTATATATATATTAGTATTTTACAACTTACTACCAACTGGCTAATGATCTGCCATACATATCTACGGTGTAGATTATCAGTCTATTTTAAAAACAGCCTTCAAATTGTTTTGTTTTCAAATCACAATTTAGACACCTACCAGAACCCTTACAGCTTTTGTTGTATTTATGTCAACCTTTTGAAACCATAAAAATGTCAAAAATCGTAAGATATAAATAAACCAAATGAGTTGTGTTGAAAGCTTGATTCCAGCAAATATGGAATGTCATGTGCTAAATATAAATCAAATAAATTAACTTATTTCTTGATTCAAATAATCTAGAGATGTGTGGTGATAAGTATTCACTTAAATAAGGAAATGATCTTATTTCATTAAACAGCACAGATTTTCCCTCCACAATTTCCTAATTTATATGGCCTTTTCAAATTCGTTTGACCAAAAATATATTATAAATACCAGTCCCAAACCCATTATAATTCACACATACTTTCAAGCCACTTGCTACCATCACACACATACCATCACTTTACTTTTCTTCCAGTATATTCAATGGCTAATCAATAAGTGATCACCCCTCTAAATGAACTAACATTCGACAGGCAAGATTGGATTATCTATGTGAAGGTGCACAACGTTTGGGGACTCAGTTGTTTAAAAAAAGCCCAAATCAAGTAGCGAGCAAAGACATGGTTTTGGTTGACCAACAGGTATTATATTGTTCTACCACAAAGTATTGTAAATTAGATAAAATCTTTGTATTTCCTGTAAAGCTATTCACTTATTGTTGATTAATAACACTTTGAAGTTTATACACCCTTGCCGGTTTCTCACTTTTTTACTAACCTAAAAACTTCCTTCATGTCTTCGGTTACATTGTATGGCCTGGTATGTCAGATACAATATGATATATACATATCAGATTATATTAATCAAAATTTGCCAATGTCAAGCCTGTGTATGTTTATTGTAGCATTTGTGTTAGTGGTTCACATCCATGCATGTTTTTTTTAAATAAGGTTGAATTGGCTATAATCGTTGGGTAGACAAGGTATCAACTTGTGTATTGTTTGCATTCATGCCTACAGTTTTTAGTTTATCCATGATTACGTTGATTAACATGCTTGGATGTTGGTTTCGGTTTTTTCATGGCACATTCTGTAGTCATCATGGCTGTTTTCTGCTCATATGTTTAGATGCAACAACCAAATTAACATGTTAAGAACAACTAAATGTTAGACCATACACTAAACTGGTGTACTGACTTAATGAACATGCTGCAGGGCAATAGGATCCACGCCACTATCAAGAAGAACCTCCTACCTAACTTTGGTAGCTCTGTTGAAGTTAGAAACACGCTTGAGATCAACACTTTCCTGGTAACACCGTACACCGGAAAGTGGCTCATGGCAGACAACCAGCACAAGATCATCTTTTGCAGAGCCACGCGGGTAAAAAGAGTAGCTGGAATCGAGCTTGTGGGAGATGGATACTCATTTATTCCATACACGGATATACGGGCAGGCCTACTGAACACAAACATTGCCTTTGGTACACTATTATTCCATACTCATCTAACTGATACTTAATACTTTGACTGAATGTTTAAATGTAACCACTTAATTACCGATACCGCGTGACTTTATTTCTTCTCAGATATCGTTGGTCAAGTCGTCGAGACGGGTAATATGAAGATTAAGATGCGGGATGGTCGGCAGACCAAACTGCTCACCTTCGTTCTTCAGGATGCTGAGTAAAATACATACCAACCTCATTTAATAAGTGTTACTCTAAATATGATATGGTAACATAGAATCATTGATGTATCCATGATTTTGCAGTGGCACCAAGCTAGACTGCGCTTTGTGGGGCGAATATGCAGTTCAACTCAACACATTCGTCGAAAAGAGCAAAAGTTCTCAGGATGTCACTGTTATGTTTATTCATGTTGCTTTCGCAAAACCATGGGATGGTATCCCCGAAAATCCCTTTACATAGTTATACTTAGCTACTCTTCCCGCAATTTTGTGTTAATATTTAGTAAATATTTTGTTGTCAACTACAGATAAGTATCAAGTTTCAAAAACTCTCTTTTTTGGCACAAAGGTCTACATCAACAGCGATATCCATCCAATAGTTCAGTTCAGAGAAAGGTTATACACTATTCCCTGCAAACTGGTTTAAGTATAATGCCATTATTGAGGGACCCATGCACAACCCGACACCATTATCTAGACTCCTTCCTTTTATGTACACGTTTTTTGACCCATAATTGTTTGTGTTTAAAGGTTGTTGCAAAAAGCTGAAGTTAATGATGTGCCTACACCTCCGCCTGTTTTGACAATCAACACCGTCATCGAAAGAAATGGAGACTTCTACATGAGGTTCCCACGGAAATCCATTGACTGTCTTCGAAGTATTAGAGAGGTAAACCCTGTGCAGCCTGTAGTAGACATCACACCTATTAGCTACGCATCAATATCAGGCGTACGTTAATATTCTTTACCCCTTTATGTAACAGACTACGCATTGTATTGTCATTGCGACGCTTTTAAGTGTTGTTACAGATGATGGGTGGTTTTATTACATATGCAAGACCTGTGCGAAGACTGTAACCAGGAATCTAGAAGCTACACATGATGGGCACCATTTCACTTGCTACCAATGTGGACCGATAAACGAAACCGAGTCTAAGTATGTTCCAAATGACTGTTGACTTATTGTAAGAAACTTATGTCAGTAACACTCATTTACATTGTTAGCGAATACAGTCCCACCCTACACTGATCTTTTTTGCAAATACCCCGTATATTTATCACACTCTAAAATGGATAAACTTGTAATAACGCAGGGTTCGCACTGTCATTCGAGTGGAAGACTCGACTGGTACCACCTCATTTTCGATGTTTGGTGATGTTGTCGTGAGGTTCCTCAAGAAAACAGAACACTGGTTGAGCTTGAAGATGAAACAGGTCCTTTTAACCCTATTTTATATCATCGTTGTTGTTTACAGCTGCAAACCTTCGTAACATTTGTAATTCTATTATGATAACTACAGGCTTCTGATCCAACTGAGGTTCCAACTGAATGGGAAAACTACATTAATAAGCAGATTGTGTTTAAGATAAAGGTTTCACTATTTAACGTGACCAGCGATTGTGCCTGCTACACTGTGGGACGTTGCACGGATGACACTGAGGTCGTGAATGAACAATTGCAAAGGCCTGTAGCAACGTTGGTTGACTTACCAGATGAGGACCATGACTTTGTCACACCAACCACCATGGTCTGAATCCTTAAACACACTTACTAACTAATTTAAGACATTACCATCAATATTCATAATTAACGAAAGAAATAGAGGAGAAGACTAATTATAATTTAAGTCATTAACATCTATGTTTATAATTGGTGAAAGAAATTACTGTTACGCTGTTTAAGTTAATTTAACAAATCCTCTTCTCCTTCTTGTAGCACGTTAAACACGAATTTGTGCGTCATTGCCTTGTGGACAATCAGGAGAACCACACAATTTTACGGGTTGAAGATATGGAATATCTTGTGAATGTGTACTTCAGAATTGACCGAAACACTGGTGGACTGATAGGTGCAACCTTCATTGGCTGGACCTGGGAGTTTTTCTGCAATAATTTGGTTGGCATTGAGTGCGTTATTCTAGAACATTACTCCCCGGGCTTCATCAACTTTCACATTGTAGCTGCAGAAAACACATCCCTATAGTTCTGAAATATGTAATAACCCATTTTTTCTTTTTTAAAGTCGTGACGCCATGTTATTAGCTTAATGGGTGATTAGTGTTTATTTGAGAGGTATTTTTACACACGTTATCGCTTTGGGTTCAACCAACCGCTACTGTCATCTAGCTTATTCATAGATATTTATTTTTATGCACTTGTGGTGAAAAGACTATAGAGGTAGTACATTTTGCATGCACTACACGTGGCAGAATCAGCTCATATATCTTTGATGACTTTCCTGTACGTGCATGCTTTACATCGGCTACAGTATTTATAAATTTTTTTCACAAACTACCTACTATAGTGTAACATAAAAGAGGCCCGCAATTTTTGCGGGTTTTAAACTAGTACTTATTAAAGCTCTAATTGGTGGATTCACTTTTTTGATTCGTTAACCAACTCGATCTAAATATTGTTTTTCTTTAGTAGCTACCACTTATGGCACAACAATTTTTTTTCGATATAGCACTGAAATTAATTTGACAGCGTTTGCAACTTCATATGTCTTATTTTGATTTTATATCTTTGACCATTAAACTTTAATAATATTATAGTATTTCTCTCACTCAGCGTGAATAACCCTGCTTTTACTTATAGCGGTGCAAAATAAGAATTTGACGTGACTCTTAACATTTTGAGTTTTTGTGAATTCGTAGCACGAACAAATAATGTAGACCCTAATTCCGAGAATAGGTATCCTCGTTTAGTATACTTTGTCAAATATCATACACAGTGCTTGATAAAAAATATTTATGTCATTAGTATACTTTTAGTATTCTTGGTATTTCCTATTTATGATTTTATAGACTTTGACTAGCTATAAATGTGACATGGAGTAATACATAAAAAGACAAAAGACGGTCAAGGGGGCCAAGTTGATCTTATTGTTTTTGGATGTGTTTGGTAAAACTAGCTTGTAGCTGGAGCTAAAAGCTTATAGCTGGAGCTTGTAGCTAGAGCTTATGTTAGGAGCTGGAAACTGGAGCATATAATTATGTGTGTAAGTGTTTGATAAAGTAGCTGAAACTTGAGCTTATATGGGTAAAATGACATAAAAGTACACAAAAAGAAAACTCAAACATTTGACTAAAGGCTATTAATGTAATTTCAAAGTCCATAAGCTCTAGAATTTTTCATAAGCTACTTCAAGTAGCTTTTTTTTCTAGAGTTTATTTTTTCAATAAGCTCTTAATAAGCTCTTACATATTTGTGTTCCAAACAAAACTTATAAGTTAAGTTCATTGAAAAAATAAACTTAAGCTACTATAAACTCTAACAAGCTACTCACCCAAACACACTATTTTTAAGGTTGACCATCCAAATTTCAGAGAAGAATTTTAAAATTGTCTTCAAGAATACGTAAGGGTAATTGCTTATAAATACTTTGGTGGGCCCTGTACCTTAAAAATATATGGTCAAAAATTCAGACGAACCTTATGGTTACAGGAAATTCTTTTTGTTGTTTACGTACATTAAAGGATGCATACAATAACGAGTTGAGAAATGTTATATTTACAGTTTCAAAAAATGACATGGTATATGTAATTAACCAATAAAATTTATTTGTAACTTATATTTTATTATTATGTTTCTTCAATTCATTGGTGTACATCATTTTTCTGAAATGGGTTTTATAAAATTTATATGAACATATAATTTCTCTAGCGAGTTTAGAAGCCTAGGCAATGGGGAAAAACACAAGAAAAGAAAAGAAAAGAAATAGACTTTATTTAGTTTTCTAGTTTAGAGTAATAGTGGAACTTTTAATTATAAGATTAATTATAAGATAGGGGTTCGTAAATGTATTTTATTTTACTCAATCTTATATAGAAATAGTATGTATCCAGTTTATAATGTTTTTATTGTATGTATTTAACTTTTAAATTTTGCTATGTTATATATTTGATATAGTCATTTTGCTGACGTGTCATCCATATAACTATATAAGGTGACACGTGATACCAGTATGAGAGTAATGTGAGTAAAATTACTACGGAATACATACAATAATTGAAAGTTTAATACAAAAAACAATAGTGTTATAAGTTAGATACATAATATAAATTTTGGATATAAAGTTTGATTAATAAATTTACAAACACGCATCCCTACTTAATTTTACATCAATTATAGTATTGCAATTTGTTGATTTGGAAACGAAATTGTACGTAAACCACGTTAGCTTTTGTAGAACCTCAAGAAAAACACGTACGTTTATTATTCTATTTCCAACTGAACTTTTGATACAACTAAGAATGCATGACCCCAACAAATGTTGACTTTCCTATTTCTATTTGACCGTCACATGGATGATGAGTTTAAATGAATCACACCATGTACGCAACGCATGTACATAAATTTGGTTGATGCCTTAATTTCCGTAACTTACAACTACAAGAACTAAAAATATTCAAACATGAAGTTGCTCATACAACTAGTCGTTATCATTCTAGCCTTGATATATTACAAACATGAAGCCATTGCACAAACCGATCCGTACGGTTTCAATTCCTTAGTCAATCAAATACACAAACACACAGACACTGTTAAGCCTCTCTATAGCATTTACTTATACGAGACTGATGATTGGTCGGAACAAGATGTCAGGTATGTAAACTTGCTTATTGACCTCGACGCTCCACTCATATGGCACGACTGCAACTTTATATCGCAACATGATTATGTTCATTGCGACGATGATCTATGTGCAAATGTGCAATCTACTTACGCTAATTACAAGAATCAGTCCTGCCCTCCCGTAACCAAGAATCCACTTATATCTAATTGGGGATATTGTGGATGCACCGTCAATATGGCCAATCCTGTTACAGGTATTAACATACTACATAATTAATTATACATATTACTTTTCGTATCTTAGTTTCTATGAGACGATCGACATATCCATTGATCTAATATACATTATATTCAACAGGAGCTTGTGAAGTTGGCTTGCTCAATTATGACTATTTTGTTGAGATATGAATATCGACAAAGAAATAAAGGAAACGAAAATTTGAAACTGAAAAAAAATGGAGTTGGGCTCCCTTGGTCACGTGACACCAAACTAATTGTTTTTGGGCTTATTGGATGCACACGTGAAGATTGGTAATACAATCAATATTTACACCGACTTCATTTGTTTTGGCAATGCGAGTTATTTGAGGCGGCTACACAATTCTTTTTTTTCGTTTGTCTTGGTGTACGGTTTAATATATATATTAAACTTATTATTGTATAAACCCTAAGCTACAAAATAATACAAAGAAAAACTCTCTAGTTGGCCGTGGACTAAAGCGATTACCCCGATCGCATATAACCACGTTAATTCCTCGTGTCGATTTACTTTTCCGTATTACTTTTATCCGTTTGTTGATTTGTGTGGTTACAATTGTTCAATTGTTTGTGTTGTTTGGGCTCGTAATATTTAACAACTGGTATCAGAGCTTCAAGGTTTGAAGTTTTGGGATCAATGGCGGACGAAGGTAAGTTTAAAATTGACAGATTTGATGGGAAGGATTTTGGGTTTTGGAAGATGCAAATAGAGGATTATTTGTATCAGAAGAAACTACATCAACCCTTGTTAGAGCATAAGCCAGAAAGTGTCAAAGCTGAGGATTGGGCACTTTTAGATCGTCAAGCTTTAGGTGTGATTCGATTATCACTCGCGAAGAATGTTGCATACAATGTTGTGAATGAGAAGACAACTTTTAATTGTCTTAAGGCTCTTTCTAACATGTATGAGAAACCTAATGCTGCAAATAAGGTTTATTTGATTCGTCAATTAGTTAATACGAAGATGAAGGAAGGGGCAGATGCAACTGATCATATTAATGAGTTCAACAATATTTTGTCTAGACTGGTTTCGGTAAATATTGAGTTTGAGGATGAGGTGCAAGCACTTCTATTGTTATCTTCATTGCCTGAAAGTTGGTCGGGTACAGTTACAGCAGTTAGTAGTTCATCTGGGACTACTGCACTCACGTTTGATGGGATTCGAGACTTGATTCTAGGGGAGGATATCCGAAGGCGGAATTCTGGTGAATCGTCGAGTTCTTTATTGAGTACAGATAACCGGGGCAGAAAAACTGAAAGAGGGTCGAATCAAAAGGGTAGATCAAGATCCAAGAAGAGGAATAACTCTAAGAATAGGAAGACTGTCACTTGTTGGAATTGTGATCAGAAGGGTCACTATCAATCTCAGTGTAAGAACCCTACTGTTGAGAAGGCTAAGGACGTGAATTTGGCTACCGATGAGACGGATGACGCATTAGTTTGTTCTGTTGAGAATGCGGCTGAGTCTTGGATTATGGATTCAGGAGCTTCGTTTCATGCCAACCCATACAAGGATACGATGAAGAATTTCAGGCCGTATCGTGGTAAGGTCCGATTAGCTGATGACAAGAGACTGGATATTAGAGGCATTGGAGATGTGGTATTAAGGACTTCCCTTGGTACTAACTGGACTTTGAAGGATGTGAGATACATTTCGGATCTTAGACGGAAGCTTATCTCTATTGGTCAGTTAGATGAAGAAGGTAGTGATGTAACCTTTGGAAATCGCCAATGGCGTGTGGTTAAGGGAAATCGTGTGATAGCTCGTGGACATAAGAGGGGAACACTTTATATGGTTGAGGAACCTAATGATGAGAATGGGGTACATGCTACAGTTGATGTAGGGGCCGAATCTACTTTATGGTACCGACGGCTCGGGCATATGAGTGAGAAAGGTATGAAGATGGTTGTTTCTAGTGGGAGGATTCCGGATCTGAAAAGAGTTGAAGTTGGCTTTTGTGAACCATGTGTCTTTGGTAAGCAAAAGAAGGTTACTTTTGGCAAATTGAGATCTACACCAAAGATGGAGAAGCTTGAGCTAGTTCATACGGATGTTTATGGACCTACATCGGTTGAGTCTATTGGTGGTTCTCGGTATTATGTCACCTTCATTGATGATTCCACTAGAAAGTTATGGGTTTATTTTCTAAAATATAAATCTGATGTTTTTGCTACCTTTAAGAAGTGGAAAGCTGCTGTTGAGAATGAAACTAACTTGAAGGTTAAGTGTTTGAAATTTGACAATGGAGGTGAATACAGCAGTAAGGAGTTTATTGACTATTGTGCTGAGATTGGTATTAGGATGTTAAAAACAGTTCCTGAAACACCTCAGCAGAATGGTGTTGCTGAACGCATGAACAGGACTTTGAATGAGAGGGCAAAGAGTATGAGGTTGCATGCAGGTTTGCCTAAGATGTTATGGGCCGATGCGGTTAATACAGCAGCGTATTTGATTAACAGGGGACCCTCAACACCGTTGGGTTTTAGAATTCCGGAGGAGTTATGGCTTGGCAAAAGGTAATCTACACACACCTTAGAGTTTTCGGTTGTAATGTTTATGTGAAGACTAAGGATGTGAACAGGGATAAGCTTGATGCAAAATCAAGGAAATGCACATTTATTGGGTATGGTTCGGATGATATGGGTTACAGATGTTGGGATGATGAGTCTAAGAAGATTATCCGCAGCAGAGATGTCACTTTTGATGAGAGTACAGTTTATAGTGGCAAGGTAACGGTAGATCCGAAACATGATTATATTGTATGTGATGATATTCCTGTTGATGATCTTGCAGGTCCTAGTGGGAGTTCAGGAGACCATGAATTGCCGAATAACGGTGAGGTGTCAGGTGATGGAGAAAGTTCAGAGACTGGAGAAAGATCTGAAGTGAGTGGGAGCTCAAGTAATGTGGATGACAGTGGCACGGATGAGCCTGTCACACCTACACTTCCTACATTGAGACGTTCCACTAGAACGCCCAAACCTGTAAAAAGGTTCTCTCCATCAGCAAACTATCTACTTTTAACAGAAAATGGTGAACCGGAAAATTATTCTGAAGCAATGCGATTGAAAGAATCCGTACAGTGGAAGCTTGCTATGAAAGAAGAGATGAGTTCACTTGAGAAGAACAAGACCTGGTCGTTAGTAAATCTACCTCGTGATAAAAAGGTTTTGCATAATAAATGGGTGTACAGGATCAAAGAAGAACTTGATGGTAAAAGGAGATACAAAGCAAGGTTAGTGGTCAAGGGTTTCCAACAGAAAGAGGGAGTTGACTATAATGAGATCTTCTCGCCGGTTGTGAAGATGACTACTATTAGATTGGTGCTTAGTATTGTCACTGCTGAAGACTTACATCTAGAGCAGCTGGATGTGAAGACTGCGTTCTTACATGGGGATCTTGATGAAGATATTTATATGGCTCAACCTGAGGGCTTTGAGGTAGTGGGTAAAGAGAAGATGGTTTGCAAATTGAAGAAAAATCTGTATGGATTGAAACAAGCGCCACGGCAATGGTACTTGAAGTTTGATGACTTTATGAAGAGGAGTGGATACATGAGATGTGACATGGATCATTGCTGCTACTTGAAGAAATTCAAGTCCTCCTATATCATATTGTTACTTTATGTTGATGACATGTTACTTGCAGGTTCTGACATGGCGGAGATCAACAGGTTAAAGAGACAACTGTCTAAGGAATTCGAGATGAAAGAATTGGGAGCTGCAAGGCAAATTCTTGGTATGAGTATCGTGAGAGATAGAGTTGAAGGTTCTCTAAAATTGTCTCAAGAAAAGTACGTTGAAAAAGTGTTAGAGAAATTCAGTATGAAAGATGCCAAGACACGTAATACACCTTTGGGTAGTGTCCTAAAGTTATCCAAAGATCAATCACCAAAGACGGATGAAGACAGGGCAGAGATGGCTAAAGTTCCGTATGCATCGGCAGTTGGGAGTTTAATGTATGCGATGGTCTGTACGAGACCGGATATTGCTCATGCAGTGGGAGTTGTTAGCAGGTTTATGTCTAATCCGGGTAGAGAGCATTGGGAAGCGGTCAAGTGGCTCTTGCGTTACTTGAAAGGTACTTCTAGTATGGCATTATGTTTCACTAAGAAGAATATCATTTTAAGAGGGTATGCGGATGCTAATTTGGGTGGATGTGATGATTCGGGTAAGAGCACTACGGGGTATGTTTTCACAGTTGGTAAAACGGCGGTTAGTTGGATGTCTAGACTTCAGAAAAGTGTAGCTTTATCAACCACAGAAGCAGAGTATATGGCTGTAGCGGAAGCGAGTAAAGAGCTTATTTGGTTGAAGAACTTTCTGGAAGAGTTGGGCAAGAAACAGGATGATTGTGTTTTATACTGTGATAATCAGAGTGCTGTACATCTCGGAAAGAATCCGGTGTTTCATAGTCGTACGAAACACATTAATTTGAGGTATCATTTTATTCGTGATCTTGTGAATGATGGTACACTGTTGTTGAGTAAAATCCTTGGTTCGAAGAATCTCGCAGATATGTTTACTAAGGTGGTCACAACAGAAAAGTTGAAGCTTTGTATAGCTTCAACTGGCCTTCTAATGAACTGATGATAGAAGGTGTCGACTAGAGAGTTAGAGGGTTTTATTTTGGTTCCTGGTTTTCAATAGGTGTAGTTGAAGGGCCTTTTATCGAAAGTCTATCTGATTCGTGTTTAATCAGTGTGCGTGTCCTAATTGGTATTGGCGGTATGGAGAGGCGGATTCGACTTGGTTGAAAGGGAATATTTGAGGGTTTATATTTAACTGGGTTTGTCCGATCTTCAAGTGTGAGATTGTTGAGATATGAAAATCAACAAAGAAATAAAGGAAACGAAAATTTGAAACTGAAAAAAAATGGAGTTGGGCTCCCTTGGTCACGTGACACCAAACTAATTGTTTTTGGGCTTATTGGATGCACACGTGAAGATTGGTAATACAATCAATATTTACACCGACTTCATTTGTTTTGGCAATGCGAGTTATTTGAGGCGGCTACACAATTCTTTTTTTTTTCGTTTGTCTTGGTGTACGGTTTAATATATATATTAAACCTATTATTGTATAAACCCTAAGCTACAAAATAATACAAAGAAAAACTCTCTAGTTGGCCGTGGACTAAAGCGATTACCCCGATCGCATATAACCACGTTAATTCCTCGTGTCGATTTACTTTTCCGTATTACTTTTATCCGTTTGTTGATTTGTGTGGTTACAATTGTTCAATTGTTTGTGTTGTTTGGGCTCATAATATTTAACATATTTCTCTCTACATGCAAGCACCGGTAGAAATCCTAAAGATATTATGTCTCAAATATCGCCTATAGGGGCATGTGCTAATTCTTCATCATTTCAATCATTCCCTAAAGACGTTATTGGTGTCATGTCACTTTCATACTCACCTTCATCAATATTAGCGAATACATATAAATATAATCCAAAGAAAGTAATAGCATTATGTTTGCCTAGCACCTCATCCGCTCCTGGAGTTTTATTTAGCGGAATTGGTCCTTATTACTTTATTCCCAAGTCCAGTGTCGATGTTTCAACTTTGCTTTCATATACTCCGCTAATAAAGCATCCAGATTCTTTTGGATACTTTATCAACGCCAATGCCATTGTAATTGAAAATAGATCTATTAGTGTCACGACGACAGGTGCCACAACCAAGCTTAGTACAATGGAGCCTTACACCACACTAAGAACCGACATTTTTAATCAAGTTGTTAGACGGTTTTCAAAGGTTACAAAACGAATCCCTACCGCAAAACCAATTGCACCGTTCAACCTCTGTTACAATGTTCCTACGAATGGTACCAAAGTTGGTGTGGATGTTCCTGATATTGGTTTTAGCGTCAAGGGTGGGAAGACCTGGACTATATCCAGTGCGAACTCCATGAAGCAAGTAACAAAGGACACGGCGTGTCTAGCATTTGTTGATGGTGGTGCAAAGAGTGAACCAGCAATCGTGATCGGGACGTTTCAGCTTGAGGATAACTTTGTGGTGTTTAATTTAGAGAATTCTACTTTTGGGTTTGGTTCTTCGTTGCTAGATATGAAGTCCTCATGTTCAAACTTCAACTTTACCGAAGTTGCCGCTGATGGAAGTGAATTCTAGTTCTTTAATCTTGAAGGGATCAAGCCCATATTTTAACGTAATACTACACTGTTAATATATATGTAAAAGACATAATAAGTACATGTGGTCGATCGAAAATATATCGATGCATGTTTTTATATATTTAAAAGAATAATACTAATACTTGATCCAAGTATTTCGATATTTCCATTTTGTCTTTTGCATGTTTTGTACTTTTGTCTAATGACCCTTTCCTATTGCAAGTGAGCTTGTAGTGATCATTTATTTTTTTATTGCCATCAAATTGGTTGGAAGTGCAAGTCTCGAAAGCCAACTAAACCAAGTTACAAGAGAACCAAGTTACAAGAGAGCATTATTTATGTATTCCATCCATATTATAAATAAGGACAATGCATGCAAATATGCATTTGACAGCACATTTAAAATGTGTTGTTTACCTATTCACATTTAAGAAAAAATTGATATTTTATATTTTTAACCCTTCAACTTTATACCGTTTATAAAAATGGTCATTCTTTTATAGGTGATTAGACGGTTTCATCCGTACATTTAACGACATATTATATTTTCACTATAAATTCTTCTATCTTCCATATCTAAAATTAGGGCGGCTATGTACTAGTAATTCATAAGTCATTATATTTTATATACTTTGATAATTAACCCGTATAATAGATTAATAGGTTAGCACATTTAAAAGTTTTATTCTTTTATCAAAGTTTTGGTCAAATATTGTAAAACACGTTCTTTTGTCAGTTTCCCACTTTTTAAACAACTAAGCAAGACCCCAAATTGATGTTGACTTTTCCCTATTGCATTTGATTGCCAGATGAAAAGTTAATTTAAAGAAACAGCAACCTATATATATATATGTACTACATATAAATTAAACCTGCTTGATGCCTTTCCGAAACTTACAACTGAAAATGAAGTCTCTCAAACAACTACTCATAGTTATCATTCTAGCCTTCATCTCTTATAAACATGAGGCCTTAGCACAATCAGATCCGTACAGTTTCAATTCCTTAGTCGTACCAATAAACAAACATACCGACCTTGCTAAGCCTCTCTATAGCGTTTACGTGTATGTTAGTGATTATGTGGAACAGGATATAAGGTACTTAAAGTTTCTTATTGATCTCGACGCTCCACTCATATGGCACGACTGCAGCCTTCAATCCGAAGAGAATCCTGTTCCATGCAACACGTATGAATGTAGAGATGTGCAGTCTACTTACGCTTACAAGAATCTGTCCTGCCATCCTGTAACCAAAAATCCATTTTTACCTTCTCGTGGAATCTGTTCATGCACCGTTAATGTGGCCAATCCCATTACAGGTATTAACATATATAAAATTGATATCTTATTGGATAACAATGTAGTAATAATTGCATATTTCTAAAACTATGTAGATTTTTAAAGTGTACACTTTGACTAAGAAGGTTGCTGAGAGCAATTAATATTAGTTTTCGTATCTTAGTTTTTATATGATGACATATAATTTAACGATTTATTTTTATATACATTGTTTTTAACAGGAGCCTGTGAGGGTGGCTTCCTCAACTATGACTATTACGCTTTCAATGCAAGTAGTGGTAGAAATCCTAAAGACGCTTTGTATGCAAGTAGACCAGCCGCAGTATGTGCTACTTCTACTTCATCGTTTCAGTCATTGCCTAGAGACGTTGCTGGTGTCATGGCACTTTCGTCCTCACCTTACGCGTTACAAGCGAATTTCTATAACAAAATGGTTAAAAGAGTAATAGCTTTATGTTTGCCTAGCACCTCATCTACTCCTGGGGTTCTATTCACCGGAACCGGTCCTTATTACTTTATTCCCAACCCCAATGTCGACATTTCAACTTTAGTTTCATATACCCCGCTAATAAAGCATCCAGACTCGTTCGGATACTTTATCAATGTTAAAGCCATTGTAATTAAAAGCAGATCTATCAATATCACGACAGGTGCCACGACCAAACTTAGTACAATTGAACCTTACACCAGTCTAAGGACAGACATTTATAATCAAGTGGTAAGACGGTTTTCAAAGGTGACAAAACGAATCCCAACTGCCAAACCGATCGCACCATTCAGCCTTTGTTACAATAATCCTACTAATGGTACCAAAATTGGTCTAAAATTCCCCAATATTGATTTCAGTCTCCAGGATGGGAAGAAGTGGACTATATCCGAAAATAACTTGATTAAGCAAGTAACAAAAGACACGTTGTCGCACCCCCAAAAACACGTGGCAGCGGAAACATGAGGTGTCATGGGGGCGCCGACCAAATCAAATATCACAACACACAGATTAAAGCAAACGACCTCTATATGAGACGTTTGAAAAGATATTACATTACCATAATTCAAATGTTTACAAAATATCTGGAGTTCGCATGAACCGTTAGAGATTTCTAATGCATAAATGTTAATACAAAATATCGTAATGCAATCTAATCTCTTGTTGTTTGTGAAAACATGCGACTCGGGCTAATGCTCCCAAAAGCATCCTACTTTCTTGATTCCTGTGGGTAGTCCTACTGCGTCTGTAAACCTGAGAATACATACTAAAAGGGTCAACATAAAGTTGGTGAGTTCATAGGTTTGTTAAACAGTTGCCCAAAATATTGGTATGAAACACAATATTTTTGTTTGTATCGCTAAACCACGATAAGTAAGTGTGTTGCACGTATGCAAAGATAATAATGTATACTATTGCCAATATCGTAATTGTAAATCACAAGATTTAATAGTTTGTATTGCTTTACCACAATATCGAAATGTTTGTATTGCTTTACCGCAATATCATTTTGTATTGCTTTACCGCAATATCATTTTGTATTGCTTTACCGCAATATCGTTTTGTATTGCTTTACCGCAATATCGTTTTGTATTGCTTTACCGCAATATCGTTTTGTGTTGCTTTACCGCAATATCGTTTTGTATTGCTTTACCGCAATATCGTTTTGTATTGCTTTACCGCAATATCGTTTTGTATTGCTTTACCGCAATATCGTTTTGTATTGCTTTACCGCAATATCGCAAGAGTAAATCAGCAGATTTAAATGGTTGTATTGGCCTTAGTGGTATAGAGAGTAACTCATGCAAATCAGTATATCAATAGTCTGTAAGTCTGTAAAATAGCAAGTCTGTACATGTGTTCAAGTAAAAGCAGTTGTGTAAAACATGTGTGTATGTATTCTCCCCCAAAACAATTTAAAGCAAGTAAAAAGGGGCTATGAAACTCACCTCAGATTAGCAGGTAGCAAGCAAATATCAAATAAGCAAGCAAGCTGTAACACCCGCTTTTGTGACTTGAGGGTAATTTGGTAAATTCCCTTACTTAAATGTTATTAGTTGTTATATTTTAATTATTGTGCACTTTATATGATTTGAACTATAACTTAGATAAGTAAGTTAATTGGCGAATTGTGAATAGTGAAATATTAACTGTTTTAAATAATTGTAGCTTACGGTAAAATAAAATAGTTTTTCTCGCAAATGATTTTTAGGTTCCAGACAATAGATTGAAAGGGGACTAGTTTTAAGTGAATACGGAGTCGGTTACATTTTAAGCCGACATGTTTATAACTTTCCAAAAAGGGAAAGTTCTTCATTTCCTAAAACCTTGAAACAAAAACCTAGAACCTAAACTATAAATCCAAACTTGAAGCTGTGATTTGATCTTGTTTATTCAATTAACTCAACATCATCATCATCATCTTAGTGATTGTAAGTTTGTTAATTGATTTAACTTAGCATGATTATGAAATTTAGATTCTTGAAATTGATAGAATTGTTGATTTATATGTAATTAAAGATGATACATGATGCTACATGTTGTTAGTAGATGTAGTTGATGTGTTAAAGTGATACTGTAACTGAGTTTGGGTTTTGGATATCAATTTTCGGACCTGGTTTTGATCTGGGTTCAGGGCGCTGGAAGATGGATGGTACCCGGCGGGTACTATTCTTACCCGGCGGGTAGTTCGTCTTAGCCGGGAACCCGGCGGGTAAAGGGGTAACCCGGCGGCTTGTAGAGACCTTAAAACCCGACTTGGTTCTGTTACAGCCCAAATCTAATTCACCCGGCGGCTAACCCGGGAACCCGGCGGGTAGAATGGGTTACCCGGCGGGCAATGTGGGTACCCGGCGGGTACTTGTGTTTTGGCAGGAATTTTAGTTGATTAACATGTGATGATTTATACAAGTTTAAATAATAATGTTACTAATGTATTAAGTATGATAAGATGATATGATACTAAAACATACTTGATATGTAGAATACTTTTGAGATTGAGTTAATATGACAATTTATATAAAATGTACGATATTGAATGAATTACTGATTTGTGATTCTGTTGTGGTGTTTACAGATACACCGAAGACTCAGTGAGTTAGTCAGCTGAGTAAGTGAAGTGAAGTTGACAGGTGAATTGACTTGGAACTTCAGTGTGGTTTGGTTGTGACTTATTGGTTAAGACGATATAATTAGTAATTGTTGATTATATTGCTGAGACATATATATATATTGGTGATGTGTTGCCTATGTGCATTCTGGTGATTCGGGGGTCAACAATTGTTGGACTGATTGCTACAGGTTAGTCAATGTGAGATTTGTAATCATGTGTTGAGAATGGAACACATATTGATTAAAGGTAGCAATCAGTTATCGGTAAAATCACTGTATTGGCCTGCAGTGATTGTAAGTGTCTCTTGGTGGGCCATCCGCGGTCAGAGGGCTTTACAAGGACCACCGATCCTCTTGGTGATGTTGTGTCAAAGTGATATTGTTGTAAATTGATATTGTTATAGCTAAGTTAAACTGTTTGTAACAGGTTTATTCACTTAGCTTCGTGCTAATCCCGTTGTTTACTCCTTGTAGGTTTATGTGATATTTTGGGACTGGGCAAGGAGTGACTGGGAGTTGTTTGACCAGGATTACTCTGATTTTGATAGACATAATGGTGCATGTTTTGTTATATAATAATTATGATAAAGTAATGATTTGTAAACTACTAGTTAATACTTATAACTTGTAATATGTTTTGATAGATGACATAATGTCATCCATGGGAATATGAATGGGATTTCGCTTCTGAGGGTTAAAAAAAAAAGTCAAGTGAAATTAGGTGCGTGTTATAAATTGGTATCAGAGCATAGGTTTGGGCGAATTGAGCAGTGATTAAGTGTTCAATCCCAAACCTAGTGGTATTGGTCAAACATTCCCGGTTACGGGATTGGTTATGAATTGTGATTTAGTTAGTATATTAGTACTAACAATTAACGAGTTGTGAGATGTGTTGTGATTACAGGATGGCTGAGAATGAGCAACCGAACCCCACTCTTAATAATGCCTCAGAGACAGATGTACCTCCAGATAATCAGGGCACTTCTTATTCAGTGGGTGGAGAATCTGATCGTGACTATATGATGAGATTAGAGGCTGAGGTGATAGATCAACGGAAATAGTTGGCCGAACTTTCTCAACGTCAAATTCCGAGCCATCCACATGTTGAGAGTACTGTTCCACCTATTACATCTACTTTTCGGGCCCCAACATCAGTTCCGTATGTTTCTCAGCAGCAAACTCAGGGGTATACTTTTCAGACTTCTGTTCCATTTTCTACATTTGGATCTGCTGGTTTTCAGATACCTATTTTCTCACCAGTTCAGCAGTTAAAGAAAAGTTGTTCCCTTAAAACATTCATGTCTAGTAATCCTTCTGTATATTCTGGGAGTACTGATCCTACTGTTACCCTTGACTGGTTACGTGATGTTGAGAGGAAACTGGATGTTTGTCATTGTGAGGAGGAGGATAAGGTACGTTATGCAGTACAGTTGTTAAAGGGACAGGCTATGTCATGGTGGGACTCGATTACTGCACCATTGACTCCACAGTAGATTAGTGTTATCAGATGGCCAGATTTTCATGCTGAGGTTTGTAAGCAGTTTTGTTCTGAGTTTAATCTTTCTCGTATCAGGCAGGAATTTCTTGACTTGGAAAAGACTGATCAGATGAGTATTGATGAGCTTATAAGACAGTTTTCAGAAAAGCTGCGATTTGTACAGGAATGGGTCCCGACTGATAGGACCAAAATTGATCAGTTTGTTAGAGCTTTACCTCCTGATTACCGTACTACTGTGAGATTAGCAGGTACACTTTCACAGGCTTTTGATCTAGCCCGTTCTGTTGACAGTGATATTCAGGCTAAGAGACTGCAAAATAAAGAAAGGTTTCAACAGAGGCAAAAGAGTGATTCTTCTGATCGGGGCAAACAGAAAGGACAGAGTACACAACCGAGCAGGAGAGTTAGTTTTGGTAATAATACTTCTGACAGTTCTTATTGCTCTAAGTGTAAAGCTAGACACACTGGGCCTTGCACTCCTCAAACATCTAGGTGCATCAAATGCGGGGTATTGGGACATGCAGCCAGAGATTGTACTTATCCTAATCAGGTATGCTGGAACTGTCGTAAGGTAGGTCATAGAGCTGGTGACTGCCCTGAGGCTAGGAGACAGGGATCGGGTATGGGTGGTGGTTCTTCTTCTTCGAGCCAAAAGCAGAAAAATCCGCCTCCTGCTACTAGTCGTGCATTTCAGATGACTGTGGATGAGGCTGTTGTCACTGACGACGTTATCACTGGTACTTTTCTTGTTAATTCTGTACCAGCACGTGTACTTTTTGATTCAGGAGCAAACTGTTCATTTATATCTGTGAAATTCTGTGAAAAGTTAAAGCTGACTCCCTCGTTGATTGTGAATCCTATTGAAGTAGAAGTGGCCAATGGAAAAATGGTTCCTGTTACCACTTCGGTAAAAGGGGCTAGTATTACGATAGAGAGTCATGACTTTCCTGTTTCATTTCTTCTGTTGCCTATTCCAAGTTTTGATGTGGTGTTAGGTATGAATTGACTGAGTCAAAACAAAGCCAATATAGAGTGTCATAAAAAGTTGATTAAAATCCCGATTTCCGAGGAGTCATATATAGTGGCTCGAGGAGAAAGGGAAAAAGGTAGTATCCCATTGATTTCTGTAATGAAAGCTAGAAAATCTCTAGCTAAAGGGTGTGAATTTTATCTGGCTTATGTTGTGAATACAAAGTTAGAAAAGAAGTCGGTGTCTGATGTCCGGGTGGTTTCTGAATACCTGGAGGTTTTCCCTGATGAGCTGCCAGGTTTGCCGCCTGTTAGGGAAGTTGAGTATCAGATTGATTTGATTCCTGGTTCCTCCCCTGTAGCTAAGTCTCCTTACAGGTTAGCACCTTCTGAAATCCGGGAAATGATGACTCAGATTCAGGAACTGTTAGATAAGGGTTTTGTACGACCTAGTCATTCTCCCTGGGGCGCTCCTGTTTTATTTGTGAAAAAGAAAGACGGCACTCTTCTTATGTGTATCGATTATAGGGAGCTGAATAAAAGGACTGTGAAGAATAAGTATCCCTTACCCAGAATTGACGAGTTATTTGATCAGTTGCAGTGTAACAACCGCCAAATTAGGACTAGGATTAGTGCCTAATTCTTTGTTAATACATGTAATTAGTTCTGTGTTAGGCTAATTTATGTATCGGATTATATATTGGTAAATATATACAACTTTGCGATTTGACTTAAATCGTACGCAATTTAAATAGAATGAAATTCTATTCGATTAATACGGACGTTGGTGAACAAATGGTTATATACTAAATAAAGCGATTATGCCCAAAATGCTATTTGCTAATGATTAGTAATTATCTCGTATCACTTGATTAAAGTTTACATAATTTAAAAACAAAGTACTTAAATTTATTTAAACTATATCATATTTCAAACTATTAAGGATTTAAAGAAATAATACAAGTAAATTATTTAACAAAAGTTTATAATTTTAAAAGATATAATTAAACGCATAAAATAAATATTTAACGTTTAAACAACGGAGAAAACGGACACCGTACGGGGCATGATGACGGGGACCGAAAATGGGAGGTTAAACCTCCCACTCTCTCTCTTTTCCCTCACTTTCTCCACCCCTTTATCTTTCTTCCTTTTCTTTTCTCTCAACTACCAAACCACCACCATCACCATAAAATCGCAAAATAACACCTCGAAATATCGCCGGATCATACCACTCCTTTGGAATAAAAGAACCACCGCGTCACGATCTACCTTCCTATCTTTTCGGATTTCTCATCCGACACTTTGTAAGTTCCGACAAATTCTCGAAACCTCTCGGTTTTACTTATTTTCGACTTATAATTGTTTATTTATACTTGTAATGTCCATTGGAGGGTTGGGTAAAAGAATCGGACCAAACGGAAACCCGAAAACATGTTTTTGGACCGAAATCTGTCAATCAGACCGTTTCGCGAGCTGGGGTGTGTTCTTCCTACGAACCGAGCCGAGCAGCGAGTCGAGCCGAGCAGCGAGTCGAGCCAAGCAGCGAGTCGAGCCGAGCAGCGAATCGAGCCGAGCAGCGAATCGAACCGAGTAGCGAATCGAACCGAGCGGCGAACCGAGCCGAGTTACGAATCGAACCGAACTTGCGAGCCGAACGAGCCGAACGAGCCGAACTGACCTGGTCTGCGAACTGAGTTTCTACTCAACGATTCGACATTCGCGTAACGACAACTACACTTTTTACGACGATGATTAACATACAAAAATACATACTTTTACTAAACGTAAAACGAGACGAAAAATAATAACACTTATGGATTATTATTACAAACCGTCACCAACGGGCCAACCATATTTTCTAAGAACAAACGATAACGAACCAACATTGGACATAACGAGTTGTGTAGACAACTAGCATAGATGGTCTTTCGGGACATCTACTTACTTAACTTTACATGTTTAGGCATTTAAAGGTTACGGGTTCGGAGAACCACATACGGGATTTCATCCGCCTTACTTACTCGATTTCACATACTGAATTGCTAGACTCAGGTGAGTCTTACGGCCCCACTTTTACTGTTTTTCTTATTGGGGGAGATACATGCTACTGATTTTTCCTTGAACACAAGTACTAAAACTGCTTACTATACCAAACGGAATTGCATGAGTTATTTACTTTCTACTGAAGTCTCTCCATCATATATCGTTAGTTATGTACTTAAGCGCGAACACTAGTTAATGGATCCATTAGGGAAATGACCCTCCCCGCCCGGGGCAGTAGCGCTGCCACGTACTGATTTACACGTAGAAACGGGTGACTATTATTCGTCACTTATGCTTGCTCAATTACGAGCATGTCACGGGAGCAAATTATTACTTACGGGTTAAGCTTCGATTATGAGCCTCATGGCAACGGTATAACTTATTTACTTTACATTTGCTAGATTTGCAAATACTTGATTTACGCCTACGGGCACTACTGATGAAATCTAGTGTTCAAAAACTGATACTACTTACAAACCTGTGAGATTCACCAACATTCGTGTTGACCCTTTTAGCATGTATTCTCAGGTACACCGACGGAGTAGGATTTCTCCAGGACATAGCTAGAGTCGCATGATTTCAACTAAACTGCATTTAACGGAGATTCTCAGCATTATCTTTTGTACATGTTGATTATGTAATAGAATCTCCCGCCATACGCGTGGACTCTAGGGAACTATTTTTGTATATGAAAACATTAAGTTTTCAAACATTATATCTATGGAATGTAACTAATTTACAAACGTTGCATATAGATGTCGTTTGCTTTATCTTTGTGCTGTGATATTTGATTGGTAGCACCCCAAACCTTGCTTCCGCCAAACAGTGAATTTGGGGGTGTTACATGCAGGGATCCTCGTATTTTTCTAAAATTGATTTGAGATCAGGTTATCATCAGGTGCGGGTTCGTGAAGAAGATATTCCTAAGACCGCTTTTCGCACCAGGTACGGCCATTATGAGTTTTTAGTTATGCCGTTTGGGTTGACTAATGCCCCTGCGGTGTTTATGGATCTAATGAATCGGGTTTGCCGACCGTTCCTTGATGAGTTTGTGATTGTATTTATTGATGATATTCTGATTTATTCAAAGTCTGAGTCTGAACATGAACAGCATTTGAGACTGGTTTTGGAAACTTTAAAAAGAGAACATTTGTATGCTAAGTTTTCAAAATGTGAATTCTGGTTGCGGGAAGTACAGTTTTTGGGGCATGTGATTTGTGATAATGGGATAAAAGTCGATCCTTCTAAGGTCGAGGCTGTGATGAATTGGAATACACCTAAATCTCCTTCTGAAATTAAAAGCTTTCTGGGGTTGGCGGGTTATTATAGAAAGTTCATTAATGATTTTTCTAAGATTGCAAGCCCATTGACCAAATTGACACGTAAGAATGTTAGATTTCAGTGGGATGATCAGCAAGAAACAACTTTTCAGACTCTGAGACAGTTGTTATGTCAGGCCCCAGTGTTAGCTCTGCCAGATGGTTCTGATGACTTTACTGTTTATTGTGATGCTTCTCATGCTGGGTTGGGATGTGTTTTAATGCAAAGGGATAGGGTAATTGCTTATGCTTCTCGTCAGTTGAAAACTCATGAAAAGAATTATCCTACACACGATTTAGAACTTGCTGCAGTGGTATTTGCATTAAAGATTTGGAGGCATTACTTATATGGCACTAAATGTGTGATTTGTACTGACCACAAAAGTTTGCAGTATATGTTTACTCAGAAAGATTTGAATATGAGACAGAGGCGGTGGTTGGAGCTGATTAAGGATTATGACTGTGAAATCCGATATCACCCGGGTAAAGCTAATGTGGTGGAAGATGCGTTGAGCAGAAAGATGCCTTCTGTTCGGGTATGTTTTATGCGTTTAGACATTCATTCTGATTTGATTTCTCAGTTAAAAGCTGCACAGTCCGAGGCTTTATTGGATGTTAATTTGAAATCTGAAATTTTGTTGAAACGAAAGGATTTATTGGTTAATGATTCTCGAGGTTTGAAAACCTTTCAGTCTCGGGTTTGGGTTCCATTGTTTGGGGGACTTCGGGATTTGATATTATCTGAGGCACATAAATCTAGATTATCTGTTCATCCTGAAAGTACAAAGATGAATAATGACCTGAAACCTCTTTATTGGTGGCCTACAATGAAAACCGATGTTGCACGTGTTGTAGAAACTTGTCACATTTGTTCCCAGGTGAAAGCAGAACATCAGAAACCGTATGGTTCATTGAGACAGCTGGATATTCCCGAGTGGAAATGGGAGCATATTACTATGGATTTCGTCACCAAACTTCCCCGAACGCAGAAAGGTAATGATATGATTTGGGTGATTGTTGATAGATTGACTAAGAGTGCTCACTTTTTGGCTACTAGTGAGACTGCTTCTTTGACTCGATTATCCCAGTTGTACATTCATGAGATAGTTTCGAGGCATGGGATTCCGTTATCGATTGTGTCAGACAGGGATTCCAGGTTTATTTCTGGGTTTTGGCAGAGTTTACAGCGAGAGTTGGGCACCAGAGTTAATCTCAGTACAGCTTATCATCCACAGACAGACGGTCAGACAGAGCGTACCATTCAGACTCTGGAAGATATGTTGCGGGCTTGTGTATTAGAGTTTGGTGGTTCTTGGGATTTTCATTTGCCTTTAGTAGAGTTTGCTTATAATAACTCTTACCATTCCAGTATCGGTATGCCACCCTACGAGATGTTATATGGACGTCGTTGCATAACACCTACTTGCTGGTTAGAGGCTGGAGAAAAGCAGTTTGCAGGTCCTGATATTGTACAGATTACAGCCGATAAAGTTACTATAGCTCGTGAGAAACTGAAAGCCGCCAGAGATCGACAGAAACAGTATGCTGATCCACGCCGTCGTCCTGTTACTTTTGTTGAGGGTGAAATTGTTTATTTAAAGGTTTCCCCGTGGAAAGGTGTAATCAGATTTGGGAGGCGTGGAAAACTCGCCCCGAGGTATATTGGTCCTTTCAGAATCAGGCAGGTGGTTAATGATCAGACAGTCGCCTTGAATCTTCCTCCTGAGTTAACTGGTATTCATGACACTTTTAATGTTTGTTATTTGAGTAAATGTAATGTGGAGGATCAATCCCAAATCCTTCCATTGCAGGACCTTAGAGTTTATTCTAGTCAGAAACTAGTTGAAGAACCCATTGAATTAGTTGATAGAAAGGTGACTAAACTACGTAAGAAAGAGATTCCGATAGTTTTAGTGAAATGGAAACATAGTTTGGGGGCAAACCTTACTTGGGAGACTGAGTCGAGCATGCGCTCACGATATCCTCATTTGTTTGAGTCTAGCGAGATTTCGGGGACGAAATCTTCCTAAGGAGGGGAGATTTGTAACACCCGCTTTTGTGACTTGAGGGTAATCTGGTAAATTCCCTTACTTAAATGTTATTAGTTGTTATATTTTAATTATTGTGCACTTTATATGATTTGAACTATAACTTAGATAAGTAAGTTAATTGGCGAATTGTGAATAGTGAAATATTAACTGTTTTAAATAATTGTAGCTTACGGTAAAATAAAATAGTTTTTCTCGCAAATGGTTTTTAGGTTCCAGACAATAGATTGAAAGGGGACTAGTTTTAAGTGAATACGGAGTCGGTTACATTTTAAGCCGACATGTTTATAACTTTCCAAAAAGGGAAAGTTCTTCATTTCCTAAAAACTTCAAACCCTTGAAACAAAAACCTAGAACCTAAACTATAAATCCAAACTTGAAGCTGTGATTTGATCTTGTTTATTCAATTAACTCAACATCATCATCATCATCTTAGTGATTGTAAGTTTGTTAATTGATTTAACTTAGCATGATTATGAAATTTAGATTCTTGAAATTGATAGAATTGTTGATTTATATGTAATTAAAGATGATACATGATGCTACATGTTGTTAGTAGATGTAGTTGATGTGTTAAAGTGATACTGTAACTGAGTTTGGGTTTTGGATATCAATTTTCGGACCTGGTTTTGATCTGGGTTCAGGGCGCTGGAAGATGGATGGTACCCGGCGGGTACTATTCTTACCCGGTGGGTAGTTCGTCTTAGCCGGGAACCCGGAGGGTAAAGGGGTAACCCGGCGGCTTGTAGAGACCTTAAAACCCGACTTGGTTCTGTTACAGCCCAAATCTAATTCACCCGGCGGCTAACCCGGGAACCCGGCGGGTAGAATGGGTTACCCGGCGGGCAATGTGGGTACCCGGCGGGTACTTGTGTTTTGGCAGGAATTTTAGTTGATTAACATGTGATGATTTATACAAGTTTTAATAATAATGTTACTAATGTATTAAGTATGATAAGATGATATGATACTAAAATATACTTGATATGTAGAATACTTTTGAGATTGAGTTAATATGACAATTTATATAAAATGTACAATATTGAATGAATTACTGATTTGTGATTCTGTTGTGGTGTTTACAGATACACCGAAGACTCAGTGAGTTAGTCAGCTGAGTAAGTGAAGTGAAGTTGACAGGTGAATTGACTTGGAACTTCAGTGTGGTTTGGTTGTGACTTATTGGTTAAGACGATATAATTAGTAATTGTTGATTATATTGCTGAGACATATATATATATTGGTGATGTGTTGCCTATGTGCATTCTGGTGATTCGGGGGTCAACAATTGTTGGACTGATTGCTACAGGTTAGTCAATGTGAGATTTGTAATCATGTGTTGAGAATGGAACACATATTGATTAAAGGTAGCAATCAGTTATCGGTAAAATCATTGTATTGGTCTGCAGTGATTGTAAGTGTCTCTTGGTGGGCCATCCGCGGTCAGAGGGCTTTACAAGGACCACCGATCCTCTTGGTGATGTTGTGTCAAAGTGATATTGTTGTAAATTGATATTGTTATAGCTAAGTCAAACTGTTTGTAACAGGTTTATTCACTTAGCTTCATGCTAATCCCGTTGTTTACTCCTTGCAGGTTTATGTGATATTTTGGGACTGGGCAAGGAGTGACTGGGAGTTGTTTGACCAGGATTACTCTGATTTTGATAGACATAATGGTGCATGTTTTGTTATATAATAATTATGATAAAGTAATGATTTGTAAACTACTAGTTAATACTTATAACTTGTAATATGTTTTGATAGATGACATAATGTCATCCATGGGAATATGAATGGGATTTCGCTTCTGAGGGTTAAAAAAAAAAAAAGTCAAGTGAAATTAGGTGCGTGTTATACAAGCCGGTGTGCAACCTTCTAATGCCCTAAACGCATAAGGTTGTGTAAGTAGATGTCTTATAAGACCATCTATAGCGATTGTATAAGTGGGGGTTAATGTCCACTTAAGCCAATCGTGCAGGTGGAGGGTTAATGTCCACCTAGAGCTAGTTCATCAACTAGTATGTCCAAATAAGTTGTTCAAGTTCGATTATTAAGAACGTGTACGACCCGTTGGTGAAAGTTTGTAATAATAATAATTCATTTAGACATTATTATTAAGTTTGCTTTGTTGTATACTATTCAGTAGTACAAATCGTGTGTTGCAAATAGATTATTTTAGTTTGTATAAGCCTTAAACCGTAGGTCAAAGTTGGTCAACTTGTTGGTCAACTTGTTGGTCAAACCTGGAAAAAGTTGGTCAAACCTGGTCAAACTGGTCAAAGTTGGTCAAACCTGGTCAAACTAGTCAAAGTTGGTCAAACCTGGTCAAACTGATCAAAGTTGGTCAAACCTGGTCAAACTGGTCAAGGTTGGTCAAACTAGTCAAATTGTAGCATCACTAGGTTAGTGTCTCTACTTGAGACTTAGGATATTTTCAGAAATTGTAGCATCACTAGCAAAATGTAGCAACACTAGTAAATGTGGCATCACTAGGTTAGTGTCTCTACTTGAGACTTAGGATATTTAATTCAAGTGTTATAAGTGTCGGTTTCTAATTCGGGAAACTTTCTAAGCTTAATTTTTGGTCCAAGTTACTAACTAAGTCACTCAAACCCATTTTTGTTACCACTTTCCAAAAATAGTAAGTTTTGTCGTTTTTAGAAACCGAGCCGTTTTTGTTGACTTGGTCAAACTTACTCGGTTTGACCCGAAACTTTCCCAAATCCCTTAGATACGTTTAAAAAGTCCCAAAAAGTCCTTATTTCTATTTATAATATACCCGAAAGTGTCGGTTTTTAAAATGTAACTTTAAAGCTTCAAAATCTCACATTTTTCGGTTTTATCGGTTTGGTTCAACATTTATTTTACACACTTTCTGATCAAAATCAGTTCTCACAAAAATTACTCATGAATCCTCTATGTTTCTAGTATCTAACATAATTTTTCTAGCCATTACAAGGGTCAACTAAGTATACAAATAAAATCCACAAAAGTTCTTATCTCAGATTCTGATTTTACACAGGTCAGTCCTACAAATCGATTTCTAGGGAAAAACACGTAAGGATCTGATAGAAACGTAAAACATGAAAGTTGTAGATCTTTTCAAGACGAAGATTTCAAAAAAAAATACGTATTCTAACTCTCAATATTTGATTTTATACGAATTTTTCTTTGTGACTGTGTTTTTGAGACAGATTTCATGCATGTTAAAGTTTGTGTTATAAAAATGAATTTTAACAACAATCTTGGACATATTTATGTTAGATGAACATTATAACATCTAAATCAGTATATTAAAAGTGGGGAGAAGGTTCCTTACAAAGAGATGATGATGGGAAGGGGATGAGAAACTTGTGAGCTTGAATCTTCCTTGAAAATCTTGAGAAATGGCTAAGTATTTGAGTGGTGGTTTATGGTGGTGGAATGGTAGATTGTGGTGGTTTTAGGTGATGGTTTAAGGGCTGAGTTCTCTAGAAATAGAGAGAGGATTAGAGAGAAAACTTGGTGATTTTTTTTTTTTGAAAGAGAAATGATGGAAATGATTAAACTTGCATGATATCTCAATGGGTGAAAGAAAAAGTGTAATGATTCATTTTTGCATGTAAAATGGTTGGGTGGGGGGTGGGTGGTCGATTTTTAGTGGGCTCCATAAGGGATGGCTGAGTTTTTGATTTAATTCCAAGTTGTGATTACGTATTTAGGTCGTTTAATCGTTATTTGTGTTAAAACGTTAAATCGCGTAACGTTATTTTGAGTCGTTTAAATTAACGATATATTTGAGATTATTTTTCGTTGAAGTATTGTTAAAATACTTTGTTTTGAGTTACCGAAATATTTATCGAGTTCCGTTTCGTTGCCGAATGCGATTCGCGCGTTTTCGTTGCGTTTGAGACGTTTTAGCCAAAACGTCTAGGTTTTTCGTGTATTATTTTAACAAAATAATAATAAGTGATAAATAACTTCTAAGAATGGATTAAAGTTATTTATAAAAAGGTTTTCACCAACGTCGTATAGTCTGTCGGACTCCGTCAGGTTGTTTCGCACAATTTCACCAAATTGCGTAAGCGTAATACAAAATGATTACGGAAGTGTATATTCACATAAATATACAAATAGTTACAAGTAATTACAAGTATTTAGCCTAATACTAAACTAAACACACGTAATTAGGGTTTCTAGCAGGTTAATCAGTAAACCTAAATCGTCGGGTGTTACACACGTCGTGTCTAGCATTTGTTGATGGTGGTGAAACGAGTGTACCACCAATCGTGATCGGGACGTTTCAGTTCGAGGACAACTTGGTGGTGTTTGATTTAGAGAATTCGACTTTTGGGTTTAGTCCTTCATTGTTAAATATGAAATCTTCATGTTCAAACTTCAACTTTACCCTCGTTGGCCCGGATGGAAGTGAACTCTGGTAATTTAATCTTGATGGGGCCAAACCGATGATTTATCTTGATAATATTCAGTCATTTGACTGATTTAATGTGTGAAAAACATATTAGATATATGTGGTCGAAGTATTCAACTAAAAGAATAATATTACTTGAGCGAAGTATTTCAACTATCTCATCTTTGTCTTCTGGTTATTCATTAATCTGGGTTAGTATATATAACTATATATAAAGTACTGTATATAAACCGTGGCAATTAACATAAATCTCATGATAATGAGTTAACTATTTACGCATGTGCAGTGGTGCTACTAGTATAAAGCGTCGCAGTTAACATGTTTATGTTCAAGCTCCTTTTAAATCATCCACTACTCGGTATATGAATTTGAATTTGAACCCGCATATAGATATGTGATATGTGTCAAAAGTTCAAATGAGAACCACAAAAGGTACAGAAGTACGAGAATTTTTTAATCATAAGGATTTTCACATGTTTAGTGATTCAATCACATATGAACATTGTTTTAAATTAAGGTTAAAAGAAAAATAGATTGACAAAACCTCAATATAACATTTAAAAACATATTTATATTTTTCGTTCACATGTGCACATTTGATTTGTGAACATGTAAACACTTCATATATATTATAATTTAACATGCGTTATATTTTTGGGTTTCTAACTTTTGTTTGACAATAATATGAACATTAGATATCGTTTATATGTAATTTGTTGCGTTTAAATGTATAAAAACCATGTAATTTGAAAGTTCTTGCAGTTTTATACCTTTTTGTGGTTCTCGATTGAACCTAACCCTGTGATATGTGACACTTAAGTAAAAGTGTAAATACACAATCCGTTAATAGGTACACTTACAAGTTATGTGAATACTCAAATAAGGCATATTAGTTAAAATGTTCAAAATTGAGTAATTACAGACTTTCTTAGAAAATAGAAAAGTGAGGTTTTAGTTACCTAGTGATAACGTAATCCCTTGGTAGTTTTGTTAAACCTCTCTACATGCATTAAATATTGTCTCCCCTTGAATTTATTTCGATCCTCTGATTATTAATAAATGTACAAACCCTTTAATCATATCTGAAAGCCTTAACAAAAGCCTCATGAGCGTCCAATAGCAAAACTTTCAAATAGTTCGATGTGTGGAGGTACAACTTTTTAATAGACTATTTTTTAATACTTTATAGTACGTGTGGTAATTTTTATTTTTTCAATTCAATTATAATACATGGAACTAATTAATTAATTGAATTTCATTTTAATTAATGATATTATAATTTCACTTCCTTTTATTTATTGCAATGACAATAATAAGAAAAAATCTAGAAACAATTCAAACAAGAACAATAGTGCGTGGTTCCAACGGCCGAACTCGTACAAATTTTCAAGGTGTTTAAAGTTTAAACTATGTCTCAACATCCTTCACAAAGTGTACATTCTAATATTATTTTCGGAAAGCCACAAACATCCCAATAGTTGCGGTCCCAACAGTATCATAACATATCAACCGACAACCACTAATTAAAGAAATAACATCATTTAAGTTGTAACATCCTCTCCGATGGCCTGGTATTTTTCTATTTATAATTTCGTATTTAATTGTTTTAAATAATTTTGTGATATAATTGTTTAACTATGAAAGTTTGTGAAATAGGTCTCAGGACTTATTGTGAATAATGAAATGTTGCTTATATTAAATTATTAAAGTTGACGGATCAATAAAATAAATTTCTCGCATTTAGTAATTAAGTGCCAGACAATAGATTTAGAGTAAGTATTAATTACCCAATGTTGTAGGTTGGTTAAAATGAGGATCGACCTAACTATTAATCACTTTCCCAATTTCTCTTTCAAATAAAACATAAACCCTAGCTAGTGATCTTCCAAGTTAATCATCAAATTAGGGAGTGATTGGAGATTGTAATCTTCTAGTTATCATCACCGTCATCATCTTCTACCCTTCGATTCACCATCTTTTTCATATTTGGAAGGTAAGTGGGGTTTATTTCAAATAATAGAATTGATGATTTGATGTGAATATAGATGTTAGTTGGTGATTATATATGATATGTGATACTAGGTGATGATTATTAACTAGTTCTAAGCATCGAATTCATGTTATGAGCTTTGATTTGGTAATGGTTGAAAAACCTAATTTATTTCATAATTTTGGTGTAAACGATGATTATCGAAAGTTATTGTTGTTGATATATGTTAGATAGGTATTGTATGAAGTTGTTACCATCTTAGATGTCGAGTTTTCTGCATATTTGTATAGAAATTGAGAATTTTGAAGTTTTGGTTCGTACTTAGTATTAAACTGCTGCTGCTGTTCTTGAACTGGAGGAGAAGCCGGCGGCTTCATAAGCCTAGCCGGCGGGTTCTGTTCAATGATGGGGAAGCCGGCGGCTTCAATGCCAAGCCGGCGGCTTGTGACCCCAAACCGGTGGGTCAATGACCAAACCGGCGGGTTCTAGAGGCTTTAAAACGCAATAAAGTTCTGTTGATGAAAAACGTAATTCACCCGGCGGTTGAAGAGCCTGACCCGGCGGCTAGCCATGGGAAGCCGGCGGCTTCCATGGTCAAGCCGGCGGCTTCTGGCTGTTTTCAGGGCATTTTCGTTTTTAGTTTTAAAAACCTTTCAATTGTTGATACATGTAATTATTTGATGTGTTATGATTATGTGTATGATTAGTAGTTGTTAATGTAAGTGTTTAGGATAATGAGCTCCAAATGTGTCGAACTTTTATAAGTTATATTTGGACGATTTTGATTACTAACTTTTTATTGGTGTTGAATCTCAGATCCTCCAAAAGACAAAGTTGCTCCGAGAATCTGAGTAGTTGAAGACGAAGGTATTGGTGAGTGGATTCAAAACTCACCGTTTGGCTTAGTTGTAATCATTTGATTACGACGGGTAAACGTAGACTTGATTATTGAGTTGATTATTGGTTATTGTTGATCATATGCCTATATGTGCTTTGTGTGGCCTTCGGGCATCGTTGTTAATGAGGTCAACAAGTTGATGAACTGTTGGTTGGGCTAGTGAGTTATTGTGTGAACGGTACAGGGAAGTACTTCATTTGTTGTGTGTGCTGAACTGTACCTAAGTACGATAAACACTAGCTATCGGTCTCGTCCGTTATGGCCATACGGATATGTTTGGATAAGTGATCTTGGGGAGCCGCCCGGGTGCTAAGGTTATTCCCGGATCCACCGATCCTCATTAAGTTGTTGTTGATTGTTGTAGTTGCGAATACTTGTTGTTGTTAATTGGTTTAGCTAAGTTAAATGTTGAGTGTTGGATTTACTCACTTAGCTATGTGCTAATCCCTCGTTGTTACTTCCTGCAGACTTTTGTTTTGAGCATGAGGGTGGGTAGCAGGAAGGTCAAACTTTGGAAGAATAGAATGTTTGATATTCAAGCTACTCTGACTATTTTGTAATAACTCGGTTTAGTTCATATAATACCCGTCATGCTAATCTTTTGAACAAGTTTTAAATTGAAGTGACTTAAACATGTAGACGGTTTTAATATTTTAGTAGATTATGTAATCAAGTATTGTGTTTTATTAATCTTCGCTTCCGTATTTTATATAATATTATCACTATGAAATGAGGGGTGTTTTAAGTTGGTATCAGAGCATAGTTTTGGGATAATTGTTCATTGTTGAATGATCAATCCCAAAACTCGAGCGTGATATATCAAACATTCTTGGGTATGGGATTAGTATTGGTTGATGGTAGTTAGTATTTAGATGCTAACGATTAACAAAAGTTCAAGTGTTGTGTTGAATTTCAGAAATGGCAGATAACGAACCACCGACCACCAACCCCAACAACGCCTCCAGGATTGTCGCTCCTCACTTAGAGACTAATACCGAGCAACATGATCATGATGGTACATCTCAACCAACCGGACACCAATCTAACCGAGATGAGTATATTCATGAGATGGAAGATGAGTTGGTGTTTCTTAGGGAATTCAAGAGGAAAGCTGAGGAAGCTGCGACTAGACAGTTATTTCAGCAAGCCCCAGTCTTTGGTTCTGGTTCAACTTCCCAATCAGATAAGAAGTGTTCATACAAGACGTTTATGGCTAGTCGACCACCGGAATTTCAGGGAAGTAAAAATCCTACAGTAACGTTGAATTGGCTTAGGGACATGGAACGCAAGTTTGATGTGACTTGTTGTGATGAGGAATTGAAAGTCAAGTATGCGGTTCAATGTATGAAGGATGATGCCATGGTTTGGTGGGATTCAATTACCGGTCATTTCACACAACAACAAAAGGAATCTATTAATTGGACTCAATTTCATCAGGCGGTTCGTAATCAATATTGTTCGGATTTTGACATTGCTAGGATTCGAAGAGAATTTGTGAATCTTCGATTAAAGGAGGACATGACTATTGATGAATTGATTACACAGTTTACGGATAAGCTTAGATTTGTGCAACAATGGGTTCCGGATGAGAAAACTCAAATTGAACAATTTGTGGATGCTTTACCGGATAACTACCGAACGGTTGTGAGATTAGCTAAGGATTTATCGCATGCTTTCAATCTTGCGAGGTCTGCCGATAGTGATTTGAGAGGTTTGAGATTATGGCAAGGAAAAGATACAAGTTTCACTAAGGCAAGAACTGAATCGTCGGGTCGGAATAAATCTAAGTGGCAAGGGAATCGACAAGGTGGTAAGAAGTATGTTGGAAGAAGTAGTTCTTCGGGAAGTTATAATAGTTCAAACTGGTGTAGTTCGTGTAGATCTCGGCATGATGGTCCGTGTACGGATAAGACAAACAAATGTATGAAGTGTGGTGAATTGGGTCATGAGATAAAGAGTTGTCGTTATCCCAACTTTGTTTGTTGGTCATGTAAGAAAGAGGGGCATAGGGTTGGTCAATGTCCGGAGGCAAGGTCGACGGGGTCGGGTTCGGTCGGGAGTTTGGGATCTTCCGGTCAGAAAAGAAAGAACCCTCCTCCAGCAACTAGTAGGGCTTTTCAGATGACGGTTGATGAGGCCGTGCGTACTGAAGATGTTATCACGGGTACATTTCTTATAAACTCTGTACCTGCACGTGTATTGTTTGATTCGGGTGCTAATTGTACTTTCATTTCTGTGCAATTTTGTGATAAGTTGAAATTAACCCCTACTGTGATAACAAAGCCTATAGAAGTAGAAATAGTTAGTGGTAAGTTAGTTCCTGTTACCACCTCGGTGGCTGGAGTTAGCATTACTATTGATGATCATGTTTTTCCTATTTCCTTCTTGTTGATGCCAATCCCTAGTTTCGATGTAATTATTGGTATGGATTGGTTGAGTCAGAATAAGGCTAGTATTGATTGTCATCGGAAGTTGGTTAGGATCCCAATCTCCGAAGGGTCATATGTTGTGGCTCGAGGAGAACGGGATGGTGTAGCTATTCCTTTGATTTCGTTGATGAAAGCTAGGAAGTCATTGTCAAAAGGTTGTGAGTCATACTTAGCCTATGTAGTTGATGCCAAATTAGAAAGGAAAACTGTTTCGGATGTTCCTGTTGTTTGTGAGTACCCCGATGTGTTCCCTGATGAGTTGCCTGGGTTACCGCCAGTTAGAGAAGTAGAATACAGAATTGATCTTGTTCCGGGTTCATCGCCGATTGCTAAAGCTCCCTATAGGTTAGCTCCTTCGGAGATTCGTGAAATGATGAATCAGATTCAGGAATTGTTGGATAGAGGTTTTATCAGGCCTAGTTCCTCGCCGTGGGGTGCACCAGTGTTGTTTGTGAAAAAGAAGGATGGGTCATTGCGGATGTGTATTGATTATAGGGAATTAAATAAGAGGACTGTTAAGAACAAATATCCCTTGCCCAGAATAGATGATTTGTTTGATCAGTTGCAGGGTTCGTCAGTGTATTCTAAAATTGATTTGAGGTCGGGTTATCATCAGGTCCGTGTTTGTGAACAAGATATACCTAAAACTGCTTTTCGTACTAGGTACGGTCATTATGAATTTCTGGTCATGCCGTTTGGTTTAACAAATGCACCAGCAGTATTTATGGATTTGATGAAGCGTGTGTGTCGACCGTTCTTGGATCAATTTGTTATTGTTTTCATTGATGATATACTTATCTATTCGAAATCTGAAACCGAGCATGCCGCGCATTTGAGATTGGTTCTTGAAACATTGAGACGGGAACAGTTATATGCAAAGTTTTCCAAATGTGAATTCTGGATTCAAGAAGTTCAGTTTTTGGGCCATATAATTTGTCGAGATGGTGTGAAAGTGGATCCATCAAAAGTTGCAGCTGTGATGAATTGGAATGCACCGAAATCTGTTTCTGAGATAAGGAGTTTCCTTGGGTTAGCGGGATATTATCGGAAATTTATCAAAGATTTCTCTAAGATAGCCGGTCCGTTAACTAAGTTAACCCGTAAAGAGGAGAAGTATGTGTGGACTGATCAACAGGAGCAAGCGTTCCAGACATTGAAACAATTGTTGTGTCAGACACCGATTTTAGCATTACCAGAAGGTACTGATGATTTTGTGGTTTATTGCGACGCTTCATATTCGGGTTTGGGTTGTGTCTTAATGCAAAGGGATAGAGTTATCGCTTATGCTTCTCGACAGTTGAAACCACATGAGAAGAATTATCCTACGCATGATTTAGAACTCGCCGCAGTTGTATTTGCCCTTAAACTTTGGAGACATTATTTATATGGGACTCGATGTGTTGTGTGTACCGATCACAAGAGTTTGCAGTATGTGTTCTCCCAGAAAGAATTGAATATGCGACAAAGGCGGTGGTTAGAGTTAATCAAGGATTATGATTGTGAAATTAGATACCATCCGGGCAAAGCGAATGTGGTAGCCGATGCTTTAAGTCGAAAGAATACCCTCGATCGAGCTTTCTATATAAAAGTGAATGTTTCCTCGGATTTGATTAATCAGATTAGAGTTGTACAACTTGAAGCTTTAAAAGATCAGAATCTGAAATCGGAAATTATGTTAAAACGCAAGGATGAATTAGTTGATGATTCAAGAGGATTAAAGACTTATCAGTCTCGTGTTTGGATTCTTTCCATTGGTTGTATTCGGGATTTGATTCTGAATGAAGCTCATAAGTCACGAATGTCTATTCATCCGGGTAGTACTCGAATGTATAATGACTTGAAACCGTTGTATTGGTGGCCAACGATGAAAACCGACATTGCAAAGTTTGTGGGATCGTGTCATATTTGTGCTCAGGTCAAAGCGGAACATCAAAAGCCGTATGGGTCGTTAAAACAGTTGGAAATACCTGAGTGGAAGTGGGATCACATAACCATGGATTTTGTGACTAAGCTACCGCGTACTGTTCGAGGCAATGATATGATTTGGGTAATAGTGGATCGTTTGACCAAGAGTGCGCATTTTCTTGCTACGAGTGAGACGACATCGTTGACTAAACTTGCTCAATTGTATGTTAACGAAATTGTTTCTAGACATGGTATTCCTTTATCGATTGTGTCAGATAGAGATACTCGTTTTGCTTCTCGTTTTTGGCAAAGTCTACAACAAGAGTTGGGTACACGTGTAAACCTTAGCACAGCTTATCATCCTCAGACAGACGGTCAGTCAGAACGTACAATTCAAACTTTAGAAGATATGCTTCGTGCTTGCATTCTGGAATATGGAGGTTCTTGGGATTCACATCTTCCGTTGGTTGAGTTTACTTATAACAATTCGTACCATTCTAGTATTGGGATGCCTCCGTATGAAATGTTGTATGGTCGTCGTTGTCGCACACCTACATGTTGGTTAGAGGCAGGTGAGAAACAGTTTGCGGGACCCGATATTGTTCAAATAACCGCTGATAAAGTAGCTATTGCACGTGAGAAGTTGAAAGCCGCGAGAGATAGGCAGAAACAGTATGCTGATCCTAAAAGAAGACCGGTTGTGTTTACCGAAGGTGAATTGGTGTATCTTAAAGTTTCTCCTTGGAAGGGTGTGATTAGATTCGGAAAACGTGGGAAGTTGGCGCCTAGGTACATTGGTCCATTCAGAATTCGACAAGCTGTAAATGATCAGTCAATGGCTTTGGATCTTCCTCCAGAACTCTCTGGTATTCATGACACGTTTAACGTATGTTACTTGAGAAAGTGTAATATTGAGGATCAGTCGCAAATTCTTCAGTTGAAAGATTTAAAGGTGGATCAAACTCAGAAATTGGTTGAAGAACCGGTTGAGATCCTTGATAAAAAGATTACCAAACTTAGGAAGAAACAAATTCCTATGGTTCTAGTTAAGTGGAGACATAGTTTAGGTTCCAACCTAACTTGGGAGACCGAGGAGTCGATGAAATCCAGATATCCTGGATTGGTTGATAGGGTTGAGATTTCGGGGACGAAATCTCCTTAAGGAGGGGAGATTTGTAACATCCTCTCCGATGGCCTGGTATTTTTCTATTTATAATTTCGTATTTAATTGTTTTAAATAATTTTGTGATATAATTGTTTAACTATGAAAGTTGGTGAAATAGGTCTCAGGACTTATTGTGAATAATGAAATGTTGCTTATATTAAATTATTAAAGTTGACGGATCAATAAAATAAATTTCTCGCATTTAGTAATTAAGTGCCAGACAATAGATTTAGAGTAGGTATTAATTACCCAATGTTGTAGGTTGGTTAAAATGAGGATCGACCTAACTATTAATCACTTTCCCAATTTCTCTTTCAAATAAAACATAAACCCTAGCTAGTGATCTTCCAAGTTAATCATCAAATTAGGGAGTGATTGGAGATTGTAATCTTCTAGTTATCATCACCGTCATCATCTTCTACCCTTCGATTCACCATCTTTTTCATATTTGGAAGGTAAGTGGGGTTTATTTCAAATAATAGAATTGATGATTTGATGTGAATATAGATGTTAGTTGGTGATTATATATGATATGTGATACTAGGTGATGATTATTAACTAGTTCTAAGCATCGAATTCATGTTATGAGCTTTGATTTGGTAATGGTTGAAAAACCTAATTTATTTCATAATTTTGGTGTAAACGATGATTATCGAAAGTTATTGTTGTTGATATATGTTAGATAGGTATTGTATGAAGTTGTTACCATCTTAGATGTCGAGTTTTCTGCATATTTGTATAGAAATTGAGAATTTTGAAGTTTTGGTTCGTACTTAGTATTAAACTGCTGCTGCTGTTCTTGAACTGGAGGAGAAGCCGGCGGCTTCATAAGCCTAGCCGGCGGGTTCTGTTCAATGATGGGGAAGCCGGCGTCTTCAATGCCAAGCCGGCGGCTTGTGACCCCAAACCGGTGGGTCAATGACCAAACCGGCGGGTTCTAGAGGCTTTAAAACGCAATAAAGTTCTGTTGATGAAAAACGTAATTCACCCGGCGGTTGAAGAGCCTGACCCGGCGGCTAGCCATGGGAAGCCGGCGGCTTCTGGCTGTTTTCAGGGCATTTTCGTTTTTAGTTTTAAAAACCTTTCAATTGTTGATACATGTAATTATTTGATGTGTTATGATTATGTGTATGATTAGTAGTTGTTAATGTAAGTGTTTAGGATAATGAGCTCCAAATGTGTCGAACTTTTATAAGTTATATTTGGACGATTTTGATTACTAACTTTTTATTGGTGTTGAATCTCAGATCCTCCAAAAGACAAAGTTGCTCCGAGAATCTGAGTAGTTGAAGACGAAGGTATTGGTGAGTGGATTCAAAACTCACCGTTTGGCTTAGTTGTAATCATTTGATTACGACGGGTAAACGTAGACTTGATTATTGAGTTGATTATTGGTTATTGTTGATCATATGCCTATATGTGCTTTGTGTGGCCTTCGGGCATCGTTGTTAATGAGGTCAACAAGTTGATGAACTGTTGGTTGGGCTAGTGAGTTATTGTGTGAACGGTACAGGGAAGTACTTCATTTGTTGTGTGTGCTGAACTGTACCTAAGTACGATAAACACTAGCTATCGGTCTCGTCCGTTATGGCCATACGGATATGTTTGGATAAGTGATCTTGGGGAGCCGCCCGGGTGCTAAGGTTATTCCCGGATCCACCGATCCTCATTAAGTTGTTGTTGATTGTTGTAGTTGCGAATACTTGTTGTTGTTAATTGGTTTAGCTAAGTTAAATGTTGAGTGTTGGATTTACTCACTTAGCTATGTGCTAATCCCTCGTTGTTACTTCCTGCAGACTTTTGTTTTGAGCATGAGGGTGGGTAGCAGGAAGGTCAAACTTTGGAAGAATAGAATGTTTGATATTCAAGCTACTCTGACTATTTTGTAATAACTCGGTTTAGTTCATATAATACCCGTCATGCTAATCTTTTGAACAAGTTTTAAATTGAAGTGACTTAAACATGTAGACGGTTTTAATATTTTAGTAGATTATGTAATCAAGTATTGTGTTTTATTAATCTTCGCTTCCGTATTTTATATAATATTATCACTATGAAATGAGGGGTGTTTTATAAGTGTAATGTAAAGATACTTGTTAAACTCTTACGAGTTAAGTTAAAAGTGTACAAAATGAGGTAACTCAAACCTCGAATTTTAGATAACTTTGACTCTTAAGAGTTGTTTATTAACTCTTCCGAATCGGGTCTAACTCTTACGAGTCTTGTGTGATTCTTACGAGTCGAACAATCGGACAAACTTTAGTGTAATTTAATATAACGATAAAATGACAAAATAGAAAGATAAATGACTATAATATATTTTGAATTAAACATTTACGTAGCTTGACGGTCAATGACTTGTTATCGACACATAAAAACATAAAGTTAAACAATAATATACATATACATATAAAAATACATATTTATTGTAAAATAGTTAGTTTTACGAGTTGAGCCGAATCACGAGTCACCAGTTAAAAATTGAGATCCCGAATTATGAGTCAAGTTATGAGTTAACATCTATGAATATAAACAAAATGAAATCTTAATTTAGGATCATTAAAATTCAGTTACATTATTTAGTACCAAATATTTAGATATTATGTGCTTTGAGTGAATCCAACGTATATACATATATATAGTGTGTATATATAGTGTTCCAAATTCATAGACTTTGACCACTTGCTAGCTAGGAAGAAGACATTGAGTAATAGAACGATAAAATTAAAAGGTGGTCAAGGTGCAGACAAGTTGGGTAAATGACGGACACTTAACACGTTAAAGAAATGAGGTCGAACTGGTTTACAAATTTAGTAAGCCTAAAATTTGCGAGATGAGATGATCTTCTTCAAGTATACGCGTTGCTTTATATACGAGCAAATCAATACACTGGTGCCCGGTATATCCGCTAAACTTTTTCGGTCAAATTCAACCGCCATGGTTACAAGATATTCTTTTTGTTGTTTACGGTACATTAAACAAACAATCAGGCATACATTATAAGTTTAGTAGCGTATAATGGTTGTAATATTAAAAATATATGCTCACACATGCATACCCAAAATAAAATGGTGTAAATTACGTTTGATTTTGGTAGAACATTGAAAGACACGTTTTTTCATTCCATTTCCAACTTTTGAAACAAATAAGCAAAACACAGAATAAAAATGTTGACTTTTCTAATTTGCATTTGACTATCTAACAGGTTCCAAAGAATGACCACATCCATAAACTACGCAACATATATCTATATATATGTATCATTTACCTAAAGCCTTGTCAAAACCCACAACTGAAAAGTGCCAACACTCAAGAAATGAATTTGCATATACAACTATTCGTGATTCTTCTAGCCTTCATCTTTTATGATGAAGCCATTGCACAAAATCCTTACAGTTTCAATTCCGTAGTTGTTCCGATAACCAAACACACTGATACTTCTAAGCCTCTCTATAGCGTTCACATGATGATTACCGACTTCATGGACATGGAATCCACGTACTCAAACTTCCTTATCGACCTTGATGCTCCACTGATATGGCGCGACTGCAACCTCCAATGGGAAAAGTATCCCGTTCCATGCAACGAATATCAATGCCAAGATGTGCAATCTACTTGCACCTACAAGAATCCATCTTCTTGCTACCCACTATCCCGTAATCCAATTTTACGTGATTGGGGATATTGTTCGTGCCCAGTCAACGTTTTCAACCCTGTTACAGGTATTACTTGACGATTTAGATTAATATTCGTACATATTAATTGAAGGGGCTGAACTATTAGAATGTGATTCATACTCTTATTTTTTCTTCTTCACACACCTTATCAGCCTTGTCGATCCGTCTCTGGGTATAGTATTTTAGTTCTTTGTAATCACAACTTCTTGTTAATTTCCACATCATTATTAAAGTTTTAACACAATCTATTCTATATACATTATCAACAAGATCGTGTGACCGTGGACTGCTCAACTACGATTATTACACATTTAACACAAGCAATGGTAGAAATCCAAAAGAGTCTACATATCCTGCTACACCAACCGGAGTGTGTGCTTCATCTTCTTCGTCGTTTCAGTCATTCCCTAGAGACGTTACTGGTGTCATGGCACTTTCTTCTGCTCCTTATGCATTACCAATGTCTCTATACAACCCGCTTAAAAGAATAGTAGCTCTATGTTTGCCTAGTACCTCATCTACTCCTGGGGTTCTATTTACCGGAGCTAGTCCTTATTACATTCTTCCCAACGCAAGTGTCGATATTACAACTTTACTTTCGTATACCCTGTTAGTAAAGCGTCCAAATTCATTTGGATACTTTATCACGGTCCATGACATTGTGATCAAAAAGAAATCCATCAACATGACTATGGATGCCAAAGCCAACTAAGTACAATCGAGCCTTACACCACTTTAAGAACCGACATTTATAATCATGTGGTTGAACGGTTTTCAACGGTTGCAAAACAACTCCGTACTGCAACACCAATCACACCATTCACCCATTGTTACTATGGTTCCACCAATAGTACGAAAGGCGGCGGTTTAAAAGTTCCTGATATTGATTTTGTTCTCCAAGATGGGAAAAAGTGGACTTTATCTGAAACTAACTCCATGAAGCAAATGACAAATGATGTTGTGTGCCTTGCGTTTGTTGATAGTGGTGCAACGAGTGACCCTCCAATCACGATCGGGACGTTTCAATTCGAGGACAACTTTGTGGTGTTTGACTTAGAGAATTCAACTTTCGGGTTTAGTTCTTCGCTGTTAAATATGAAGACTTCATGTTCAAACTTCAACTTTACCCTCGTGGAATAGCTTTATTAAAGCTGTTCATCAAAGGAAAATTCAACTCGCTCTCCTAATAAAGAACTTGTTCAAGGTTTCCCACATCTGTAGTTGATATATCGATCAATATCAATTCGATGCATGTACGTTGATTTATTAATAAAACTTGAGCCAAGTACGCAGTGGCGGACATACTCCCAACTAAGGGTATGCACGTGCATACCCTTAGACTCCAAACTGAAGGGTATAAAAAATAATTCTTCTGGTTTTCGTAGTGAAATTTCTTTAGAGTGTCTACCCTCTGAGAAAAGGGTGAACACCCTCCAACGTAGGGATGGCAATGGGTCGGGTTCGGGTCGGGTTTTAATGAACCCGTACCCAAACCCATTTAGAATATGCATACCCAAATCCAACCCAATAGCTAGCGGGTACCCATTTAATATTACCCATCGGTTTTTCGGGTTTCCCCACGGGTATCGGTTATCCCCGTTTGACTATTCCGCATATAAAATAGCAAGTATGGCGATTATAAATGATGTCTTAAAACGGAAACGTGACAAAACATAAGAAGCAAACCAAGATACCCTAAATAATAGAATGGTTGTTCAAACTTATCATAATACAAACAATTACATGTGTTTTGAAAGTACAAAATTCAAATGTCATGATCATTCAAATTCAAAGAAATAGATGCAAAATATATAGATAATATGATCATTCTTAATCTTCATTATTCAATTTTCATCCACAAATTAATTATGCTTTAATTATATAATATATATTATAGATTACATATAATTAAGAATAACAATTATGCGGATACGGGTACGGGTAATTGGGTATGGTACGGGTACGGGTAATCGGGGCGGGTATTACTAAAACCCAAACCCAAACCCAAACCCGCGAAGAAAGAAAAACTTGTACCCAAACCCGTATCCAAATCCATCTACCCATACGGGTACGGGTATTAATTGGGTCGGGTTCGGTTTTCCCCATCGGGTTCGGATGTTTTTGCCATCCCTACTACAACGTAATCCCTTTAATGCTCTTCAAAGGTATAATGAAAGTGAAAATAAAATCAATTTATAATAGATACGTGTGAGAACTCATAACCCATTTCCTCCAATGTACTTCAAGACAAACGGTGAGTATCTCTTTAGTGGGATAATTTATAGCTTTTATCTTTAATTGAATTCTATTCTACTCCCTATAACACCCCTCATTTATAATCTCATTTAAATATAGTAAATCGGAAGCGTAAGTCCAAATAGATATAGTGATAATTTACCTCGTTTTATCAACATATAAAATTCCACCTTTTCAAAACATAATTTATCAACAGAGGTGTTATATAAAAACAAGATAAAACATTGATTTAAACAAATCAATATCAGAGTCACGCCACGTCAAATATTCCATCCAGTCCAACTTCTTGCCCACCCGATAATAATGCTTAACCTGCAAGAAGTGTTAATGTGGGGGATTAGCATAACGCTAAGTGAGCAGATAACTAATCAACAGTCTAACTTAGCTCAACAACTTTGCATACAACAATTAATACTAATCCAACAAGTACACAATATCACTATTTAGCAAAGCAACAGGCAACTGTTCAACTGGTCAACTTAGCAACTAGTCAACTATTCATCAAAGCAACTATTCCACAACTAGGACTCAATAATGAGGCATCGGTGGCTCTTGCGATATCATAATACCCGGGGATTCCACAAGAACACTTACCCAACCATATCCGTATGGCCATAACGGACGAGACCGATAGCTAGTGGTTATTCTCAACTAACACAGGAGGTGTGTTAAACCTCGAATAACCGACTAGCCCAACCAATAGTTCAACAACAACTCGTTGACCTCATTAACAACTGATGCCCGAAGGCCAACAACAAGTCCAGTGATCACATAATCAACAAATCACATATTCAGCAGGTCAACGTTATCATATCAACAATATTATTACTAGCTATCATAATTATCATGGCAACTACAATAGTAATAATATGTTACTTGTTGTAACCAAACTCGTTACAACCAAGTTACACTGAGGATTAGAGATCCACTCACCGACCACCTCAGGCATCCACTCAGTAGTCTAATATCACTGAGCCTTCTGCACATCTGACAATACAGTAGAATAATACAAGTTAGTTACTTGTCTCAAATCAATCCAATATCTTACAATTGTAATTACATCAATAACTTATCACTTAGTCATGATTAATGATCATAATATTCACTTTCCAAATTCAATCATAATATGATTATTAACTTACATTACTTTAACACCGATCACACCAAGGTTATAAATAACCCTCTTATCACATTAATCTACTTTGATTATCACTAATCAACATGGTTAAACCATTACTAAAGTGATTAACCTCATTTCATGAATTCATCAAAACCACAATATTTGGTTTAATGAATACTTAACAATTAAATTCACACAATCATCTTTAATCATCAATTAAGTGTTCTTAGCTATAACCAATGTTAATTTGATCATATAATCCATGATCATCATCAAATTCATCATTAACCTCAAGAACACATAATCATTTCCTTCAATCAAATGTTAGGCTTAGATTATAATCATGTATTAAACATAAATCAACAAGCTTTACTTCATGAATAATTAACTAAACCCAAACTTTCTTCATGATCATCATTTAATTTTACCATTTCTAGCTTAGGGTTTAGATACTAATCATCATTTAAGCATCAACTAATCATTATAACATGATTACAAGCTTTAATTCATGAATTATCAACTAACCCATATCTTAACTCATGATCATCATTCATTTATATCATTTCTAGGTTAGATTTTCAACTACAAATCATGAATTAGATATCAACTAACAATTATTTCATCATTACAAGCTTCAATTTAGCATTACTCATCCTAATTTCATCATGTACACAAAACCCCATTTCATAGGTTTATGATAATCAAGTAATCAAGACTTACAAAGATGAGTAGAAGGATTAGAGAGTGATAATCCATGTTCTTGAAGCTTAAATTCGGATTTGGCATCTTCAATTTAGTGTTGTGAAAGGATATTAGGAATTGATCTAGGGTTTATATGTTTATGTATGTATATGTACGTACGTATGTATGTATATAGATATATGATGAAAGTTATAAACCGACTCAAAATAGAGTATAACATATAATTGGTTAATTTTCATTCCCCGTATTTATCGTTGTCTGGAACTTAAAAATCATTTGCGAGGGAACACTATTTTATTTTACCGTCAACTAAATAAAATTAAAACAACCAATAATTTATTAGTCACAATAAATTATTCGACTATTATCACTATTTATTTCAAATAATACAACATACCTATTTTCTGACACACTTAATAATAATTCACAGTCAGAAAATATTAAATACTACTAGACCCGAGAACTGGGTGTTACAAATCTTCCCCCCTTTAAGAGATTTCGTCCTCGAAATCTAATCCCACTTAATCGATATAGATTAACACAACCACCAATTATTCTCATTTCAATTCACTAATAATCTTTTTTTTTTCTTACACACGTTTAACCACATACTTATTCATTATTATAATCACGCAAAGGTGATTACAATTTAATTCACTAATACACATCTTAATTCCCTCTAAATACCACATGTATTTACACATACTTATTCCCTTAAACACAGAATGTGTATACCTCTTATTAGCTTACACATCATCGAGATATACTTCAATTTACTTTTTATATACACATAAGTTGTGTGTTGTTCTCCACTAAATTTGTTAACACCAAACACATCAACTATCTAATCACAATAATCGTTATACATATTCCATGTCACCCCCTAGAGTAACTTCTAAATTATGTATACATTTAACATCATTTCTACAAGCACATATCCACATGTGCATGTTTTGATACATTTTACTATGCCACTATTCAACATATATCCTATCTCTGATAATTAACTGATCGCTTACATGATCATTCATATCCACTATGTCAATCTTAACTTGTAGTCACTTAACGTGTCATCTTTATTACAACACAACTATAGCAACAATTACAACTATGACGACAACAATAATCATAATAACAATAAGGGGTACCGAACACTACTACATGCATCTTAGCACAAATTGTAACTCGATTCGTCACCAATAATTTAACTAATAATCATATACTTCTTTAGTCATCACATTGCTATATTTTCCCATTTCAGCAACTAGTTAATTATTACTTTACAACTTGCAATATAATTACAACTCGATTATATGAAATCCTTTACTTAACAGGAATCCACAACCATATAATCATCAACATATAACATTAACTAATAAGCATTATGTAGAGGTCCATTTCTATAGATCAAAATTATTATCATTTAATCAACTAGCACCATGTTACACCAACTTGGATGCTAAACAACACCTGTTAATACCAAACGTTTTCAACAATGGTATTTCAACAACACGAGGTGCTGTGATTAATCATCTCGTCAACAATATCAACACACAATTATTCACAGTCCACTGACCTCTACTTTGCTTAAATCAACTTTTTAATTCATACTATTGGCAATGCATCACACATATACATCAATTGTGCCATAGATATCACATTAGCAACAACAACTTAGTGGTTTATTACTCTTTCATATTAGTCCATCATTGACTATTTATCAATTACAGGTCAACATATCTTACCTGATATTTTAAAACCACTTAACTTTATCTGGTACTTAGTAACCTCAACAACTCCATGTGAAATGGCATAATATAAATACGTTGGCCAGACGTCGTCATATTATGTCAGTCACACTTTATTCTCAGGTCACTTCATACCATTTATCTCATAAAGAATTATCTTTACTATCACATATTTCTCAATTATTAACTTGTTACTATTTTCAACTTATCACTTTAATGTGAACTATTCATAAGATCATGTATATATTAACAATACAGACATACTACACCAATGTCTGACCTGAATATATCAAGCAACTTCTTTATTACCCAATTCAATATTTTATAATACTCTAAGTAGTTCAACTACTTCATCACATTTCAGTTAATCCACCTAATATAGTTCACATGCTTATCTAATCAATGTTTACTAATTCTTGGTAGTAGCAACCAACAATACCATTTACGGATATATTTTGTAGTTAAGTAAATCGCCTACAATCAACTCCTACACAATGAACCATATAGACCTCTTAAAACAAGTTTTAATACTGCATATAGTCACAGGAATGATCTCTGGGCTCAATAAAACAAAAGCCCAATACAAAACGTAAGCTAAAAGTTCAAAATAAGGTCCGAAAAACAATAAAACGCGATTTTCGAGCCCTAAACGACCCCGAAGTGCCGAAAACTGACAGGGCTCATGGCGCAGCGATGAGCTTTGACCGTTGAGCCGTTTCCAAGTGACCCTGTAAATTTCGTCTTAATCGGACACCGAAATTTTCAAAAATTTTCTACGTCAAGTATCACGTCGAACGTCGCAAGAATTTTTTTTTTTTTTTTTTTTTTTTTTTTTTACTAACTAACGCGATCCGGGAAAACGGGTCAGGATCGCGTTCCTCAGTTAAAAATGTTCTGTAACCAAATTAAGCATACAAACGCCATCCGGAGAAGTGAGCGGGATCGCGTTCCCAAAAGAAAACGCATCTGAACCCGAAATACACACACAAACGCGATCCTGGAAAATGGCTGGGATCGCGTTCCCAAGCATAAAAATAATCTGTGACAAAATAACACATACGAACGCGATCCAGAAAATATTGTTGGGATCGCGTTCCCAAGTAGAAATCTGAGTTTCAGCAAAATTCATATTTTTAGCCAATTTCAATCGCGTATAACTTTTTACTCGTTTAGAGTTAGACTCTAAAATTTTGCAGGCACTTCCACTATGCCAAAATGAAACTTTCCCTTTTTACACTTTTTCAATTTACACGTTTTACGATAAAACGGACGTACGACTCATTTTTGACCATTTTCGACCATTTTGGTTGACACGCCATATTCCAAATGGCTTACTTTCGGATTTCAACCTTTTGCCAACATGTTTCTATATACATTTGGGACGTGTGGGCATATTCATCACCTACAAACACTCATTCTACATTGTTTTGACACGTTGACCCGTTTAGGGGTCCAAATGGGCACTTTTTAAGAAAATAATCACATTGACTACCCAAATCATTTTCATCACCTTTTACTACTATCTTTATGACTTAAAGCCACTTTAACATTCTTTTTAATCAGACCACTACTCACTTTAACCTTTTAACCATCAAGTGACCCATTTGGGCACTTCAACAACCCGTTTGGGTTTCAACCTATGTATCAACCATTTCATTACCCATTCCACATTCGTTGGACTAATATAAGTCAAACTAACCCCGTTTCACTATAGGTATCGTATTATCCCTTTAAAACACCAATTTCACAAAAGTTCATCATATATAAACCAATTTCAACAATTTTTCAAATTTGACTTTTCACAAACTCGTCAACACACAATTAGACCTGTTGACTACTTTGACTTTCTCACTACACTACTTTTAATATAAAGATCATAATTCCAACCATTTATGATCAATGTCAAACACATAAACATCTAGTCACATCAATTCACTTTATCATTTATCAAATAATTTCCTAGCAAGGATCTATAATCACACCTTGCATTTATCAACTTATTTTCACACTGTAGATACACTTAATTTCACATAATACAGCTGTTACACCTTAGTCAACAATGTATCTACACCGTTTCAACATTTTTGACCGAAATTTTCAATTTACTTTACTAACAATCATATCATAGTAAAGTAAACAATCAAAGCTTATTAAAATTCACCAAGCTTATCGAGAATTACCTGGCATATCTAAACCCACGAGTATTGAGGAATCATTGAGAATACCAGACGGTTCCTCATGTTCCTCCGTCTCTGCAATCAAAACAACACTCAAGCATCTTGTTATAGGTTAGTACACATTCACTAACAACTTTCTCATGCAACCACTAATCCCCACCCCTGGAATGTTTGACTTGACACAAATCTAAGTTTGGGATTGAACATCTTATAATGTACAATTCACCCAAACTTATGCTCTGATACCAACTTATAACACCCCTCATTTATAATCTCATTTAAATATAGTAAATCGGAAGCGTAAGTCCAAATAGATATAGTGATAATTTACCTCGTTTTATCAACATATAAAATTCCACCTTTTCAAAACATAATTTATCAACAGAGGTGTTATATAAAAACAAGATAAAACATTGATTTAAACAAATCAATATCAGAGTCACGCCACGTCAAATATTCCATCCAGTCCAACTTCTTGCCCACCCGATAATAATGCTTAACCTGCAAGAAGTGTTAATGTGGGGGATTAGCATAACGCTAAGTGAGCAGATAACTAATCAACAGTCTAACTTAGCTCAACAACTTTGCATACAACAATTAATACTAATCCAACAAGTACACAATATCACTATTTAGCAAAGCAACAGGCAACTGTTCAACTGGTCAACTTAGCAACTAGTCAACTATTCATCAAAGCAACTATTCCACAACTAGGACTCAATAATGAGGCATCGGTGGCTCTTGCGATATCATAATACCCGGGGATTCCACAAGAACACTTACCCAACCATATCCGTATGGCCATAACGGACGAGACCGATAGCTAGTGGTTATTCTCAACTAACACAGGAGGTGTGTTAAACCTCGAATAACCGACTAGCCCAACCAACAGTTCAACAACAACTCGTTGACCTCATTAACAACTGATGCCCGAAGGCCAACAACAAGTCCAGTGATCACATAATCAACAAATCACATATTCAGCAGGTCAACGTTATCATATCAACAATATTATTACTAGCTATCATAATTATCATGGCAACTACAATAGTAATAATATGTTACTTGTTGTAACCAAACTCGTTACAACCAAGTTACACTGAGGATTAGAGATCCACTCACCGACCACCTCAGGCATCCACTCAGTAGTCTAATATCACTGAGCCTTCTGCACATCTGACAATACAGTAGAATAATACAAGTTAGTTACTTGTCTCAAATCAATCCAATATCTTACAATTGTAATTACATCAATAACTTATCACTTAGTCATGATTAATGATCATAATATTCACTTTCCAAATTCAATCATAATATGATTATTAACTTACATTACTTTAACACCGATCACACCAAGGTTATAAATAACCCTCTTATCACATTAATCTACTTTGATTATCACTAATCAACATGGTTAAACCATTACTAAAGTGATTAACCTCATTTCATGAATTCATCAAAACCACAATATTTGGTTTAATGAATACTTAACAATTAAATTCACACAATCATCTTTAATCATCAATTAAGTGTTCTTAGCTATAACCAATGCTAATTTGATCATATAATCCATGATCATCATCAAATTCATCATTAACCTCAAGAACACATAATCATTTCCTTCAATCAAATGTTAGGCTTAGATTATAATCATGTATTAAACATAAATCAACAAGCTTTACTTCATGAATAATTAACTAAACCCAAACTTTCTTCATGATCATCATTTAATTTTACCATTTCTAGCTTAGGGTTTAGATACTAATCATCATTTAAGCATCAACTAATCATTATAACATGATTACAAGCTTTAATTCATGAATTATCAACTAACCCATATCTTAACTCATGATCATCATTCATTTATATCATTTCTAGGTTAGATTTTCAACTACAAATCATGAATTAGATATCAACTAACAATTATTTCATCATTACAAGCTTCAATTTAGCATTACTCATCTTAATTTCATCATGTACACAAAACCCCATTTCATAGGTTTATGATAATCAAGTAATCAAGACTTACAAAGATGAGTAGAAGGATTAGAGAGTGATAATCCATGTTCTTGAAGCTTAAATTCGGATTTGGCATCTTCAATTTAGTGTTGTGAAAGGATATTAGGAATTGATCTAGGGTTTATATGTTTATGTATGTATATGTACGTACGTATGTATGTATATAGATATATGATGAAAGTTATAAACCGACTCAAAATAGAGTATAACATATAATTGGTTAATTTTCATTCCCCGTATTTATCGTTGTCTGGAACTTAAAAATCATTTGCGAGGGAACACTATTTTATTTTACCGTCAACTAAATAAAATTAAAACAACCAATAATTTATTAGTCACAATAAATTATTCGACTATTATCACTATTTATTTCAAATAATACAACACACCTATTTTCTGACACACTTAATAATAATTCACAGTCAGAAAATATTAAATACTACTAGACCCGAGAACTGGGTGTTACACTCCCTCCGCCTTTAATTTGCTTGTTGATTTTTGTAGTACTAGCATCTAATTTAAACTGGTTATAACTTTTGTTAAAACATAACGTTTAGAAAAAATGATTGACATCTTTAAATTGTATGACTGGCACGTTTAGTTACAGAAAAATTTCTCCATTTTTCTTTTTCCATTTCTCTAGAGAATGAGAAGTGTTTTACCTCTCTAGAAAAGCATGAAAAATCTAGAAAACGTGTTTAGTTGCAAGGGATGGAGTTTTCATTTTCCAAGAAAGAGTAGAGATGGAAAACTTAGAAAACCATCAAAAGTAGTTTTCAACTTTGTAGTTGTAAAAAGGAAACAAGAATTTTCCTTTTCCTAGAAAAGTTTTTTAGGAAAACTCGAATTTGAACACGTTTTCTAATTTTCTTGTTTTTTTAGAAAATTTTTATGGAAAAGTGGGAAGTTTTCTGTAACTAAACGCACCCTTAAAAGTACACATGAAAATTGATTGGTTCGTGTGATATAATATATGATGGATATCTAGAGAAAAGATACACACTTTGCGTGTCAAATACTGAATGAAATAAGTTTGTTTTTGGATTGATATTTTTAAACTTATTTAACGATACACAATATCTAATAATGTTAAAAATGCCTTCTATTTCCGTTTTCTTCTAAACAGTTGTTTAAAGGACCAAATTATTTTAGATTGTAAATTTGATGTTTAGATATATATCAAGTACATAACTACAAAATCTACAAATGTATCAAGAATTTGCCAAATTTTGAACCAAATCTCAACCATTAAACACATTTTGATATTATGTTCACTTGAAATACCAAACGAAATATAACACCCGCTAAATACAAGGACATTTTTTTTTTTTTTAAACATATTGAAAGCGCATGATTAATAGAAACCAGTGGATTGCGTACATACATTTCAAATAGCAATCCACTTATATACAAACCTTTAAAACTAGATTATTCTAATCATTACACACATTAAGTTTAGGTGTTATAGAAATCCCAATCTGTTGTTAAATCATTAACGTATTATCCATTTCAGAGTGAGCCTGTCAAACATTCCATTCCATATGTACTTCTTGCCCACCCACATACAGAAGTAAACCTGCAAGAAGTAATGAGGGGTTAGCACGAAGCTAAGTGAATAGATCCCAAGCTATCAATCTAACTCAGATTAACACATGCCTATAACCAAGCAATGCACAAGCAAATAGAAGGATCGGTGGTCCTTGAGGTACCCTCATGCCGCGGTGGTTCCCCAAGTAACACTTATAACCAACTGACGGCCAAATCAGAGGTTAAACCGATAGTTTGGTACTATTACTACACACGACGCAATTTCAGTGTCCAACACATGTACAAGGCACTTGCGAAGTCCTAGTAATAGTATCCAAACCCAACACATTAGTTGACCCCCACCAAATCAAATAGTCCACAACTATCATAGCACAATGGACGCCAATAATCAATCAAGGTTTAGCCAACATGCCAATATAATATTAATGCAATCATTGCAATAAATCAAGTTTACCCGTTGTAACCATGTTGTTACAACTAACTTAGACTGAAAGTCCAAGATCCACTCACCGACAATCATAGTCGTCCACTCAGTAGTCTAATGTCACTGAGTCTTCTCCACATCTGAGAATACAATAACACAACACAAGTTAGTCTCTTGTATCGAATCTATATAACATCATTCCAACATTACAAATATCCACCTTTACAATCACTTATCAAGTTTATGTTCATTATACTCATAACCTCATTTAATCAACTTTCATTATTACCATTAACATGATTAAACCGTTAACCGGATTATTTCCATCAAATATTACTAATTCATTCAAAACCCCAACACAAGGTTTAATGAATATTTAATCCACTTAGTTACCACTTTACTCATAGATTCCCAATCAAGTGTTCCAATTAACCATTAACCTCTTTTCATCATATAACACATCATAATCATTAATTCTCTACAACACCTCATGATCACTCAATCAAATTCTCTAATTTCAAGTTAGTACTTATGTTATAATCATAAATTAGGTACTAATTGACAACCATAACATAACCAAAAGCCTCAATTCATGTTTATCATGCAAATTCCATCAATTACCCAAAACCCATTTTGATCACAACTTATGTAATATGATTAATCCAATTTTAGGTTAGGGTTTCACCTATAATCATAAAATTAACCTTAACTAACAACCATACAAGCATTATAAGCTTTAACTTCAAGTTAATCATTATAATTTCATCCTAAACCACAAGAACCCTAATTCCAACTTACAACTTACAACTTACAAGTTGAATCATGTTACCTCTCATCATGTATGAGTTTAACTAACATCAATTTAACAACTTCAAGCCTTAATTTCGGATTATAATCTATAACCCACAAAACCCCAAATTTTAGATTTATGAAAATCAAGAAATCAAGACTTACATGATGGTTAGAAGGATTAGAGGATGATAATCTTCAAGCTAGAAGCTTGAATTCGAATTTGTGTTCTTCAATTTGATGATTTCATCAAGTTTTTGGATTGATTAGGGTTTGTGTGTGTGAATCGTATGTACGTATGCATATGTGGGAATTAAAACCGACCCATCAAATAATATACCATATAAATGCTAATTTTCATTCCCCGTATTTATTATTGTCTGGAACTTAAAAATCATTTGCGGGGAAATACCATTTTATTTTACCGTCAACTAAATAAATTTAAAACAAACAATATTTCACTAACCACAATAATTCCTGAGGCTTATTGACCTATTAAATTTACAATCAAACACATATAACAAATTTAAATCGTATTTAAATTTACAGGAATACCTATTACTCCTAGGCCCAATTTGAGGATGTTACACGAAACATCAAAAAAACCCACTAGAATCCTAAAAAACTAAGTATTTAGTGCTTTATTGAATAAACTTAGGGACGGAGCCAAAGAGTGACAGACCAGAAATAGACTCGGTCAAGAAATTTTTATTGAATTATTATGTAGCTTTGTTCATGAACATGTAACTAAGTGCATACCCAGATTCATTATCCTGAATCCGCCACTGCAAGTACGTATTTCAATATTATCAATTTTGTCTTGTACTATCATTTTATTTGCTAAGCATAGTACTGCAGGTTGTATAAACCATGGCAAAACAGATTTCTAATGGTTAATATTATCTTATCTTACTATTATATAAAGAGTTTGGATCATTTGTCAAACATCTAAAAAGAAGAAATAGTAATTTACCTATTTACCCCTTTAAATTAACTACTCTTAATTTAATACAATAAGTACAATCATTTATACGTTTATTTGTAATTAGGCTTGATCTATACATACACCACCTATAAGCTATCTATACACTACTAGTAGTAGGCTAATAATTAAATCTTTTCTAACCATTTATTTTTAGGGAGCTGATAAATCCAAGGATACTTTTATTAAATTTACGGAAACAGGTGCATAATCAGTTATACAGTAAGCATTAAGAAATGTACATTTCCGTGAATATAGTAAAAATATCCTTGGATTTATCAGCTCCCTTATTTTTAAGTTAATACTAATTTATTTATTTTCTAATTTAACTTCAGTTTGTTTTTATCTTTGTATTACATATGTACAGCAATTGTAAATAAAATGTAAACAAAAATACGAGGGAAGAAATAATAAATGGTATTCTGTGTTTCATGATATATTTTAACACATAGTTATTTACGGCAATTATTTAAAAGCATTAAATTATTATTAATTTATTTTTGTAGTTAATCTAGTTTTCATAAGATCCTACTACATAAGAATTTTAAAAAAAGTTTAAAGCTTTTTAAATTTTTTATTACATATAATTTTATTACTAGTATTATATTACTTAATTTAGTATTATTACTTAATTTATATTTATATAATAATTATTATATTACTAAATAGCACGTAAGATTGTACTCCGTATAAGATTTTTAGAACTAGCTATTTCTCTCTCCTATTTTATATGGTTTTTTGGTATTTTAATTCTTATAATAAATAAATAAAAAATTAATAGTATAATAGAAAAGGTTTATATAAAAAGCTTCTCAAGAATTAGGCCACTACCCACCTTTACCTCGGGAATCCAACACATGAGTTCTAGAAATTCCCAGCTACATCAATCCTCCAATAAAATCTCTTAGTTAGTAATTATACTTTATGTTCTAGGATATAATTACAATCTAGTAGGTGTATGGATGGTGTATGGATGGTGTATATATAGTACTACCCTTGTAATTATCATCCCTTTAATTAGCTCATTTGCTACCTGTCTTAATGATTTGTTCATCTACTCCCTCCGTCCCATATCTATTGTCCAGTATTCCCTTTTGGGATGTCCCAATTTAATTGTCCACTTCCATAAATAGAAAATAATAATAAGATAAAGTTCATTTATGCCCCTAATTTATATATGTAAGACAAAAAGGTAGGTAAAAAGTAAAGGGTAAAAGTGTCTTGTTACCAAAAAGTAAGAGAGATAGTGATGTTTTTTTAAACTGCGTGTTTTTTGTTTGGGGACAATAAAATTGGGACGGAGGGAGTATCTTTTTTCTTACTTTCTAAAAGGAACAAAGTTTTCACAAAACACTACGAGTCGTAACGATGTCTAAAGATTTAAGTGCGTTCAACTATTGTTTAAAGACATTTTTTATGACTATAAACAATAGTGATAATTATATGCCATTTTCTTCTTTAATAATACAATACATTTCAAACGATTGTAGTTAATGACTACAATTCATGATCCAACCCGAGATCAACGCAACAAAGATGCAGAATTGATTTTGTACTGCAGGTAGAGCGCTATGCAAAACCCGCCAAACATTATAATTTTTCTATGTAGTTTTTAATACAAGGATTGACTTGCTATTCTGATATTTTATTTTATTTTTAAATCCTAGCTCATCGACATTATTACCTAAACAAGTTGTACGACTCATGTTTGGTTGGTTACTTTTGACCCATCAACCTATTTATCGAATATATAGATCCTATACGGTTAGTAATTATTTCTTATCCTGCTATATTGTGCGGGTAACAGGCTAGTCTTATATAATTTACACCTCAACTTTGTGGTGAAGGTATTAATGGATCTCACTGTTTTATTATTATATTTCTTATCTTTCATTGCAATCTTATTGTGCCAAAAATATTTTATGTTCGTCCCTTTCCATACAGAATTCACCCAAGGGTGGATCTTCCTTAGAGCCGGGAGGGATGCCCGCCCCCTTAAAATTTGAGTGATTAGTACTATATAAAATATTGATTTTCATTGCAGTGCATTAAAATATGAAGTGTTTTTAAGTACACAATGTATGTTTTAAATAGTTAATATCAGATTGTTCAAGTTATAAAAGAAAAAAATTATTGTAAAGAGCTTATGTTTAATGGAGGTATGGAGGTGAGTTGCAGACTTGCAGGTGATGGGTGAAAAAAGTTGCAGGTGAGGGTGAGAAAGAAGGGTAAGGTTCAGAGGAGAAGGTATTATTTGAGGAGAAAGAGGAGAAGAATTTTTAAATTTTTATTTTTACCCCCTCCATCTTTTTAATAGTGTACACTACTCCCTCCTACTTTCTTCCTACCCACCCCTCCCCTCCACCACCCACCACCACTAGCTGCCGCCACCCGCCGCCTCTGCCACCCGTCGCCGCCACCCGCCACCGGTCGTCGGAAAAAAAAATTCAATTTTTTTTTTTAATTTTTTTTAAAAAAAAATTAAAATTTTTTTTTCATAATTTTTTTTTCCAATTTTTTTTACATATTATCACTTTGTACTGCATTTTATTATTTTTATTGCATTTTGTATATATGTTTAGTAGATATTGTTCGTTTTTACTGCATTTTATTTATACACCTCAATCTTATATATATTGTTTGTTTTTTACTGCATTTTAAGTTATACATAATATATTTTTTACTGCATTTTGTTAAAATTACACTGCATTTTATTATTATTCACTGCATTTTGCATATATTTCATATATTACATATTGTTTATTTTTTACTGCATTTTATATTATACATATGATCCATTTTTACTGCATTTTGTATGAAAGTATAATACATACTACTGTTTTTACTGCATTTTGCATATATTTATTTAGTACACATTGTTCGTTTTACTGCATTTTATATTATATATAATCTATTTGTACCGCATTTTATTTTTTTACTGCATTTTGTTATTTTCACTGCATTTTATATTATACATAATCTATTTGTACTGCATTTTGTTATTTTCACTGCATTTTGTTATTTTTGCTGCATTTTGTTATTTTTGCTGCATTTTTCATATATTTCATTCATTATATATTGTTTGTTATTCACTGCATTTTGTATTTTACATATTATCGATTTGTACTGCATTTTGTATTTTACATATTATCTATTTGTATTGCATTTTGTATTAAAGTATAATACATATTGTTGTTTTTATTGCATTTTGCATATACATCATTTAGGACATATTGTTCTCTTTTTACTACATTTTAGATTATATATATTATCCATTTGTACGGTATTTTGTTGACGTTGGATATAGAAGATGCGGTAAAATATATACAAGTTTTAGTTAATTAACAATAATATACAAAATGCAGTGGAAAAAACGTATAGTTTTATTAAAAATGCAGTAGGAAAAGGAATACTATATCTAATAAAAAATTTATGGGAAAAAAAATTTGAAAAAAAAAAATTTTTGAAAAAAAAAAATTTTTGAAAAAAAAAATTTTTTTGAAAAAAAAAAAATTTGAAATTTTTTTTTTCCGGCGGCCGGAATCCGGCGGCGGCTGATGGCGACCGGCGGCAGTCAGATGGTGGCAGCAAGTGGTGGGGGTGGTGGTAGGTGGGGTTGGAGGAAGAAGAAGGTAGGAGGGGGAAGAAAATAAAGTGGAAGGGTTAACATGTAAAAGTCTAAATAGTGGAAGGGGTGTGGAGTGAAAATTAATGTTATGTTTTTTTTTGTTAACTAATAACCTTATTTTTAAAAGAAATTACAAAATTGCCACCCCTTTTAACCATTGATCCAACCCAAAAGATGATCCAATGGCTACAAATAAAACTTCTCCTCCTTCTCCTCATATGACCCCTTCCCCTATGATCCCCAATCGAGAAAGAAAGACTCACACGGCCTCACTTTTTTCTATTTTATGAAGTTTCACTCTAGTTCCCTCGTATTATTGTATATATGCTTAGTTTAACCCCTTCATTTTTTTAAGGTAACAGTTTAACCCTCTATCCGTAAGAAAGGATAAGAAAAACAACTATGTACTTATATATTCATATATTTCAAAATATTTATATTATGTTGAATTATTACCTACTAAATATATAGAAAATCCAATTCAATTATTATTATACTTATATTATATATTATTACCTACAACCATTTTATTATATTCCGTAAAAATCATTTCAATTACAATTTTTAACTAACAGTATAAGGCGACCTTGAGTACTTGTAACACCCCAATTTTATCAGGAATTTAATATCGTACGTGAATATAATTTTATAATGAAGTAATATTGAGTAAATATTAAGATATAGTGAAAAACGTAAAACGAATTACCAGTTCTAGACTGTAAATTTAAAAAGGAAATGAAAATATATGGAGATAAATACGTGAGGTGTCTGTAGTGTATTCTTTTAGTTCTAAAAACATTCCAGTGACTTTAAGGAAGTTGAGAAAAATCGCAGGAGCTCAAAACCTTCACCAAATCTTCAATCAAACCTTTAATCCAAGCTTTTAGGGTTTAATTCATCATCTTCTTCTATCATCTTCCATAAGTTGTAAGTAATTTCTCATCTTTCTTAACCTAGCTTTGGGTTTTTGGTGAGTTTTTATGAGGTTATGATTAACTAGTGAAATTAAAACGAAATTAGGGTTTATAATTGTTAGAATTGTTACTTGTTAGTGTTTATGAGCTTAGTAGTAGACAAATAACAAGTTAAAAGTGATTAATTAGTGATAGTGTTCTTGAATGATTTCTAGGGTTTTACCAATTCTTTGTATTATGATGTTAATAAGTTCAATTATGTTATTAGTGATGTTGATATAGTATAAATAACATGTTTATATGAGAATTCAATGGCATAATGTTAAGAAAGTGAAATTGAAATGATTATGCAAGTGATCATGATTAGATAAAAAGAGATGATTATGATGATAAACTAAATGAATATGTTATTTATAACACCTCTCGTTTCATTATAAACAATAATATAATAATTGCGACTCGGAAGCGTATATTTAAAAACATTCTATCAATGTACTCAAAATGTCAGTAAACTTTTTCAAATCAAATACGTGACATCTTAACAACTCGGTGTTATATAATTCAAAACATTTCTATGGCTATTAAATTAACATCATAGTACAGCCTGTCAAACATTCCATCCAGTCCAACAACCTCCTGCCCAATATGTCCCATCTATTTAACCTGCAGGAAGAACTGTGGTGGGGTTAGCACAACGCTAAGTGAATGAAACTATAAGCAACAGTATAACCTAGCATAACAATCTGTTTACATCAAATAATAATTAACAGAAAATCAATCAATCACTCGACATCCAATCAATGTCAAGCTACACCAATCAAACATTATCAATCGTCATGAGGACCGGTGGCTCCCGAGATACCCTAATACCGGTTTGGTACTCAGGAACACTTATCAATCATCTGTATTGGCCTATACAGAATTACCGATAACCAGTTGTTAATCACACACGACCTAGATCTCTAAACCAACATTTCAAGTTTCAAGATCTCCTGTCGTCTACAATAACAACCAAGTCCAACTGTCAAGTCAAGTTGACCTCAGAATCTTACATACTAGCACCATCAGCCAAGTAAACAACTAGTCAAACTATCATGGCAAGATATCTCAACAATTACATTCTATCAAAGTAATACGATAATTACTTGTTGTAAATCAAATCATTACAACTAAATCACACTGAGGTTACAGATCCACTCACCGACACCTCAGCTGCAAGCTCAGAAGTCTAATATTACTGAGCCTTCTCCACATCTGAGAATACAATCAATTAAACAATAAGTTAGTAACTTGTCTCAACTGATAATACTTATGTAATTAACATCGTTACACAATCATAACATAATTACATGAATCCAATGATCTCTAAGATCACAGCAAACAAAAGTTCAATTCGGAACAAAAATCAAAAAGTCCCGAAATAAGGTCCAAAAACTGTAAAATGCCATTTTCGACCTCTAAACGACCCCGAATGTCCAAAAACTGACTAGGCTATAACATATAGCTTTGATCAGTGGGCCGTTTTCGAGTGACCGTGTAAATTTCAGCCCAATCGGAGTTTAAAGACAATTTGTCAATTTTTCCGTGGCAAAAATCACTACTAAACACTTATGCACTTTTGAAATTTTACAAAAAGTACTGACAAACGCGATCCAGAAAACAATGGTGGGATCGCGTTCCTCTTTGTAAAATAATTCTGTGACAAATTATAACTAAGCAACGCGATCCGGACAAATTCTTGGGATCGCGTTCCCAAGAACAAAACTCGTCCGATTCCTTTTATAACTAACGAACGCGATCCTGGCTAGGGTTCTGGGATCGCGTTTGAGCGTCTTTCAGCTCAGCTTCATCCCTGTAATTGCCCAGCTCCGAATTCAAAACCATTTTTGATAAATCAAGCTTATCAAACTCAGTTCTAATGTTATAAACAACTCAATTAACTTCATATAATCATCATGTAATACTTATAACTTGTTCCTAACATCCAATTCTTCCAATTTATCAATTTACCCAAATTTCAATCGAAATCAAATTCTTAAATACTCAAGAACACTTACTGATTGAAGAATATACTGATGATAATCTGTCCATGGTGAAGTTTCACGAGAATCACAACTTCCTGATTTGATTTCTAATTTGATTTGGAGGTTTTCTGAGAGTTTCTGTGAGTTTTGAAGTTTCTAAATGAACTTTCCTAAAAAGGAAAGTTAAATATATAGTCGGTTCACAAACCGCCTTCAATATACAGGTATAATTTAATACCCCATCTCAATCTATTGTCTGGAACCCGAAAACCATTTGCGAGTCCAAACATTTTATTGCACCGTCAACTATATTAATTTACAACAATTAATAATTCACTTATCACATTGGAATATTCGGCTCCTATTCCAATTATTTCAACTATTTCAAACAATATTATTTCCAAACACATTTAAATACATATTTAAATCAAGAATTAATATATAAACATCTAGGTCCATTTCGAGGATGTTACAACTCTCCCCCCTTAAAGAGATTTCGTCCCCGAAATCTAACCTCATTCAATCTGATTAATGTGATATAATCACATATAATCTTATCATACATTGATCCTCAATAATAACTTACAACTATACTTAGACTGTTTGAATTCTTTCCATATGCACATGTTCCCATGAACATGCTTCTATCCTTTCCTACGCACACATACAGTGCATCCAAACCCATATCATCAATCAGATATATCTTATAAAACCAGCACTTACTTCAACAAGTGAACTTACAATCACTTAATAGGTCTATACAACCAGAAATTAGTAATGTGCTAAAATCTTTAACCTATTACCAATATTCATCTCTGTTAGCAACAAAACAGAAACCACAATATAACAATAAGTCTCATATACAGATAACAATTTTAAATCTCTACTATCAAAGATTTAAAATTCAAATCTAGGTCAACTTTTCATCCAAAAGTTTCATTGTTGGTACATCAATGTGTGTCTGTCAGTTGGTCTCAGTCTGTAATCGTGTCGAAATTGTAATTACGTTTTGAATTGTTTAAGTTCTAGTTTATTTACAGTTTCTGTCATCATGCGACACAAGCACTGTGTCGCAGAAGCATTCTATGCGACACAATGATTGTGTCGCAGAATCATCTCATGCGACACAATGCTTATGTCGCATAAGCCTTCATGCGACACAAAGCTTGTGTCGCATACAGTTTGGTCCAGGCTATAAATAGAGACTCGCCAGTTTCTGTTTATGAAGCCAAAAACACAAAACACACACATAACACCTCCAAACTCAGAGAGAAAAATACTAGTTTGTGTTATTTTGATTATTGTGTGTTTGTCAAAGTGTATGTATTGTTACCATCTCGTTATATACAAAGTTATACACTTGTGTTTTGGTCATTTACTTGTGAACTTCTAGCATATCTTGTGTGTTTAATTTCCGCTTTTATAGACAAGTTTAAGCTACTCGATTTGGTCCGTATACGGAACCTACAATTGGTATCAGAGCCGCATACTCTTGAGTTGCGGTTTCGAGTTAGTTTGGTGCTAGATTTCGGTCCAAAAACATTATTTTCATAATTTATGTTTTTAAGTGTTCTTGGTGTTCTTGGTTAAAAGTCTTTATTTTTGCTTATTGTGGTCTTTGATCTTCAAAGAATTGTGTTAGTCTTATTTTTGGAATTGGTTGGTAATAGTTGGTGATCATTTTGCTTGAAGATTTGGTGTTTGCAGTCTGCAGAAAAGTATGGGGTGTAGGTTATGATGTGTTTTGAAAATTGAAATCTTCTGTACTCAAAAAAACTGTCTGCACGTGCATTTTTGCGACACAAGGCTTGTGTCGTATCACTGTTCATACGACACAACAATACGACATTAAATTGTCTACGACATAACGTGCGACATAACCTTGCGACATAACACTTTTTGACCTTGACTGGTCTGCGACACAAGTTGCGACATAACATACGACATAACTGTTGTGTCGCATTTTTGTCTTCTGTCAGATTAAGTTCTGCGACACTACTTCTGTGTCGTATCTGTACTCTGCGACACAAATATTGTGTCGTATTGGTACTCTGCGACATAACACTGTGTCGCATAATTCCTGACTTAGACAAAAATCAGTTTGTTTTGTGTGTATTTTTCTAATTTGTTTTGCAGATTTTCATCATGTCTCTTCAAAGCGTTGATGCAGTTTTACAACATAATGCTACGATTGGTAGTGCAAATAAACCTCCTTATTTTGCACCGGGTTTACCATTTCGAGCATGGAAACAAAGGTTCATATCGTTTGTTTTATTCACCGATCCTGATATGGAGTTGGCCCTTCTTGAACGCTATGTTCCACCTGTTGCTCTTGGAGAACACATGGGTGTTCCTCCTCCCAAGCCTGTTCGTTCATACACTACCGAAGAACGTAAAGCATGGGAAATTGAACGGAAGACTCATTCTGCTATTACTATGTCGCTTCCAACAGACGTTTTGGATATGTTTCCACAAACTATTGCTTATGATCTTTGGACTGCAATTGAAAAGAGATTTTGTGGAAACACTGAGTACATCGAAAGCAAATTGGAATTAGTCAAAACTCAGTTTGATTATTTCTATATCCAGAAGAATGAAACTGTCAGAGACATGCTTTGCAGATTTACCCGCACAGTGAATGAACTGCAAGCTGGCGGATATAATCTCAAAAATTCTGAGATTAACAAAAAGGCTTTAGCTGCTCTGCCATCAAGTTGGGAAACACGAGTTTTGTTATTGGAAAGCGATCCAAAAACAAAGCAATTGTCTCTGGATGATCTTATTGGAAAACTTGAAGCTGGGGCATTGGATATTGAAAAGAAGGAAACAAGATCTACTGCTCGTGCATCAGAATCAAGTCATGGTGGAACAGCTTTCATCTCAGCTGAGACAAATTCTCAGAGATTCTCTTCTTACAGTAATCCTACTGTAGGAACATTTTCAGCCCTACCAGCTTATAATGCTTCTTCAAGCAGTACATGTTCATCACCATCTGTTCCTACTTCTGCAACCACTGATGAACATGCAGCCATGTTTACTGCTTTCTTGTCATCATATGAAGACTTTCTTTCTAAAAGAGTCAGTACATTGGAACTGACTGATGAAGACTTCAATCAGGTTGATCCCGATGAGTTAGAAAGGATCGACATTAGATGGAATATGGCTATGCTCACTCGTAGAGCCAAAAACTATCTAAGACGAACTGGAAAGAGATCTCTTGAAGATGCAGCTGACCGAACACCAACGGGATTCGATAAAAGCAAAATCAAGTGTTATAAGTGTCAGAATCTTGGACACTTTGCCCGTGAATGTGAGAAAGGAAGACAACCTGCTTCGGGTTTCACTAAACCATCTGTTGTTCCAAAACAGATTGAGCATACTACTGCTAAGGCTGCATTGTTGATTGAGGATGGAGATGCTTATGATTTTTCTGCTCATGAAACTCAAGAGCAATGTTTCATGGCTATCAACAATGAGGTACCATTTGCTAAATTTACCTGTGATTCATGTATTAGTTTAACTGGTAAAGTAAATGGGCTTATGGAACATAATGACAACTTGAAGTCAGATATCTTGAATTTGATGGAAGCAAACAAAGTTTTAAAAATTAATGAGAAACACTTTGAAAGTAATATTAATCAACTTATTGAAGATAAAAAGGAGCTGAAAGCTCTAATTTTCAGTAATCAAGATGAAATTGACAGTTACTTAAAATTGATTGCTCATTTGAAAAAGGAATTGGCTGACTCTCAAGCCAAAGCTGTTGATTTGCAACGAAAACTCAAGAATATCAACACTTCAGCCATGGTCTTTACTGATATCCTGCAGACGGGTAGAACTAGTTCTAAAGATAAGTCCGGTTATGGTTATCATAATCAACCGCCTCCGTCTTTAGATGTGAATTTGTGTAGACCGTCTAAGGATGAAATTAAAGATTTTGTGCCTACTGCTTTAGTAGATGCAAAGCCCATTGAAATATCAGTTAATGAACCTGTTGTTAAGAAAGTAGCTATGCCTGTATGTGAACCTGTTAGTTTGACTCCGTTTAAGTTGCCTGAATTCTATAAAGCCAACATAGAAGTTAACCATGATAAGAAGAAACCTAAGACAATTAAGGCTGAACCTGTGAAGCCTTTTGAACCTGTTAGGTTTACCCCCTCAGGAACCGTCAAGTTTACCCCCTTTGGTAGTTTCTCGCCTGCTCCCTTAAAAAACATTGAAGAAGAGGTCGAAGTTGAGGATGTTCCCTGTAAGTTTGTGCCTCAATGTGAAAAGAAAAACATTAAGCCTGAACATCACATTCTCACTACTGAATCAGATGATGAAACTTTTCCAATGAATACTAAGGTTAAGGCTGAACATAAAAGGAAAGAGATACAGAATATTAATGTCAAATCACTTAAGAACTCTGTTAAACTTTCCGTTTCACATTCTGGGGCATCCACCTCAACGTGCTCACAAAAGTTACCTGTCTCACCTCAATTTTTAGGCAGTAACGACCGAACCTTTAGGGAAAGACGATCATGTTTCTACTGCAAGAAACAAGGTCACTTGATTAGTCAATGCCCGTTGCTTTTGAGAAAGAAGTTTTCAAAAGGTGTTCCCAGAAATTCTGTTTACAAAAATTCATCTGTTAAATCTTTTTCAAAGAAGGGTTCACTCTCTCATACTTCTATCCCAAAAGTTAATGCTGCTAGGCCTAGTAAACCTCCGGTTAAACAGCCTGACAATGTTAACAAGCAACCCACTATTGTTCCTGTGAAAATTTGGAGACCAAAAAAGTCGTTAAATGACTCATCATCAAGTAATACTGCATCAGGAATTGCACCTGATTTATTGAAAAACAAAGTTTTAACTGATGTAGTTATTATTGATGAGGTCTCTGGAGTACCCAAGTCTGTAAAGGCCTGGGTCTCCATTTCTAACTAACTTTCTCTCTATGTTGTGCTGTAGCAGTCAGATCATATACAAAGAAGTAAATGGTATGTGGATAGTGGCTGCTCACGGCACATGACTGGTGACATGTCCCTTCTGTCTGATGTGAAACCATATCGAGGAGGACATGTTGCTTTTGCGGGAGATACTGGTGGTAATATCACGGGTCAGGGTACTCTTTCTAATGGGCAAGTGAGTTTTGATAAAGTGAACTATGTCGAGGAACTGCAACACAATCTGATCAGTGTTTCTCAAGTCTGCGACAAGAAGTTCACTACCGCATTTACAGATGTTGAATGTTTAATTTTGAAACCGGGATTTGTTATTCCCGAGGAATGGGTGTTACTGAGAGCACCCCGTGTACGCAACTCGTACATTTTGGATATGCAAACTGTGATTACCAAGGAGCATACTTGTTTGCTATCAAAAGCATCCTCTAAAGATTCACTGCTTTGGCACAGACGAATGGGACATATTCATTTTCGCAAAATGAATTATCTTGTTAATAATGATCTTGTGTTAGGTGTGCCTAAAAAGTCATTCGTAACAGATGATGAATGCGTTTCCTGTCTCAAAGGGAAACAACACAAGAAGTTCCATAAGTCTAAGCAGGTGAACTCTATTGAATCTCCATTGGAGCTGCTTCACATGGATCTGTTCGGTCCTGTGAATAAGAAAAGTATTGGAGGAAAATCATACTGTCTGGTTGTCACTGATGATTACTCAAGGTTTTCTTGGGTATATTTCTTGGCTGGAAAGGATGAAACAGCTGATACTTTAACTTACTTATTCGACAGACTGGAAAATCTGTGTAATCTGAAAATCAAGAAACTACGCAGTGATAATGGAACAGAATTCAAGAACAGAACTTTGGAAATGTATTGTCTTCGAAAAGGAATCTTTCATCAGTTTAGTGCTGCTCGTACTCCTCAGCAAAATGGAGTAGCTGAAAGAAAGAATAGGACAATCATTGAGGCAGCAAGAACTATGTTGTCTGATGCGCATCTGCCAACCATTTTTTGGGCAGAAGCTGTTAACACTGCCTGCTATGTGTTAAATAGGGTTTCGATTGTTAAAAGGCGAAAGAAAACATGTTACGAATTGCTGAATAATCGCAAACCAAATTTGAAGTTTCTTGAACCTTTCGGGTGTCCTTGCTCAATTTTAATTACTAAGGACTCGGTAGGCAAATTTGATGAAAAAGCAGTCGATGGGTTATTTTTGGGATATTCTGTGAACTCTCCAAATAAAAGAGTTTTCAACAAGTCTACTGGGAGAATATAAGAACATTTTGAAGTAAGGTTTATGAAATATACTGATTCTCCAAAAGGCAAGGGACCTGATTCCTTGTTTGAGTATGATAAGTTGGTGGACTCTTTCAATCTTCCCAAATTTAGTGAAGAAGAACAGGTGGCGTCTCTACTTCATGGATTGGATCTTACCTCTGACGACTCAATCTCCTATTCTAGAGTAGTACCTCCTGAGAATGTTGTCAATGATGACAATCCCTCCGATGTTGATCAAGTGGCTTCTGAATCTAATCCTCAAACTGAAACCGATATTGTCACACCAATTGACAATGAGGATACTGCCACTAATAGCTCAGTTGAAATTCAAAATCCTGGAGGTGATCTGTCAAATTTGGATTCAATCATTGTGCCTGATCCGATTCCTCAGCTCAGAATTCATTCTACTCACCCCACTGAAAACATCATTGGTGATCTTCAACAAGGTGTCTTAACTAGGCAGCAATCTGCTGCTAATGAAGTCCGTGAAGAATCTTCATCTGCCAATTTTGCCTGTGTTGAAGAAGAATTGGAAGAATGCTTCTTGTCTCAGCATGAGCCAAAGAAACTTGCTGAAGCTTTGAAAGATCCATACTGGGTTGAGGCTATGCAGGAAGAATTGAATCAATTCAAAAAGCTTGATGTCTGGGAGTTGGTTCCTTTACCAATGGATGTCGATCCAATTGGAACTCGCTGGGTTTATCGTGTGAAGAAAGATGACAGAGGCGTAGTTATTCGGAATAAGGCTCGGCTGGTTGTTCAAGGTTTTACTCAGATTGAGGGTTTGGACTATGATGATGTGTTTGCTCCAGTTGCAAGATTGGAGTCCATTCGCATTTTTCTGGCCTATGCGACATTTAAAGGTTTTCGGGTTTATCAACTCGATGTCAAGAGCGCATTTCTGTATGGAGAGGTTTTGAAGGATGTGTATGTCTTGCAACCTCCTGGTTTTGAAGATCCAAACCATCCTGATTATGTGTGCAAGTTAGGCAAGGCATTATATGGTCTTCATCAAGCTCCTAGAGCTTGGTATGCGAGGTTGGCAAATCATCTCACGAGAAATGGCTTCTCACGAGGCCAAATTGATAGCACTCTCTTCATAAAAAGGGTTGGAAAAGATTTGTTACTTGTGCAGGTTTACGTGGACGACATCATATTTGGTTCAACAAATGATTCTTTGTGCAGAGACTTCGAGAAGATTATGAAGTCCGAGTTTGAGATGAGTGCCATGGGAGAACTTAAGTTCTTTCTAGGTGTACAGGTTGAGCAGTCTGACAAGGGTTTCTACATTCATCAGTCCAAATATGTCAATGACATGTTGACTCGGTATGAACTCCATGACTGTAAGCCATATGGTACTCCCATTGAAACTGATCACAAACTCGGACCCGCTGAACACGAAGAAGATTGCAAGGAGCGGGACTATCGTTCTATGATAGGATCATTGATGTATCTCACTGCATCCAGACCAGATATTGTGTTTGCTGTGTCTATCTGTTCCAGATATCAATCAAAGCCCAAAGTTTCTCACATGAAGGCTGTGAAGCGAATTTTTGGTTACCTCAAATATAGACCATCACTTGGTCTATGGTACTCAAATGAGAAAAATTTCGCTCTCACTGCCTATTCTGATTCTGATTATGGCGGCTGCAATTCGGATAAAAAGTCAACTACAGGAGGATGCCAATACCTCGGTTCTCGACTGGTGTCTTGGCAGTGTAAGAAGCAAACCACAGTTTCCACCTCAACAGCGGAAGCTGAATACATTGCTGCTGCAAGCTGTTGTTCACAGATTTTGTGGATTCAACATCAATTGCGTGACTATGGGTTACTTCTTACTTTGACTCCTATTCATATTGATAATACTGCTGCTATATCTATTATTCGCAATCCCGTTCAACACTCTAAGACCAAGCACATAGAGATTAGGTTTCACTTCATACGAGATTGCTATGAGAAACATTTAATTGACCTCATTCACATAGATACCCTTAAGCAAAAGGCCGACTTATTCACTAAAGCTTTTTCGCGTGCTCGCTTCAACGAACTTGTGGATATGATAGGGATGATTTCCCTTGATCTCAAGAAATGATTTGTGACTTATTTTCTGTACAGTTTATTTGCTTTTCTTGGTCAAAAAAAAAAAAAAAAAAAAAAAAAAAAAAAAAAAAAAAAGGCAACCGCCACTCTTTATACTCGTTAGTATCAAGGAAATGCAATGGTTGCTACATTTTTAAAATAGACGTTGAGTTGAGTCTGTAAACAACTTGGGATATGATAGTACATCGAGTGACATGCACAAAATGGAATTTTAAGTTTTATCTTTGATGTGTCAGTAGGTTTATCTGACACACTTAAAACTGTTTTTATGAAAATTGTCTTCATCATGCGATGTACCGGTAGGCATGATACACACCTGTCTCTGGGTTATTAAGAAATCATTTAAATATGTGTCTATTATCTTGTGGTAAACTCCGTATGATGTACGACTCAATGTCTTAATTCCTTAACGTAGCTTAACATATTTCTATCTATTGGAACTTTTATCTGAAATCATTTGGGAGTTTATGCTGGTTGTTGCCTCTGTTGTACGAAAGTACAGAACTGGTAACAGTTACTATAAACTTGGGGTTAAGCAATTACAGGTCAATGCACTTGAAAAATCTTAATGATACTGAACAAGGTCGCTGTTTGGGAAACTCCAAATCCAGTTTGACTGCGATCGGTTTTGCTTAATCCTAAATCATACTAACCAAGGTCGCTGTTTGGGAAACTCCAACTTCAGTTTGACTGCGATTGGGTGTGATTATACTTGAATCATGTTAGGTTGCTTTGCTGTACTTCTGTACTGACCTGTCAACTCTAGCCTGATTCTTAAAAATGATCTTTCTTTATTCTTTCTAAATATGGAAACTATGTTATTGTCTAGAGTATAGGGGTATATCAATGGTGGGTGCCACAGAGACTTATACATTCTAACAATAAAAGGTTAACTCCACAAACTCGGTTGTAACATGCTTAAGTGGATAAACAATATCGATAATCGTCTTGAAATAATTTTTATAAAACGTGTTTTAAATGTGCCACGTAAATTTAAAGTGGACAAATATACTGATAATCGAAATAACTCTTTCTATTCCTAATAATTGCATGTTATTTCGGTATGATCCCTAACCAGTATCTCAACTCCGTCACCAAAACGATTTTATAAATTACTCGCTTTTAGTTGTATTTGTTTCTTTTATTTTATGTTTATATTTAGTTTTATCTCTTTAATATTCTTTAAATTGTATTTTTTTCCTTTTTAATTTTTTTAGTCACAAATCATCTTCTTTGCGAAAATTCTAAAATCAACATCCGAATCGGCATCGAAATTAAAAATTTTTAAACCTTCAAATTCTGCTTTGTGTCCCGTGCGACACAACCACTGTGTCGTACTACTGTTATACGACACAACGCCTGTGTCATATTTGTCAGTTTTGTTTGTGTCGTATACTATGTCGTATGCGGGTCAGGGATAACTATTCACAACATACGACATAATCATTTACGTTTTCAAATCTTTCACGACACAAACTATACGACATAAAGGCGATTTTGCGACACAATCATTTTTCGATCGGGTTCGTGATTTTGAAGGCTTTTCTTCGCGTTTTGTTGCTCGATTCTTGGTCATCATCTGTTAGCGCATCCTTAGGTATAATTCTTTCGTGTTTTTATCGCGTATTATGTCCTGAATTCGATCGACCCGTATTACGTTTTTAGGGTTTCGGTTTTTTCGTTAAATTATTTAGGGTTTAGGGGTTATTAGGGTTAGATAAATACATATTATTGATCCTCTGTTGTGTACGAACCCTAGGGTATGTCTGGATTTTGAAAACCCCAAAAATGTTTCATCGATCGAATCTGGGTTTGCTTTGCTGTTCATCTTTGCGACATAACATACGACATAGTCGTTATGTCGCACAGATACTTGGTTTTTATGTCGTATTGATACCCGGTTCTTATGTCGTATCTTTATACGACACAAACGTTATGTCGTACCCACTTGATACGACACACCATACGACACAGCGACTATGTCGCATTCGAGATTAATTTCTCATTTATTGCTAAATGCAGGGGAAATGCTGTCCGCGTGACACGTGTCATACGACACAATGCTTCTGTCGTATTATTCTTATACGACACAGTCCTTATGTCGTATGAACCTCATGCGACACAACTGATGTGTCGCAGAACTTTTGTAAAAATAAAACGCGAATTATTTTTTGGTACTAACGCTAACGCATTTCGAGTTTTGGCTGTATTACTGTTATTTTTGTAGAAATGGCTGAACAACCTGCTCAACCTGCTCAAGCTGCTCCAGCTGCTCCAGCACTCCCCGAGATCGATATCTCTAAATACTTCTGGGAGCCTCGTCACAACATTGTGGCGTTCATGAATACAACGGTCGAGACTTCCCGCCCGTATCGCCCAATGATCGCATTTCTTCAACGCTCGCGTATTTACAAAGCTATCACTGCAGATACTCGGATCCTGACAAATCACATTACCGAGTTTTGGGATAATGCGGTGGTAAACTATGATGAAGCTGATACTAGGATCATTTCTACTGTCCGCGGCCGCCAAGTCATCTTTTCTGAGCAGCTTATTCGAGATTTCTTCGAATTCGGTGATAATTCTGACATGATCACCCAGTTTTCTTCAGCTGCTATTGCTCAGGGCATGCGATCGATTGGTTATCAAGACATTCCAGTTGATCAGTACAAGAAAACCTATATGACAAAGGTTTGGAGGTATCTGGCTCACATCGTCATTGTGTGCTTATCCAGTCGCAAGGCAGGTCTAGAAGGGATGAAATTTGCGACTGCCTCTGCTATTCTTGCCCTGATATACAACAAGCCCTTCAACTTCTCAGGCTATATCTTCAGGGGTTTTGTGAACAACGCTTTGGATAATAAAGACAAATGGGCGTTGTATCCCCGATTCACTCAGCTGTTACTCAACCATTTGCACTCGGATCTTCCAGTGATCAACTCTTTTACCTACGCGCAAACGCCGATGAATACCAGAATTTATACTGCTTGTACAAAGTTTGCGAAGTCAGGCGAAGCACCGGAACGTGAGGTTGCGTTGTTCGGTCACATTGTGGATCCTGATTATGTACCTCCTCCAGGCGAACAATTTAATGATCCACCTGCTCAGCAACCTCAAATCCCGAGGCCCCCAGTACAACAGCCTCCGGTTCAGCAGCCACCCGTTCAACAGCCTCCCGTTCAACAACCTCCAGCTCAACAACCGCCAGTTCAGCCTGTTGTAGCTGATCCAGAGTTGGTAGATCTTGATCTTGAGATCGATAATTATCAGCCTTCTTCTCCACCCCCTGAATCTTCCACCCGAGGAAAAAGGCCTCGAGATGTTTCTGACATTGCTGATTTGAATCCTCTGGTCAGACGTTCCCGCACTTCCACTTCCACATCTTCTGAGCCCCCAAGGACTGAAACTCCAATCACTCCTCATCCAGCTGTCATTCAGGAGCTCCTGTCAAAGATTGAAAAGATGCAGCAGACTATGGAAGCTCAAGCATCTGTTTCTGAAGCTCAGGATGCTAGGATCTCTCGCTTGGAGAAAGAGAATGAAGAATTGAAGACAAAGGTTCTGCAGCTGGAAACCCAAGCTATTGCTTCGGGGGAGACAGCCCAACCGGCCTTAGAATCAATTCCTAGGGTTTCCGCCGAAGGCGAAGAAAATGTAAATCCTGAAAATGTAAATGCTTCTGATATTAATGAAACAACTCTTATTCTTGAGTATATTATTGAGCAACCAGGGCAACCAAAACCGTTAGCTGTAGATTACACGTATTGTAATCTGACTTACTTTCAATCTGCGGTTGACGATGACGATCGTGCGCCTGAAGAACATTTTGACTTCAACTCAGCTGATAATGACGATGATGTTGATGTTGAACGAGAAGAGTTTAATCCTGATGAAGAATATTCTGATTGTCCAGCCTATCCTCAAGAGGGTGTTGTATTATCTGATTCTTCAGACGATGAGTCAGGGCCAGCATTCAATTACGTTCCAGGATCTACTTCTCAACCTGGTCCTGCTCAAGAATCTTCTGTACCCTCCAGTTCTTCACAAGCACAACCTGTCCCTGTTCGAGAAACGACAAATTACAATGACATTTTCCCTCTTGACACATCTGAATGTGTATCTTTTGACAAAGAAATGCCCATTAGAGAAAGGGACAACTGGTTTCCAAAAGGAAAAAATCCAGAACCTGCTCCAGTTACATGCAAGAAATATCAGGTTGGCGGTAATTATACAGGCCTGATAAAAAGCTGGAAGGTGAGCAAAGGAAGGTTGATGATTAAAAGGCTTGACGGTATCCAGTACTTTCGTCGATCACTGAGGATATTGAGTACATTGCCAAAGCATGACATCGTTCGTCTTACTCAGCTTCAGTTGATAAATCCTCACGATGATGGAGTTGCAGATGTTATTCAAAAGGTCATGCGTGAGGAAATTAAACGAAAGAAATACCATTATGTCAAACCAGTACTGGGTACAAGGTACACGTTCAAGAAGAAGCTCGATCCAAAGACCAAGCAGCCAATTGTAAAAGTTCACTATCCGCCTGCTAAATGTCTGACTGAAATAGCTCTGGAAACAGTTCCATTCAATCTACTGAAACGTTTTCATTACTGGGAACTGGATGCTCACACTGGCGAAGCCGTCTTAGTTTTTGTACCAGATTCAGAGCCTCAGACAGGATCTTTGTGGGGTCTACGAAAAGCTAACTTCAGAATATTTGACCCAATGAGCTTGATTAATCTGTCAAGAGATGACATGAAGAAGCTATTCGACAATCGGATTCGCTACAATCCAGGAAACGAGTTCAACTCCGTTTTAGCGAAACGATTTCAGAAAATTGTTGATATATGCTTCACCTACGGCATACACGCTGGTGGAAACTTTCCACCTGGTTGGGTTTGAAGACTGAAGAAAATTGAAGATTTTTCGAAGACCAAGCTGAAGACACGGGGGAGTTTGTTGGTACATCAATGTGTGTCTGTCAGTTGGTCTCAGTCTGTAATCGTGTCGAAATTGTAATTACGTTTTGAATTGTTTAAGTTCTAGTTTATTTACAGTTTCTGTCATCATGCGACACAAGCACTGTGTCGCAGAAGCATTCTATGCGACACAATGATTGTGTCGCAGAATCATCTCATGCGACACAATGCTTATGTCGCATAAGCCTTCATGCGACACAAAGCTTGTGTCGCATACAGTTTGGTCCAGGCTATAAATAGAGACTCGCCAGTTTCTGTTTATGAAGCCAAAAACACAAAACACACACATAACACCTCCAAACTCAGAGAGAAAAATACTAGTTTGTGTTATTTTGATTATTGTGTGTTTGTCAAAGTGTATGTATTGTTACCATCTCGTTATATACAAAGTTATACACTTGTGTTTTGGTCATTTACTTGTGAACTTCTAGCATATCTTGTGTGTTTAATTTCCGCTTTTATAGACAAGTTTAAGCTACTCGATTTGGTCCGTATACGGAACCTACATTCATACCTATGCTCTTTTGTACAACCTATAATGTTCACATATCATTTCAATTATATGAAATTCTTTACTTAAAAGTAATTCAGATTCATATCACCTTAATAAGCAAAGCAGAGGTCACATTCAGTAGGTAAAACTACAATCAACAAGTACTTTGCTCAATCAACAAAAGTACTACCATCAATCTTACCTAAAATCAACCAACCTCTACATTGACTTATTTTCACTTGTAATTCCTTTCATTACTACCTATCAATTGTCAACAACATTAAAGTCGACAACAACTACTGCTCAAACAATAATCACAACACTAGTGATTATACATTCCGGTACACCTATCAGTACTTTATTATTTGTCTTCAAACTCTAACTAACCATCAAGTTAGAATTTATATACTATTAAACTGGTAAGACATCAAAATCTCTTCTTAGCAACCAGTTATTTCAACTCAACCTTACAATCATAAACTACTAATCACAAGCCATTAGAAAATTATACAACTTTAACCACCCAATCATTCAACACTAGATCCCGTCAATCTAGCAACTAAGTCAATCTTAATCCACATATTATGATACTACAGGTCAAGCATCACAATATCACATTATCAAAATGTGCTACTTTCCAACATATTTCCAACAAAATCTACATCAAGTTAATCACAATTAACTAACCTCCACATATCTTATGGCATATTTTAATTCACTCTATTAAAACTTATCATGCCATTTATTATCATGTATACCACACATACATACCTACACAATTTCAAGGTTTCTCTTACTCTCTAACACATACAATTTCTTAAAATATGAACAATCATTCAATTCATATTTCCTCAATGTATCAAACAAAGATCAACTAAATCTTTAACACCATCCAATTCCAGATATACTTTCATATCATACCTTATTTGGATCTAATCCCAGTTTTTCCACTTTATCACTTACTTTACTTGTATACTATCAACAAATAACTAAAGAATTCATCCAATTCTTTCAATACTTAAGTAATTCACCATAAGGTACAAATCAACCTAAACAACTATTAATAATAACTTTCAATTATTTCTTATCTCACCTTCTTACCTAATCAAAGCTATCATCACAAGCTTCACACACTGGTAAGATTTTCTTATCACAATTCTAATCAATGTGATTTAATTATTCTAACATATCTTAGCAAATTATAACTGTCATATCAAACAATGGCTTTATATTCGTATAATTCTTTAACACATATTCAGTTCAAATATCAAATATTACTTAACTGAATACTCAATTATACTTAACACTATTTCAATTACTTAATACTAGCCTTAAGTAATGAATCAAGTTTCACAAACTTAGACAATTCATCTATCTCCTCTGGATCTTAAATGACCCCCTTCAACATAATTTAAGCAAATCTAGGAATTCAATCATATTCCATACAATCATAACATTTCAATCTATGTTAGACTATTTCAACACACACAGTTGACTAAATGTCAACTTTGATTTAAATCAACCAATCAATAAAATCCTCTAACTGCTTTTTCTCAAGTTTGACCTATCCTCAAACCAATCACAAGCAATTAATTTTATACACAGTTCTCTATTCATGGTTTGACTTTCAAAGTTAACATACTATCAATATTAACTCACAACAAACCATTTCATGTTATATGTTCACCTTCAAACATATATTTTAAATTATTACTTTCAATAATCTTATCAATCTTTTACAAGGACAAGGTCAACCTATCTCAACTTTGGCTTCATACAAGCCGCATACCAAATAGTGATTCATTTAAACACTATACAAATCCACCTATGGACAATTTGACACAATCAGTCACAACTACATTTTCAACAAAATCAAATTAGTCAACTAGGTTTATCATCAAAACCTCTATCAATGACCATTATTATTTACACTCTCACCTTTACAGTCTAACGGTCACAGTTCTATCAACTGATTATTTTCTTATCAAAACAACTATTAAACAACTTAGCATACTATCATGCTCCTTATCCAAAATCACATTACATTTCTTTTATACCAAGTAGCCTCAACAAGTTCATGTGACACAACATAATATAACAACGGTGATCAGGCGTTGCAAGATTATGTTCTTCACAATCCATTCTCAGGCTACTCTACATTATAATTATCCATGTGATCTACTCTTATCTCATATATATTAAATACTTTATGATTTCAAATCAATCAACATCTATTTAATAGTTTCTAACAGCTGATACCTACTCAAATCAGCTTACTACTTTACATATTCAACCTTACATATGCAAGTCATCTCACATACACACAATGTTCTAATTTTCAACAACTGAATTACTCAGTATATCACTTATCTGAAACCTCAAACACATGATAACTCAGCATCATAGTTTCAATACTTAACACTAATCAATGTCCTTATTTACTTCAAAATTCAGGACACATCTTAATTAATTATCATCACTTTGACATATGCTATACTATCAAGCATCAATGTCACAACAAACCTACTCAATCAAGTTACTACAAAACATTTCACTTATTAATTCACAATGGATCAGAAAGATCTATCACTTCCCAAATCAATTTCACCTTATTATTCTCTACATTTCTCATAAACCTATTCATCTTGGTTTAGATCAACTGTTTAGCTATAATCAAAACATATCATATAGCCACATAACCACATATTTTCCCAAATAACAGTCATCCTCAAATCAAATGATACAACATTCCTTAACCAGGATTTAAACTACATCCTGTAATCAATCTACTAATATAATACTATCAATTATTTTGTCTTACAATAAAGACATTCTTAGGTTCTAACATCAATCCAGTTGAACCTTAATCAACTCTTTTCTATTTACTTAATCATATTTCCGCATTCTCAATTCGATCAGAAATACTAACAACAATGAGCAACAACGAGCATCTCATTTAACACTTCTCTTCTCATGTCAACCTATAGCAATCATTAGTTGACTCAAAACTGGGGAATCATATCAGTCTGACTCAATTAACTTCACAACAAAGCTTACTCAACATAACAGAGTAAACAATTCCAGTTAATTTAAATTAACACAGGCTTATCGAAGATTACCTGGCAATCTTAAGCCCACGTGTGTTGAGGAAACATGATATATACCAATCAGATACTCATGTCCCTCCGTCTCTGCAATCAAACAACAACTTCACAACTTGTTAAGGGTTAGTACATATTCAACTAATCACTTTCTCACACATTCACTAATCAACTAAATCCGCACCCACTGAAATGTTTGACTCAACTCAATCAAAGTTTAGGATTGAACATTCTATCAAGTCCAATTCACCCAAACTATGGCTCTGATACCAGCTTATAACACCCCTCGTTTCATTATAAACAATAATATAATAATTGCGACTCGGAAGCGTATATTTAAAAACATTCTATCAATGTACTCAAAATGTCAGTAAACTTTTTCAAATCAAATACGTGACATCTTAACAACTCGGTGTTATATAATTCAAAACATTTCTATGGCTATTAAATTAACATCAGAGTACAGCCTGTCAAACATTCCATCCAGTCTAACAACCTCCTGCCCAATATGTCCCATCTATTTAACCTGCAGGAAGAACTGTGGTGGGGTTAGCACAACGCTAAGTGAATGAAACTATAAGCAACAGTATAACCTAGCATAACAATCTGTTTACATCAAATAACAATAAACAGAAAATCAATCAATCACTCGACATCCAATCAATGTCAAGCTACACCAATCAAACATTATCAATCGTCATGAGGACCGGTGGCTCCCGAGATACCCTAATACCGGTTTGGTACTCAGGAACACTTATCAATCATCTGTATTGGCCTATACAGAATTACCGATAACCAGTTGTTAATCACACACGACCTAGATCTCTAAACCAACATTTCAAGTTTCAAGATCTCCTGTCGTCTACAATAACAACCAAGTCCAACTGTCAAGTCAAGTTGACCTCAGAATCTTACATACTAGCACCATCAGCCAAGTAAACAACTAGTCAAACTATCATGGCAAGATATCTCAACAATTACATTCTATCAAAGTAATACGATAATTACTTGTTGTAAATCAAATCATTACAACTAAATCACACTGAGGTTACAGATCCACTCACCGACACCTCAGCTGCAAGCTCAGAAGTCTAATATTACTGAGCCTTCTCCACATCTGAGAATACAATCAATTAAACAATAAGTTAGTAACTTGTCTCAACTGATAATACTTATGTAATTAACATCGTTACACAATCATAACATAATTACATGAATCCAATGATCTCTAAGATCACAGCAAACAAAAGTTCAATTCGGAACAAAAATCAAAAAGTCCCGAAATAAGGTCCAAAAACTGTAAAATGCCATTTTCGACCCCTAAACGACCCCGAATGTCCAAAAACTGACTAGGTTATAGTATATAGCTTTGATCAGTGGGCCGTTTTCGAGTGACCATGTAAATTTCAGCCCAATCGGAGTTTAAAGACAATTTGTCAATTTTTCCGTGGCAAAAATCACTACTAAACACTTATGCACTTTTGAAATTTTACAAAAAGTACTGACAAACGCGATCCAGAAAACAATGGTGGGATCGCGTTCCTCTTTGTAAAATAATTCTGTGACAAATTATAACTAAGCAACGCGATCCGGACAAATTCTTGGGATCGCGTTCCCAAGAACAAAACTCGTCCGATTCCTTTTATAACTAACGAACGCGATCCTGGCTAGGGTTCTGGGATCGCGTTTGAGCGTCTTTCAGCTCAGCTTCATCCCTGTAATTGCCCAGCTCCGAATTCAAAACCATTTTTGATAAATCAAGCTTATCAAACTCAGTTCTAATGTTATAAACAACTCAATTAACTTCATATAATCATCATGTAATACTTATAACTTGTTCCTAACATCCAATTCTTCCAATTTATCAATTTACCTAAATTTCAATCGAAATCAAATTCTTAAATACTCAAGAACACTTACTGATTGAAGAATATACTGATGATAATCTGTCCATGGTGAAGTTTCACGAGAATCACAACTTCCTGATTTGATTTCTAATTTGATTTGGAGGTTTTCTGAGAGTTTCTGTGAGTTTTGAAGTTTCTAAATGAACTTTCCTAAAAAGGAAAGTTAAATATATAGTCGGTTCACAAACCGCCTTCAATATACAGGTATAATTTAATACCCCATCTCAATCTATTGTCTGGAACCCGAAAACCATTTGCGAGTCCAAACATTTTATTGCACCGTCAACTATATTAATTTACAACAATTAATAATTCACTTATCACATTGGAATATTCGGCTCCTATTCCAATTATTTCAACTATTTCAAACAATATTATTTCCAAACACATTTAAATACATATTTAAATCAAGAATTAATATATAAACATCTAGGTCCATTTCGAGGATGTTACATTATTGATTAATAAGTATAAAAAAAAATGGTTCTGTTTTCGGGGCGTTTCAAGTTGGTATCAGAGCGATAGTTTAAGAGAATTATGTAATCCACTTTAGGATTGCGTAGTCTTAAACTATTATGAATGCATGATTATGTTTCCATATGATTATAAGATTTGTTTTGTTATGACTGGTTGTGTTTAAGAGTAATGAATAGAAGTGTGTGGTAAGTTTAATATGATTTCGTCTGGCCAACGAAATTAATATTATACTATTGCACATGGGTGATTCATAGTACTTAAACATAATGCAGAGATAATTGTTATGATAAATTGTGTATGCAGTTTAAATTGTTGTTTGTGTTATGTAGAGATTCATTGTATTAACTGAATTGTTGATTTTGTGTTAGATGGATGCTACTAAGAATACCAGTGAACGTTCTCCCCCGCATGAGGAGAACCGAAATATAACTCATGAGGAAGAAGTAATGATAAAGAGGATAGTTGGACAATCTTTAGAAGCCTTTACCCCAACGATGATTACTAGGATGGAAAACATGTTGTCTGCGAGGTTTAGTGAGTTTGAAAAACAACATATAGTTCCCTTAAGAAATATTAGTACTTCCTCAACCCATGTAGAGACGAATAAAGAGAAAGAGAAGTTTGAATATAAGAGTTTTGCTACGTATAACCCGCCCGAGTTTAGTGGAGAGTTAAACCCAGTTATTAGTAATCGTTGGATTAGTGAACTTGAGGAAACCTTTTTGTTGTGTAAGTGTCCGGATGAGTCCAAAGTGATATTTGCAGCCCATCAACTTAAGAAAGATGCTCATGAGTGGTGGAATTCACAGTTAGAGACGTATGGTCCTGAGGTAACTTCGAGGTTTACCTGGGATAAGTTTAAAGAGATATTTAGAGAGGAATTTTCACCACCCGCAGAATTAGAGAAGTTAAAAGGAGAGTTTTTAGCGATTGAGCATGGAAGTAAATCAGTTGCTGAGTATTCTAAGGCATTTCATGAGAAAGCTAGGTTCTGTCCTGAGTACATCTCCAATCCTAAGTTGTTGACCGACCACTTCTATCGTCATCTTAACCTTGAGATTCGTGAATCCATTGACCCACTTGTTTATAATACCATTGCTAAGATCTTGAATAGAGCATTAGTGCGTGAAAAGGATTTACAAGCTAGAGTTGTTGAAACAGTGAATAAGAGAAAGGTAGAACACACCACTTCACCATCTATTATGTCTAAGAAAACACGTTTTGAGGAAACCATTCCACAACCCCAACCATTACAACAAGTTAATTCCCAAACTCAACCGAGAGAAATACCCCCATGTGAGAAATGTGGTAGGAAGCATACAGGGGAATGCAAATGTTTTAAGTGTGGAAGACCGGGGCATATGGCATCGAATTGCCCAAGTCTTCTTCGTTTGTGTTATTATTGTTTCAAAGATGATCATCTTCAGGCTGATTGCCCTGATCGGGCAAGAGATAGGCGTAAGAGAATGGAAGAGAAGGTAGCTATAACTATCCCAAAACCTACGGTTCGGGCTTATCAGATAACTGCCGATGAGGTGAAGGAGTCATCAAATATGACGCCAGGTACCTATTTCTCAATTTTATACCTGCATACATTTATTGACTCTGACACCGTTAAATTTATTAGTGTTCTTGTTGTTATGTATGTATAAATAATCTTAAGATTTGATTAAGATATAGTATGTACCTAGAGTGTTCGTGAGGACACGAACAGTTTAAGTGGGGGAGAGTTGTAACACCCCAATTTTATCAGGAATTTAATATCGTACGTGAATATAATTTTATAATGAAGTAATATTGAGTAAATATTAAGATATAGTGAAAAACGTAAAACGAATTACCAGTTTTAGACTGTAAATTTAAAAAGGAAATGAAAATATATGGAGATAAATACGTGAGGTGTCTGTAGTGTATTCTTTTAGTTCTAAAAACATTCCAGTGACTTTAAGGAAGTTGAGAAAAATCGCAGAAGCTCAAAACCTTCACCAAATCTTCAATCAAACCTTTAATCCAAGCTTTTAGGGTTTAATTCATCATCTTCTTCTATCATCTTCCATAAGTTGTAAGTAATTTCTCATCTTTCTTAACCTAGCTTTGGGTTTTTGGTGAGTTTTTATGAGGTTATGATTAACTAGTGAAATTAAAACGAAATTAGGGTTTATAATTGTTAGAATTGTTACTTGTTAGTGTTTATGAGCTTAGTAGTAGACAAATAACAAGTTAAAAGTGATTAATTAGTGATAGTGTTCTTGAATGATTTCTAGGGTTTTACCAATTCTTTGTATTATGATGTTAATAAGTTCAATTATGTTATTAGTGATGTTGATATAGTATAAATAACATGTTTATATGAGAATTCAATGGCATAATGTTAAGAAAGTGAAATTGAAATGATTATGCTAGTGATCATGATTAGATAAAAGGAGATGATTATGATGATAAACTAAATGAATATGTTATTGATTAATAAGTATAAAAAAAAAATGGTTCTGTTTTCGGGACGTTTCAGTACTACTTCGTATTATGCTTAGAAATCATATTTAAATGAACATGTTTATTTACCTATAAATAAATGTTTAGATAAGAACATGTCTATCTATTTAATGATACAAACCCTTTCCGTTCTATCATAAGTGTCTACATTACTATTTTGAGTTGTCTCAAATAAGTATTCAATTCCATGTTTCAACCAATTTAAAAAGACTTTGGTGGGTCGATATGTTATTTGATTGGTGAAAATTGTAGTTAATAGAGAATTCTAAAACTGTGTGTAAAGTCAAAGTGGACACTTTAACTGAGACGGATAAATTACTAACTTAAGAAAAGATTATAAACTTAGTCGCTTACTTCTATTGCATAATAAAACCAATGTTCAAGTATATGTTTGGTCTTCTGATTTTCACCCCCCAAATAATATGTTCAAGTTCCGCCCCTGAATTCACCACCTCTAATAATGGCCGGACAACGGTGTTAAATTTATCACTCAGTTAAATATCCATTGCAACGAATATATCAATTCATACTTTATTTGACACTTTTATGTTCTTCCCTTTCCAACCGTCTTTTATATCCATTATTACTCCGAATTATTTAATCAAATCCATTTAATAAATAAAAAGCCAAATAAAAGAGCACTTGGCGAAACCGGTGAGACAGGATCACATGCACGTACGCGTACAACGCTTACCCTGCAACTCTCATCGACTCCCTATTCTAACCGTACACAAATATATCTTACTCTAATCAACGGCGCATGTTCTACCACGTTCATCAAAAAAGTCACGGAGACAGTTAATCACAGCCGTCCATTTATTTCAGTCCGTTAGTTATTTCCCCACTTTGCCCATTCCCCACTCTCCATCTGTCCACCACAGGCTGATTTACATCCCCCGACCCTCATTTTGAGGGAGAGAAAAAACGTGTGCTACTATTTACTACTTGTTCAAATTACACCCCTATAATTTGTACTATCTTCTAAATTTTGCATATTGTTTATTACAATTTATAAAATGTACGCGTAATACTTTTTTGTCAAAGATGGTAAACATGAATTTTTAGGAACACGTCAAACGTTTTGAACAATAACTTTATGAATGTAGTTCAAATAACTTGAATGTAGTTCAAATAACTTGATTAAGATTTAGTAACGTTTCATTGTCTTTGTAGAAAATACATATGTTTTGAAAGTTACATATTTTTAGGGTTTTCATAAATGAAGCTAGCTCTAATTAAAATTAAAATTCATGGTCAACTTAAATTTAGAAGAAGTGATTTAGTTAGTTATTAGTTTAGTACAACTCCTAAATCATATTTAAAAGGTTTAAGAAAAGCCCTAAGGATTTATTTAGCAAAATTCATATTTCTATCATCTTAAACTTACGTGTTGGTCAAATTCCATTAAATAAATAAAAAGCGAAATAAAAAAGCACTTGGCGAAACCGGTGAGACAGGATCACATGCACGTGTACGTACAACGCTTACCCTGCAACTCTTGTCGACTCCCTATTCTAACCGTACACAAATATATCCTACTCTAATCAACGGCGCGTGTTTTTCCATGCTTATCAAATAAGTCACGGACACAGTTAATCACAGCCGTCCACATACCTCAGTTAGTTACTTCCCCACTTTGCACATACCCCACTCTTCATCTGTTCAGTGTCCACAATCGGCTGATTTGCATCCCCCGACCCTCATAATGTGTACAAATAAAAGCAATATTTGAACATAAATAAATATTTACTATCTTTTCATTTTAGATTTAGTTATTTAGTAAAGAAATTAAAAGTGATTTTTTTTAGTTTTACATTAATTACGTCTTTCTTTATTATCTTATTACATACGAATGGGATTTGATAACAACTTGAAAAAATAAAAATAAAAATCATATTTTATAATGTTTATCTAAATCTTTAAAGAAAGTATAAAGTTTGGAAGTTTTTTTTGGAAGTTTTTACATTAGCTTAAAGGTCATTTGAAAATATTATGGTGCAAACACAATATTCTCAAACATGTGATCTAATTTTTTTTAACCATTGTTAATTAATATCTTCACCGCCCATTGTTAATCTCTTCACCGTCAAAATGGACGGGTGCTCTTCTACTCCACATACAATAAACACATTTTACCAAAACTAAGGATCAATTTCTCGACATAATCTTCTTACCAAAAGCCCACTTCCAAATTCGTATGCTATATCACAAGGCTGCTATGTTGACACTTTAATGACGATAGTCACATGGTCACAGTCTTTGTGACAACTTGTTCCGTCACTTACTTTAGTGACAAAATATCTTGTCAACACAGTTCGTGACAAAAATCTGGTGAAAAATTTCACTGCTACTAATAGCTAAATAAAACAGTCATCACCTGAAGAAAAATGCTCAATTATTCTTGCATCTAATAGCAATTTCTTAATGCCAAAAATTTGAGATTCTAATATCATTTACATAGCCTAACTCATATTTCAAACAAACACAATCTCATATCCACAATATAAACCCAATCTCATCAACTTCTACTAGTCTTCCACGTTTCAATAAAGAAAAAAAATGAATACCCCTATAACCTCTTGAATGGTAAAACAATGAATACACAGAGAAACAAGTTGACAACTGAAAAATGTCCTCTTTAATGTGAATTGCAATCCCATATTATGTTCTATAAGTTCCTGTCTACCTGCTGCTCCTGCTGCACATTTCTATGGTATAGGGTCATTGGACGCATCAGGGTAATTAGCAATAACAGGTTTATGTAAAAGTCACTTTCAAGTGTGAAATGATTTTCCTTAAAGATGGCATTGACTGCTACATTGCAGGTAAAAAAAGAGAGGATATAATGTGTACAATTCTCACATACGCAGGTACGGTTCTGTATAATGAGTTCATATGACACATCTACTTTGTAAACGGAGTTCGTCTAAAGTACAAACTATATCCAGCAAACTACAAGTACTCTGATGGGACCCATTTTCTTTGTATAAGGCGTTTCAAGATAGCCTTCTCCACATCATTATTCTTTTTCTCTTCATCATCTTTTGGACGAACTTTCCTTTTCTCCTCCAAAATCCTCTTGTAAATCTCCATTTGCTTATCGGTAGTAACAGGCTGACTTTCTAATTCTACAACACCTGTCGCCTGTTTAATTTTATGACTTATATCAATTATAGTGCTTCATGATAAAGCAAAGTTAAGCAATTGGTAACAAATATAGCAGATGCTAACCTGTTCTGATGGGACCCATTTTCTTTTTATAAGGCGTTTCAAGATAGCCTTCTCCACATCATTATTCTTTTTCTCTTCATCATCTTTTGGACGAATTTTCCTTTTCTCCTCCAAAATCCTCCTGTAAATCTCCATTTGCTCATCGGTAGTAATAGGCTGACTTTTTAATTCTACAACACCTGTCACCTGTTTGTCTTTCTTCTCTGCCTTTTGTTCTTCTTTCTTCTCAGCCTTTTGTTCACCTTTCTTCTCTGCCTTTTGTTCTTCTTTCTTCTCAGCCTTTTGTTCACCTTTCTTCTCTGCCTTTTGTTCTTCTTTCTTGTCAGCCTTTTGTTCACCTTTCTTCTCAATGTTTTGTTGGTCTTTCTTCTCAAACTTCAGTTTAGTGAACAGGATGTAAGCTGCAAAATTTTCAAATAAACTGAGAATGGTATGATCTGCAAACTTTTAGCACAGTTAAGTTTCAGTCAAAAAATGTCTCGGATAAATGGCTACACTAAAAAAATGCAACGAAAAAAGAAAAGAGGTATCGATATCGAGAAACTGCTATACGTATATATAGCCGACAGTATATTCATAACTTGTAAACAATTCAGCATTGAATGCATTCCCCAACTACAAAGAATTGAACAATAAATTCCTAAAGCAAGAACATAGAATCAGTATGTCAGTACAACAGACATACATCACACCATACATACACATACATATACATACGAAACAGGATTTCAATTTTGACTCACAAATTACTTACTAAATCCATTTCCTAAAACCGGTAACTCAAGTCACCTACTAACCTATTAATCATATCAATAACACCAGCACTTCTTAGTTCACTTTTGATTCTGAATTTTATTTTTATCAGGCCGTACGGACACACGTACACACCTAATCGAACCGTTGGAAACCCCTAACCCAAGCATTCAAAGATATGATTCATCGATATAGAAACCCTAACCCTAACAAGTCGGATTAGAGAATAACAACAAGATGATGAATCTAATCATCGAACAAATACCGCAAGATATAACTTATCGAACGAATCGAACCGCACGGAACAAGTCGGATTAATACCTACCTTACATACACTTCACAGACGATCATATATGCATACATACGACTACAATCAAACTAAACTAAGATATTTTACTAATCACTAGAAAGATCATGTAATTAAACACCGATATCAGCTATGATTGATTCCGTGATCACTTACATTATGTATATAGGTCAGCAATTAACATTGTTTATAATCACACATGTATCGTGTACCTGTAATTGCATTGATGGCCAGAAGTATTGGTACGAAGAGCCTTTGCTTCCTCATCGAATAAGGGTTTCAGGAGAGAATTTGGGGAATATTTGCATGGAAGGTTATTTCACAGTGAAGAAGTGCCTTATTTATATACTACTCCGTACATACTAATACTACGGCTAATCTTCTAGAAGCTTTTAATTGTCTTAACGAACTCTTTTGACTTTGAGTTGACCGATAATTTATTTATATCTATTTTATGGTTACATTTTGGCATCTAGTGGTGGGCCTCTTTGATTTCATTTTTGTTTTGTTACACATAAAACTAAAGCTTAGTAAAAACTAAAAAGTATTTTTATGCATAGTACTTATTTCGTATCGATCTAGTTATCTATGTTATATTAATATACGTGTCTACTTTCGCAACCAATAAAAAAGATTAAAAACTAACTTAAAATTGTGTGCAGGTGTCAGTTTCCGTAAGTGATAATGAAGTTTACAACAAACTTAAATTGAGAACATTTTTTAACTGCACACTAATAGAATACTAATTTTGATAGAGAAATGACCAATCTTTTATCTAAAGGTAAAGTGTCTGCGTATCTCATTGGTGTTTGATGTAGCAAGACTTGTAGCTTTTAAAACCGTTTAACACGAAGTAAGAAATTAGATCAAAGTTTATTTCTAGTATTCAATTTCTAACCTATGGCATCATTTATTTTTCAATTCTATTATAGATTTGTGGATGCAGACCACATCTTTGAATCCAACCAGAACCCTGCTTGTTATTAACACCTAATCCACTCCAAAATGAAATAATATACTAGTTGACATCTGATGTTGAACTCCGTCTCCCCTATTTAAAAACTGATACTAATTGTATGTTTCCTGAATTTGTAGACAACAATCAAGTATAAAAGTTAACAAAAACGTCACATATGTTTGACTATAGCATTAGTTATTATGGAGCACAACCTTTGGAGCAAATCAAGCAAGCTTAAATATTTGGGCTTCCAACCTTTTTTAATCAGCCGCGTCTCATTGTTTTCTCTTTTCGGTCAAAATATAAAAGGCGACGGCAAAATTAGAGAATCAACAAGAAAAATGACATTTCAGAAATAAAGTATTTTGCAAAACTAGCAAAACACAATACCATTTTTGCTAACCGTACGAAGTTTAAAGACTAAAACTAACATCCTACATGCTTGGAAGCTTCTTTACCACCTTTCATCTAAATGAGAATAATCTTTGACCATCAATGTTTCACTACATAGCTTTTTAGGGAGTTCATACAAGTCTTCGCCTTCTTGCCACACTTGTCCCACCATAACACCGGGCCCCACATTCCGTACATATATCACAACTGCATCACTGAACGGCGATGGCAATGGCGATGGCGATGTATGTTTCTCTGCAAATGCAAAACACTTTAACATTAAGAAGGAAAATAAAAGAGTTGGTTACCGTATGCATGAATAACTAGTTTATCGAATGTTCCATATCATATAATCAATTTCAGAACGCAATCGCAAACACAACACAAATACGGTATTGATTGGTTAACCTGGTTATGGAAATCCACCAGGCCAGGTACTCTTTGAGATCCAAAAGCCCACTTCCAAATTCGTATGCTATATCACAAGGCTGCTATGTTGACATTACTTCATTCACCTATCTCACTATGAAGTACAATGGAGCAAACGAGATCTGAAAATCTAGGTCAATCGCTAGTTGCAAGAATCATATTACAAAATTTAATGTTTGGATTCATTTTACCTATTACTCTTCCAAAGGTTTGGCCATCCTTGCAGCAGAATAGAGCCTGCCACATACCATTCTCAAATCCTGAACAAAGAATGATAAAAATGGTAATAAGATGTTTACATGAGAGAGAAAACTAAAGAAACTCAAATAAAAAAAATGTGATGGGCCATATCTGTGACGAATCTAATATGTGATTGAAACTGCTTATAGAACAGAGAACTAACCGTCTTGAAGTAATTAATCCAGGCTACCGCCAAAGATCCTATTTAAAAAAGGCTCAATGTCATTAGAATTAAGCAAGAAAAAATAGTGAAACCATTATAGTAAACAGTCAACCTCTTACAGTTGTCCTGCAAATTATTAATATCGCCAAAATGTCTTTATGTGCTATATGATAAGTGACTAAAACAGTCCTTTGTCAAGTCTTTTTGAGGAATGCAAGTTTAACAAATGCTGAATAATGTGAGTGAAAAAAGTGGCTATAAATTTATAATCTTTTGTAATTTGTAAATAACTGATGTATTGAATCTCATCAAGGAAATAACAATATTCATACTATAAGGTAAATTTCTTTTGATAAAGAATTAGGAAATCAAACGCCCTTTATCCCTTCCCCTTCGTATACATGTTAGGTGATTTTTGACCTTTTTAAATCAATTCAGTCAACCCGTTTCATTTTAGCCACTTTTCATATATTAGACCCATTATCTATATCTGGTTGCCACATGTAGTTATCACAATCACAAGCACAAAAAGTTTAAGATAAAGATGGACACTCACCTGCATATATAGTTCTTTCGGCAGCGGTGCATTCCTAATGAATAATCAATCATTATATCAATGAAACCTATAACTTTAGCAGCACGACTTCTTAATGGTCCTGAATAATATAACAAACACTAAACATTATTCTTAACAGGTAACAGCAGTAAAAAACTTAATTAATCGAACACCAAAAAACTGTGCCATTTCTGATTTGCATTATGTAATCTATACTTTTCACTTGGATTCTTTGTTTTCTTCCAGCTTTAATAGCCAGTACCTGCAATTCTGCAAATAACAATCAAACATGGTCAATAGAAGCTTAGAAAACAACACTTTCAAAGAGAAGTCAGGATCCTCAAGTCCTCTTAATTCATCATGATGAAATCCCATTTTAATAGTCACCTTAAAACAGAAACCGTTCCAGTTCCCAAAATAAAAACTTAATGCACGTGCCGGATGAATACCAAATGAGCATTAATATCCTACCATCCATATCTACATATGCCTGGACATATTGACGATAACAAAATTGTCAATAAAACAACTCAAAATAGCATCCAAAAATATCATCTGAACAACAAAAGAACATAACTGGAGTCAAGAAAATAAAATCAAACAAAAAAAATCTACAGTTTCTTAGGATTCTTACCCCATCAATGACCACTAGGACATTGCTTCTCCGTGCAGGTTTCATAATATCACTTACGAAATCCTTCAAGCATAAAAAACATTATATAGATAACTTTATATGTCTCCATAGAAGCTGAATGTGAAAAGCAAAAAAGGAACAATGGCTTTTAGTTCATCTAATTGAACCATTATGAATATGAAAAGCTATATATGCTTACAGACAGTAAGCATGATGAGGCCTAAAGATGAAATCCGAATATATGTGTCATGTCAGCCAAACCAAAAAGTTTATATAATTAGTACAGATAATTTTAGAAAAATGGTGTAGTGTAACTTGCTAATTTCAAACATTTGTTTGAGGATTCGGACTAGTACCCCCTTACTTTTCATTTATACTACTCTTTTTCTACTTTGAACATGAGTGGTTAGAAGTGCTTTTATTACGTAGAAGTTGTTTTTTTTAGAAAAAATAATCACACATCAGAAGCAATGGATCTCTTCCAAGCCCAGGGCCAGTGACAAGACAATCGAATCTTTCCATCCACTTATCAACTTCAGCAAGGACCTGGGCTGAGATTGATTTTCTGTCTTCATCCCTGAAAATAAAATTAATACTAAAATCATTCTCATTCTCATTTGAAAAGACGGGCAGAGAAACTGATGCACACTAACAGAGCTCACATTGTATGATTCCTCAAGCAAAGGCTGTAGCTTTTAATAACTGGAGCAGCATCTCTAGTACAGAACACATGTGATAAGTCTGCACCCCTAAGTAGCAAAAAGATTCATATGAATGAATTTTACGACGGCATAGAGTCCATACTGAATGAAATGATGTGTGAAGAAACTAACAATTTTAATAGCCGAAATAGCCGAGAAATATGGTGCACCAGTGTATTCACGACATCCCCTTACAACCACTATCTTTCCTGAATAAGAGAAAAAAGAAAACATCTGAATGAAGAATAATAAAGGAACTTATTTGCTCATGATGACCAATTTCCCGAGTTCAACGTGTTGCAAACAGCCATGATTTCTAACATTTTTATATCATCGTTTTGTACATCAATTCACAATTTGTAAGTAAATTCATCATACAATTATTATTATGATACTGTCAATTATCATACCAAAGACATTAAAGATGAAAACTTTTACTAGAATCTTTACCATTTGTAAGCTAAAAGTATTGGGTCAACTAAAACAGCGTTACTTGCATAGTTTTTAAAAAAACATTAAAGCTGTAAGCTTTATTATCTAAACTGAACTAAAACTACGAAAAAAACATCAAGAATGAAAACTTCAGTATAAATCTTGATAAGGGTAAGCTTACCAGCTTGGCCTTTATGTTTAGTTGAATCAAGATTAGGGACAAATGACCTCAACATACTGATAGCATCAACTTCTAAAATAGGGCTCCCACTACTCATTACAGCTTGGCCTTTATGTCAAAGTTTACTTGTATGGGAAATGATGACAACTTCTTTAGGATTGTCACTATGGCTTTATAATATAAAAGATAATGTGTCTAAACTGATTATGACAACGTTAAGTAATGTCAGTTTTGTCACATCTAGTCTGAGTAGTAATCATAACTGGATGTCTGGATACTAGAAGATCAATCAGTTTCTCAAACCAATTTATTCCATAAGGACCGATTTATATGCAACAAACCATCTGAACTTTGGTACTCGTATTTATTTCGTACTAAAAAGCAAGCTACCTCATCAGACTCAAAAAAAGAAAATAAATTATCCTTCTTACTTGACAGCGAAGCACCCTCAATTACGCTGATAACGAAAGAAGGCAAACATGACGGTTAAGTAAGCCATGCCCAAAGCTCTAAGAAACTGGACACGTTTCTTCCATTTCTTCCACACTGCAAAAGAACACAACCAAGCAATTAGACAACTTCCAAATACCTGTGTATTCTCATCAAAGAAACATACGCACTTACCTTCTTCCTAAGCATTCTATAATATCGGTGGTGAGGGTTGATCTCTTCGTATCCGCGAATGCAACTGATGCTGCCTCCCTCATCAAAGCAGATCCTGCAATACAGCCCAACATCGCTGGGTTCATCTCGGTGTTCCAATCACCAATATTCTACCGAGCCCAAGCTAAGAATGCTGCAACACTGCTCAACAAAACAAACAGATTTTGTCATTCGGAATTTTTAACGGTTACTCTACAGGACTTCATTTCAAAATATCAAGCAAAGAATGTAGCCTTCACCGTAAAATTATAGGTCTAAAATCCCGATCAATTTACTTATGACTGGATTGGATTCGGTTTATGTCAAATAAAAACATGTCAAAGGTCGTCCAAAGTTTATGCCCGACGCATAAAACCCCGGGTCATGTTATTAATTAAATTAGCATATTCTTCACACAAATATATATTTTTTTACTTATATTCGCATATGGACTAGTTAAGGGAGTTATTGAATAAGGAAATTAGCTTCCAGAGAGTACATCACCTTGTCCGCCACAGCGTCAAGGGGAACCATATATGCTAACTGCTTCAACTGCATGGTCACAAAAATAACAATTACTGTAATACCCTGTTACCAAAATAACAACTCAATTTTTTTGACAATAATAATTGGGTAGAAAACACGTGACCCTACTAGATCCCAGTTTCATACCTCTCACACGTTCCTTTTTAGGTAATACTTTTTTTACCGATTTGACCCGTTATCACTGAAACATGAATATACAACTAATCCATTATCACAAAAATGGGTTTAACATTGTTCCCCTTACTTGAAGTCAAACATGTGATGCATCTAAATTACATATCATAAGAATTATTTAATACATAGAGCTTACATACATTAAATGCAATATGACTAAAGCTATATGCCTTGCAAGGAACCTTATAGATGATGCTTACATACTATAATATATAATGACGATATAAATGATTTATAAAAGAACTACCTCCCTCGCCATCACTAATGTAATCAGTTTGTCCTTTGCGGAGAATAGTCACACCACCAACACTGCAAAAGAAATTTTTGGAGCTATTAATCACTTTAAAGCAGAAAAACAAAAATAATAATGCATAAAAAAATCCACGTCATTTTGTTGAAAAATATTAATTATTCCTTTTGAACTGAAGTCTTCCGTGTCAGCCCAACATGAGCCACCAACAAAACCCATATTGGACCCTTATCCATCTCTAAAATAATATCACAGGAACTGAGTATCTTAATAAAAGATTACCTCCTGGCAAGAGACAGTAATTGCTGGGGTCCACCTTGATCATTTACTTCACAGTTTAATACTTTCTTTCCAAGGCGTTTATAGTCATATACGTTTGGAGTCAGAACAGCTAAAGGATAGCCACTTACTAGATCGAGACAGTTTGTGACAAGAAATAGTCCATCCTGTAAAACAACTCAAAATAGCATCCAAAAATATCATCAGAATAACAGTAGTATGTAACTAAAATCAAGAAAATAAAATCCAACAAAAATATCAATAGTTCCTCAGGATTCGTACCCCAACAAATGACTCATCCGTGCATGCTTCATAATACCACTTACACACTCCTTCGAGCATAACAAATATTATATAGAATAATTTATATGTCTCACAAAGAAGCTATATGTGAAAAGCAAAAGGGGAACAAGGGCTTTTAATTCATCCAGCTGAACCATTATAAATATGAAAAGCTTTATATTTCGATAAACACGAAGCATGATAAGGCTTATAAATGCAATCCAAATATGTGTCATTTCAGCCAAACCAACACGTCAATATAATAATTAATAGTTTATTATAGATACTGATGAGTGATAAATTATAGAAAAATGGTGTAGTGTAACTTGTTAATTTCAATCACTTGTTTTTAAAGGGATTCGCCCATCTGTAACCGCTTGTTTTTCATTTAGACTACTCTTTTTCTTCTTTGAACATGAATAGTTAGATGTGCTTTTATTACATAGAAGTTTTCTTTTTTTAAACAATAAAGAATCACACACCAGAAGGAATGGATCTCTTCCAAGCCCAGGGCCAATGACAAGACAGTCAAATCTTTCCATCCACTTGTGAACTTCAGCAAGAACCCGGGTTAAGGTTGATATTCTGTCTTTATCCCTGAAAACAAAAATATATTAAAAAAAAATGGATAACAAATCAGATTCATTATCGTTTGAAAAGACCGTCACGAAAAGTTATGTGTTCTAACTTCAAACTGACCTCACATTGTATGATTCCTCTAGCAAAGGATGTATGATTAACTAGGGGCTGTAGCTATTAAAAACTGGAGCAGCATCTCTAGTACAGATCACATGTGATAAGTCTGCACCCTAAGTAGCAAAAAGATCATGTATATGAAATTCCCAACGGCATGGAGTCCATACTCCATACTGAATGAAAAAATGTATGAAGAGACTAACAGTTTTAAGAGCCGAAACAGCCGAGAAAAGTGTATTCACGACAACCCCCTACAACAGACATCTTTCCTAAATTTAAAAAAAAAAAAAAAAAACAATTGAATAAGAAAAAAGCAGGTTCAATGAATCCTAAATTCATGCAAGAGTTAGCATAACAACGGACAATTTTCACATGACCATTTTTTCTAGTTCAAGATGTTGCAAACAGCCATGAATCCTAAGCTTCTGATATCATTAACTACTTAGTTGAAACTTTTAACTAAGTAGTTAATGAAAGTATTGGGACAGTTAGTGCTATACTGCATGCAAGTACATATTGCTTCAAGAAACATAAAAAGGTGTTAACCTCAATTTGGATGTAATAACTTGAACATAAAATTGTTGATATCAACACTGATACTGTGATTTATTATACCAAATACATTAAAGATGACAACATTAATCGGATATTTTACAATTTGTAAGCTCAAAGTATTGGGTCAACTAAAAGAACATTACTTACAAGTTCATATTTCTTCAAGAAACATCAAAGGTGTAAACTTTATCATCTAAACTACGAAAAAAACAATAAAACTGAAAACTTTAGTATAAATCTTGATAAGGGTTAGCTTACCAGCTTGGCCTTTATGTTTAGTTGAATCAAGTTTAGGGGCAATTGATCTCAAAATACCGATAGCATCAACTTCTAAATTAGGGTTCCCACTACTCATTACAGATTGCATTCTTGTGTTGTTATAATTCACAAATGAAACGGTGTCGTTGTGGTATTCTCCAATCAAACACCTAATTGAGTGTTGTTGTCTTCTAATCATACCACCATAACGCTGCTGCATATATATGACATTGGTATGGAAATTAGGGCTATGAAAAGGGGAACTTACAAGAAATTAGGGCTATGACACTGATACTGTAGAACCGGTGTGGTTCATTGTCTACTGTCTACACCTACACCAGAGTAGTTCCTTATTTTCATTTTTCTTTGTATAAACTCTAATTTACAGTAAAACATTGTTTATGTGAGCTGTTTTTCACTCTATGTGACAGATGATATCATTCCATGAGGTGACACTTGAGAGTTGTATTACAAATACAAACGTGATTATCATAATCATAAATCATTAATTAGCTTGAAGTAATTACATGTATAATACGGAGTACTACTTTTTTAGAGGTTAATGACAGATGAGTAAATGCCTTCAATAATTATGAGCATCAAGTGTTACTTCAATGCAAGATTAGCACTTGGCGGAAGATGTAATTGGTGGCAGATTCCTTACTCTCAAGGGATTTCCTTGTTCAATAGTATTTATGGTAATCTCATTCCTAGCAGAAATAATTTGGTGGGGAAGGCTTTTCAAGGGGTTTGTTTTTCTGCGGTTTGGGAGATATGGAAGTGGAGGAACACAGTGTTGTTTGCCTCTGAAAATGAGGCTGCCAAGTTTCTTCAAGAGGATATTTTCTCATCTATACAATTAGCGGCGTATCTAGACAATCAACTTAGGATATGCACTATCTAAACTGCTTGTATTATAAAAAATTTGTTTGTCGGGTTTCATGTGCGGGTTTTTCTTTGTTACCTTCAAATTTAGGTTAATGCAGAGTTATTTAAGTTAAATGTGGTTTGAATTAACTGAACATGAGCATGACTACATGAGATTTAATGGTGAGAGTATTTGGTTCATATTTGGCCGAAAAGATAAATGGATACTAAAACTCTATCTAGGCAGGTCATTTTTTAATAAGAGCAAAAACAAAAAACCAGATCATAAAAATGAATGTTAACACCTTAATGATTCTAATAAAATTAATTACTAGCTTAAAGCATGAATTATTCACATAGAAATGAAAGTATTCATAGCACGTTAACAGTTTCATTCGAAATAATGATGTGAAAAATTGAAAATTTAGTTCAATACTTGGTTCCCAACATTTTTTTAGTATGTTTGTATCTATACCTAAATTATAATAAACGAATATGCAGAACTTATCGCTTGAAAGGAAAAAAGTTTAAATATCTAATATCATTTCAATTTAACTAGGTAATGATAAGACCCACTATGATTCTCTTGAGAGAAAGTGAAAAAATAGAGAATTCAAGATAATAATGTAATAGGGTGTTCACTATATTTTAAGTGGGTGTGCACTCTTAACAAAATATAGTAAGAAAACTTAAAATACTAAATTTTTTTGCATTGCAATTAGGAGTTAAGGGTATACAAGTGCATATCCTTAATTGTTAGTACATCCGCCCCTGTATACAAGACTTTCGTTGCTTTGGATGAAGAATAGAAGTAAGGAGGTCAAGCTAGATTGTAATGTTTGGATTCAAAATCCTCATGATATTTTAGCTCAATGAGTCATTGAGTTTTTTTTTTCTTGAATTTCATGTAATTTGCTTCTTGGTTATGCTCCTGCTTGGAGCCTTCTTTCCGTTTCTTAATAAAATTTTGCTTTTCCAAAAAAAGATAACCCAGATCCACTTTTGATTAATGATATTTATTTACTACAGTAATGTATTTTTTATTTTTATATTAGAGCAATTTTACGCTTATATTTTTCTTTTTAACCAAAACACGACACGTCACGACTTATGACCGTTGATCAACTAAATCATTTTCAATTTAAACTTAGAAATATTAAAGTTGCGTTTGATTTGCATAATTTAGTGAATTTCGATAGAATCGAATCTCAATTTTTATTCCATAATGGTGTTTGGTATTTAAAAAAATCGACTTTATTTAATTTTTACAAACGTGTTTATTATAATAATTAATCATTAACTAGGTTGTATATATCACATGTATATGATCTTTCTTTTGAAGGGTTAGTGATTGGCATCTTAATATACTCAAAAGAGGTGTTAAGTTCAAACTTCACTAGCAGCATATCTTGGGGTGGCAAGAGAAAGTGTCGAAAATGGTTACGGGATATCCCGGTTAAACTGTGTACATTTGGGTAAAATGCTCACCCTACCCGAGTAATCTGAACATGAAAAACTTATTCGAGAAATGACAATTTGAAATTTTATGTGTATATTTTTCTCTCTCTCTTTCCTTCTGTTTTTTCAACTATTTAAAAAAAAGTAAAAAGTAAATGTCTTTAACAATTATGAGCATAAGTGTTACTTCAATGCATGTAAACCCAGATCCACTTTTAATTAATGATATTTATATTTACTAATATTTTTTCTATTTTTATATATTATTTGACTACCTTTTAAATTAAAGCAAAATTATACTTATTATAACACCCCCAAAATTTTGTTTAGCGGAAGCAGTTAGTTTAAGTACTGGGGTGTCACAATAATAAAGCATGCATACGTATCAGAGCTTATGATTACAACAGAACAATATATATTAAGATGCCAAAAGAGTTAATTACAAAGTTTACGATTCATCGAATCGTATTAGTTAATAGTAGTAAGTTTACAAAAGTAGATTTCTGAAATATGACTAAAACATTTCAGTTATACTAAAGAAATCCATATGTTTCCAAAAGTTGGCATCCTAAGCTTCAAGGGTCGCCTAATTCTCCATGTGTTGGCGATTCTTACATGCGCAGCTAATTCCCTGAAAAACATAGTAAAAGTCAACAACTAGGTTGAGTGAATTCACAGGTTTTAAGTTTACACAAGTTGAATCAAGTTTGTATCACAGTTGTTATCCAAATATGTTCACAAATAGTATTGCCATAATAGTCGAGTATAAGTTTTGTAGAATGTTATCCAAATACCAGTTTTGTGGGTTGTTCGCCCAAAGTTCAAGTTAAAACACGTGCTGGTCGTTCACCAGCGAGTTATAAATACACAGTACCGGTCGTTCTCCGGCCAAATACGCACGGGTCGTTCTCCCGTCCAACAAACGCATGGGTCGTTCTCCCATCCAAGACGCACGGGTCGTTCTCCCGTCCCTTGGCCAGTCGTTCTCTGACACTAAAATACGTGGCTGGTCGTTCTCCAGCGTTTTACACAAAAGTACCGGTCGTTCTCCGGTATACCAAACAAGTTTAAAAGTTATGTTTGTGTCGGTCGTTCTCCGACAAGTTACCAAATGTACCGGTCGTTCTCCGGTAAGATACCAAAATTATAACACCCCTCATTAATTATAAACAATCTTATAATATTGGTGGCACGGAAGCGTATATATTAAAACATTTCTATCAATGTACTCAAAATGTTAATAAACTTTTTCAAAGCCAATCACATGACATTTCAACAACTGGGTGTTAATGCTTCAAAACACTTTTACAGTTATAAAATTTACATCAGAGTAAAAGCCTGTCAAACATTCCATCCAGTCCAACAACCTCCTGCCCAATATGTCCCATCTATTTTAACCTGCAGGAAGAACTGTGGTGGGGTTAGCATAAAGCTAAGTGAATGAAACTATAAGCAACAGTCCAACCTAGCATAACAATCTGTTTACATCAAATAACAATAAACAGAAAATCAATCAATCACTCAACATCCAATCAATGTCATACACGCAACATCATGAGGATCGGTGGTCCCTGAGACACCCTAATACCGGTTTGGTACTCAAGGAACTCTTATCAATCATCTGTATTGGCCCATACAGAACTACCGATAACTTGTTGTCAATCACACACGACCTAGATCTCTAAACCAACATTTCAAGTTTCCGAGATCTCCTGTCGTCTACAACAACAACAAGTCCAACCATCAAATCAAGTTGACCTCAAAATCTTACATACTAGCACAATCAGCCAAGTAACTAATTAAACTATCATGGCAAGATATCTCTACAGAAGTATCATATCAAAGTAATACTATAAATTACTTGTTGTAAATCAAATCATTACAACTAAATCACACTGAGGTTACAGATCCACTCACCGACTACCTCAGGCGCAAGCTCAGAAGTCTAATATTACTGAGCCTTCTCCACATCTGAGAATACAATCAATAAACAATAAGTTAATAACTTGTCTCAACTGATAACACACAGGTAATTAATATCGTTACACAATCATAACATAATTACATGTATCAGGTGATCCCTACGATCACAGCAAACAAAGGTCCAATTCGGAACATAATCAAAAGTCCCGAAATAAGATTCAAAAACAGTAAAATGCCATTTTCGACCCCTAAACGACCCCGAATGGCCAAAAACTGACTAGGCTATAGTATATAGCTTTGATCATTGGGTCGTTTTCGAGTGGACATGCGAATTTCAGCTCAATCCGTGTTAATGAAATTTTGTTACAAAAAAGAGGTCTCTAAAGTGCTATTAAACACTTATGCACTTTTGAAATTTGCAAAACATAGGATCGGGTTCTTAGCATTTGAATCCGCCGGATTCCTTTGAATCCGACCGGATTCCCTAATTTATCTGAATCCGCCGGATTCAATTGAATCCGCCGGATTCCTTCGTCGTCCCAGCCCTGTTCGTTCTGCTAAAACCCTAACCCACGGGTTTTATACCCAAATCACAAAAACCCGGTTTCTAACAGTTTTCAACCACAATTAACTTCGTATAATCATCATGTAACAGTTATAACAAGTTTATAACATCCAATTTCACCTCAAATTCATGTTTCAATCAAAATCAATCAAACTAAATTCAAGAACACTCACCACTTGATTGAAGAACTAGAAATCAGATGATTAAGCTGATGAAATCAATTCGATTCTCAGTCCCTAATCACAACCAAGGTTTGATTTCAATTTAGTTTAGGTTTTCTTAGAGTTTTTGAAAGAAATGAATAACTTTCCTAAATAGGAAAGTGAATATATATTCGGCCCAACTATAACCGCCTTCAATATACGGGTATAATTTAATACCCCATCTCAATCTATTGTCTGGAACCCGAAAACCATTTGCGAGTCCAAACATTTTATTGCACCGTCAACTATATTAATTTACAACAATTAATAATTCACTTATCACATTGGAATATTCGACTCCTATTCCAATTATTTCAACTAATTCCGACAATATTATTTCCAAACACATTTAAATACTAATTTAAATCATGAAATAATACAAAACAACTAGGTCCATTTCGAGGATGTTACAACTCTCCCCCCCTTAAAGAGATTTCGTCCCCGAAATCTAACCTCCATTAATCTAACTAATGTGATATAATCACATATATCTGAACATACATTTGTCCTCAATAGCAACTTACAACTATACTTAGACTATTTGAATTCTTTCCACATGCACATATCTAAATGTACATGCTTCTGTCTTTTCCTACGCACCCATACAGTGCATCTAACCAATATCATAAATCAGATATATCTTATAGACAAACACTTACTTCAACAAGTGAAACCTAACATCACTTAATAGGTCTATGCAACCAGAAATTAGCAACCTGCTAAAATCTTTAACCTATTCTCACTGTTCATCACTGTTAACAATAACAGAAACAATAACAATAACAGTGGTTATAGAACCACCACACACTTAACAACACTGAAAGTTAATTTCAGTTCACGACTAACAATCAGCCTAATATACAAATCATAATCTTAAATCTCTACCATCAAAGATCTGAAATTCAAATCTAGGTCAACTTTTCATCCAAAAGTTTCATACCTATACTCTTTTGAATACCCAATCATATTCACATATCATTTCAATTTACTTAAAAGTAATTCAGATTCATATCACCTTAATAAGCAAAGCAGAGGTAAAACTCAGTAGGTAAAACCACACTCAACAAGTACTTTGCTCAATCAACAAAAGTACTAAAATCAAATATTACCTACATTCAATCAACCTCTACATTGACTTATTTCTGCTTGTAACTCCTTCTATTACAACCTATCAATTGTCAACAACAACAGTTGTCCACTCAATAATCACAGCACTAATGATTATATATTTCAGTACACTTATCAATACTTACTATTTATTTTCAAAATCTAACTAACCATCAAGTTAGAATTCATATATTACTTAAACTGGTAAGACATCCATAATCTTATCTTAGCAACCAATTAATTACTTTACAATCTTAAGCTACTAATCACAAGCTTTTAGAATTTATATGACTTTAATCACCTAATCACTTAGTACTAAATTCCATCAATCTAGCAGCTAAGTCAACATTAATCAATATTATGATACTACAGGTCAAGCATCATAATATCACAATGTGCTACTTTTCAACACACTTCTAACAAAATCTACATCAAGTTAATCACAATTAACTAACTCTACACAACTTATGGCATATTTTAATTCATTCTATTAAAATTCATCCTGTCATTTATTTTCATGTATACCACACATACATACACAATTTCAGGCAACTCTCTAAAATGGACACTTACACCTCAATTCCATTTAATTCCATATCATAGGCCATTCAGACTGTTAAAGTCTTTATCAAGCCTTCACATTATTACCAATCATCACATATCCATACCACAGGACATGGAACAATTATCAATCAACAACTCTATGTTTCACTTATATACTTACTAACTCGTATATAACTTAAACAATTCAACTTCCAGATATCCTTTCATATCATTTCTTATTTGGATCTAATCCCAATTTACTACTTTATCACTTACTTCATTTGTATAAAATCAACAATTAACTAAAGAATCCATTCAATTCTTTCAATACTTAAGTAACTCACCATGAGGTACCCAATCAACTTATGCCACTATTAATAATAACTTTCAATTATTTCTTACCTTACATTCTTACCCAATCAAAGCTATCATCACAAGCCTCATACACTGGTAAGAAATTTCTTATCACAATTCTAATTAATGTAACTTAATTTGCACCTTTCAACAAATTATAACTGTCATATCATAACATGACTTCACATCTGTATAATTCCTTAACATATATTCAGCTCAAATATCCAATATTACTTAACTGAATACTCAATTACAATTAACACTATTTCAATTACTTAATACTAGCTTTAAGTAATTAATCAAGTTTCACAAGCTTAAACAATTCATCTATCTCCTTTGGATCTTAAATGACCCACTTCAACATGTTTTGACTAATCAAGGAATTCAATCATATTCCACAAAATCATAACATTACAATCTATGTTAGACTATTTCAACACACACAGTTGACTACATGTCAACTTTGATTTCAATCAACAAATCAATAAAATCCTCTAACTGCTTTTCTCAAGTTTGACCTATCCTCAAACCAATCACAAGCAATTAATTTTTATACACAATTCTCTATTCATGGTTTGACTTTCAAAGTTAACATACTATCAAGTTAACTCCCAACAAACCATTTCATCTTATATGTTCACTTTCAAACATATATTTAAATAATTATTACTTTCAATGATCGCATCAATCCTTTACAAGGACAGAATCAACTTACATAAATCTTGGCTCCATACAAGCCATTTCATATTATATGTTTACTTTCAAACATATACTTTAAATTATTACATTCAATAATACTAGAAATTCCTCAAGCAAAACAATATCAACCTATCTCAACTTTGGCTTCATACAAGCCAGATACTAAGTAGTGACTCATTTAAACACTATCAAATTTACCTACAAGTAATCTATCACAATCAATCACAATTACTCATTCAATAAAATCAAATTAGTCCATTAGGTGTATCATCAAAACCTCTATCTATGAACATTATTATTTACACTCTCACCTTTACAGTCTAAAGGTCACAGTTCTATCAACTGATTGTTTTCTTATCAAAACATCTATTAAGCAACTTAGCATACTATCATGCTCCATTTCCAAAATCACATTACATTTCTTTTATACCAAGTAGCCTCAACAAGTTCATGTGACACAACATAATATAACAACGGTGATCAGGCGTTGCAAGATTATGTTCTTCACAATCCATTCTCAGGCTACTCTACATTATAATTATCAATATGATCTATTCTCATCTCATATGATTTCAAATCAATCAAAATTCATTTAATAGTTTCTAACAGCTGATACATACTCAAAATCAGCTTACTACTTACATATTCAACCTTACATATGCAAGCCATCTCACATAATTTATTTTCAACAACTGAATTACTCAGTATATCTACTGGTCTGAAACCTCAAACATATGATAACCTATCATCATAATTTCAATACTTAACACAATTCAATGTTCCTACTTACTACAAAATTCAGGACACATCTTAATTAATTATCATCACTTTGACATATGCTATACTATCAAGCATCACTGTCACAACAAGCCTACTCAATCATGTTACTATAAAACATTTCATTCCTTAATTTACAACTGACTGGAAAGATCTATCATTTCCCAAATCAATTTAGCCTTCTTATAAGCTGTATTTCTCATAAACCTATCAGTCTTGGTTTAGATAAATTGTTTAATTACAATCAAAACATATCATGTAGTCACATAAACACATATTTTCTCAAATAGCAGTCATTTTCAATTCAAATGACACCACATTCCTTAACAAGGAATTAAATCACACCCTGTAATCAATCTACTAATATAATACTATCAATTATTTTGTCTCATCAATATAAACACTCTTTAGGTTCTAACATCACTCCTGTTAAAATCTTAATCCACTCTTTGTCTACTTACTTAAACACATTTATGCATTTACAATTCAATCATAAATAATCACAACAATGAGCATCTCATTTACTACTTCTATCCTCATGTCAACATATAGCAATTATTAGTTGACTCAAAACTGGGGAATCATATCAGTCTGACTCAATTAACTTCACAACAATGCTTACTTATCATAACAAAGTAAACAGTTCAAGCAAATTTAAATTAACATAGGCTTATCGAAGATTACCTGGCAATCTTAAGCCAACGAGTATTGAGGAATCAATGAGAATATCCATAAGGTTCCCATATTCCTCTATCTCTGCAATCAAACAACAACTTCACAACTTGTTAAGGGTTAGTACATATCTAACTAACTACTTTCTCATACAACAACTAATCCCCCACCCACTGGAATGTTTGACTCAACTAAATCAAAGTTTAGGATTGAACATTCTATCATGTCCAATTCGCCTAAACTATTGCTCTGATACCAACTTATAACACCCCTCATTAATTATAAACAATCTTATAATATTGGTGGCACGGAAGCGTATATATTAAAACATTTCTATCAATGTACTCAAAATGTTAATAAACTTTTTCAAAGCCAATCACATGACATTTCAACAACTGGGTGTTAATGCTTCAAAACACTTTTACAGTTATAAAATTTACATCAGAGTAAAAGCCTGTCAAACATTCCATCCAGTCCAACAACCTCCTGCCCAATATGTCCCATCTATTTTAACCTGCAGGAAGAACTGTGGTGGGGTTAGCATAAAGCTAAGTGAATGAAACTATAAGCAACAGTCCAACCTAGCATAACAATCTGTTTACATCAAATAACAATAAACAGAAAATCAATCAATCACTCAACATCCAATCAATGTCATACACGCAACATCATGAGGATCGGTGGTCCCTGAGACACCCTAATACCGGTTTGGTACTCAAGGAACTCTTATCAATCATCTGTATTGGCCCATACAGAACTACCGATAACTTGTTGTCAATCACACACGACCTAGATCTCTAAACCAACATTTCAAGTTTCCGAGATCTCCTGTCGTCTACAACAACAACAAGTCCAACCATCAAATCAAGTTGACCTCAAAATCTTACATACTAGCACAATCAGCCAAGTAACTAATTAAACTATCATGGCAAGATATCTCTACAGAAGTATCATATCAAAGTAATACTATAAATTACTTGTTGTAAATCAAATCATTACAACTAAATCACACTGAGGTTACAGATCCACTCACCGACTACCTCAGGCGCAAGCTCAGAAGTCTAATATTACTGAGCCTTCTCCACATCTGAGAATACAATCAATAAACAATAAGTTAATAACTTGTCTCAACTGATAACACACAGGTAATTAATATCGTTACACAATCATAACATAATTACATGTATCAGGTGATCCCTACGATCACAGCAAACAAAGGTCCAATTCGGAACATAATCAAAAGTCCCGAAATAAGATTCAAAAACAGTAAAATGCCATTTTCGACCCCTAAACGACCCCGAATGGCCAAAAACTGACTAGGCTATAGTATATAGCTTTGATCATTGGGTCGTTTTCGAGTGGACATGCGAATTTCAGCTCAATCCGTGTTAATGAAATTTTGTTACAAAAAAGAGGTCTCTAAAGTGCTATTAAACACTTATGCACTTTTGAAATTTGCAAAACATAGGATCGGGTTCTTAGCATTTGAATCCGCCGGATTCCTTTGAATCCGACCGGATTCCCTAATTTATCTGAATCCGCCGGATTCAATTGAATCCGCCGGATTCCTTCGTCGTCCCAGCCCTGTTCGTTCTGCTAAAACCCTAACCCACGGGTTTTATACCCAAATCACAAAAACCCGGTTTCTAACAGTTTTCAACCACAATTAACTTCGTATAATCATCATGTAACAGTTATAACAAGTTTATAACATCCAATTTCACCTCAAATTCATGTTTCAATCAAAATCAATCAAACTAAATTCAAGAACACTCACCACTTGATTGAAGAACTAGAAATCAGATGATTAAGCTGATGAAATCAATTCGATTCTCAGTCCCTAATCACAACCAAGGTTTGATTTCAATTTAGTTTAGGTTTTCTTAGAGTTTTTGAAAGAAATGAATAACTTTCCTAAATAGGAAAGTGAATATATATTCGGCCCAACTATAACCGCCTTCAATATACGGGTATAATTTAATACCCCATCTCAATCTATTGTCTGGAACCCGAAAACCATTTGCGAGTCCAAACATTTTATTGCACCGTCAACTATATTAATTTACAACAATTAATAATTCACTTATCACATTGGAATATTCGACTCCTATTCCAATTATTTCAACTAATTCCGACAATATTATTTCCAAACACATTTAAATACTAATTTAAATCATGAAATAATACAAAACAACTAGGTCCATTTCGAGGATGTTACAAAAATAGTTTACAGTCGTTTGCAAAACAGTTTACCGGTCGTTCTCCGGTCTAGTTAAAACAGTTTGTCGAATAAGTTATTCCATTTGTTCAGTGTATCAGTATGAAAATGTTATTTCATAAACAAAGTTCGTACAACAGTTCAATAGTTCAAAGTACTCTAACAGTTTGAGTAAGACACGTATGATAAACAATCATGTAAGTAAAAGCAGTTATGGCAATAAGTAAAACAGTTGACTATGTTTTCCACCCCTGTTCAAAAGCAGTTAAATCAATAAAAGTAGGGGCTGTGAACTCACCTGTTGAGTTTAAGTAGTTGTGCGAGTGCTAGCAAACCTAAGCCCAAGTACGGTCTGAAATCTCCTAACGTCCTAAACGTACGAGATTTAATAAGTATGTGGATGTCTAAACTAATCATCCATGCTAGTGTTTGTACATCCAAGTCACGTCCAAATCGTTTGTTTAATGTTTGTATTTCGTTGTTTATGAAAATGTATACGACTCGTTGGTGAAAGTTTGAAATCAACATTTCGATAAAACAAGTATGTTTAAATTGTTTGTAAGGCTCGTGAATCGAATTTGTATAAAGATATGCGTTTTCAGTTAGTTCGACACTTAGTGAAAACAAGTTTTTAAACTTTCTGTTTTTAGCGACGTAAGGTGCGACGCTGGGTGGTTATGCGACGTAGGGTGCGACGTACGGGTCTACGTCGCATTCTGGTTTTGCGACGTCATGGGTTGCGTCGCATAGGCGACGCTCGCAATTTAATGCGACGTAGTGGTCTGCGTCGCTATGTGCGACGTAAGGAAGGGTAATGCGACGTAGAGGCCTACGTCGCAGTACTGTTTTCGGTCCCAATGCGACGTAGTCGCCTGTTCGACGAACAGCGAGAAAATAACGAGTTTTGGGTCGATTTCGGACGTTTTCGGTTGTATAAAACACTAAAACATGTAAATCTAAGTATATTAAACACTAAGTAGCAATTATAACTTTGAAATCTAAAGATTTGCGGGATTTGTCGGAAACTTACGAGTGTCGGATTTGAAATCCGAAAAGGTAGAAGTGTAGATCGGGATGCCGTGGTCGTTTTATTCCAAAGGGGATATGTGATTCGGCGTCGTTTTAGTGTAGTTTTTATGTGATTTGTGTGGTTTGTGGGTGAGTTTAGAGAGAAGGAGGAGAAAGAGTAGAGAGGAGAGAGAAAGAGATAGGTGGAAAATGGAAGAAAAGGGAGGTGGGGAGGGGGTTTTGTCCCCTTTCTCGCCTCCGTGTTTGCGTTCCGTGTTTGTTTACCCAATCGTTGAATGTTAGTTTATTTTAACTATTATGTTTTTAATTACGTTTTTCATTATATTATTATTTAAAATCTTTTTACAACACTAAATTAATAATTTTTATAAGTTTCAAACTTTGTTTAATTTCAATTATACGTTTTGACGTTTTTGCGTTATAAAATTATTTGGAAATATTTTTGACAAAATATTTATTCGTTACTACGTTATTTAAAAATTTTCGTTTTATTAAATAATTTTGTTCACCAACAGTCGTACGTTTTTGTCGCGTTTGTTTTCAAATGGTTCTGTACGTAATTACAACTAATTACGAATACGTAATACTACGCGTATTATCTAGTTGGGCTATGCTAGACTTACCTCTAAATTGTGTTGTGAATTCACTCAAGTAGGGAATTAGCCTAATAATGCAAGTGATTAATGTTATTAATCGTGTTCAAATTTGCGAGTTGTTACATTCTCCCCATGTAAGAGAAATCTCGTCCCGAGATTTAAAAAATGAAGTCGGATCGCCCGCGGCGTATGTTCTCCGATAAATCATGTCGTTACAATAATAGTAATAGTTTGTGTAGTGATCTATGTTTGCCAATATAGTTTTAACTGTTTAGTATATTCGCGGTATAGTTTGATAGTTCAAGTTCGTTTCGTGGTTAGCGTTTACCAAGTGGTGTGTTCGAATTGACATCCGAATGAAAGGAACGTTAAATCGTAGCAAGAGTTGGTAAGACATACCGTGTTTGCCATAGTCCGCAACAGTTTCCGGTGCACGGAGGATGTATGCGCGGCCACGAGCCGGTGGGATGGTTGCGATGTGGTTGTTGTTGTTTTGATTGTTGTTTCCGGGGTTGTTCTGGTTGTTGTTCAGTTTCGGACATTGGTTTCGAAAATGTCCGAATTCACCGCACTCGTAACACGCGTTTGATCGAGGAGGAGGGTTGGTTTTACAGTTTTGGGCCAAATGACCCCAGTTTTTGCAATCTTGGCAGAAAGCACAGTTGCCATTATGATGCATCCCGCACTTGTCGCATTTTGGTTTGTTGCCAAGATAGGTTTTGGGTCCAGAGTTGGTGATTGCGGCAAAGGCTCGGGTGTTTCCCGGGTTTCTGTTTTGTTGACCCTGACGGTCGTTACCATCATTGTTCCATTTACGTTTGTGGGTTCCAGAGTCGCCCGCATCAGTACGGGTAGGTTCAGTTTTCCCTGTGATAGCTTTCAGGGTTCCAATCTCGACCGCGTCGTCGGTTAAGCTGTGAGCCAGATCCACTGCGCTCCTAAAAGTGGCGGGTTTGGAGGACATAACCATGCCTCGGATTTGTGGTGCCAAACCCCTGTTGTAACGCTCAATGCGTTTGCTCTCGGGGATTACCATATGAGGCACCAGACGTGCAAGCTCCTGAAATCTAGTTGTGTAACCGGGAATGTCAGCTCCGATCATCTGAATGTTCCAAAACTCGGTTTCGAGTTTCTGCATCTCGTTGGGAGGGCAAAATTCCTCCATCATCATCTGCTTCAGAGTTACCCAGGTCATAGAATGAGCAGCTGGGCGTCCCATAATCTGGACTTGAGCGTTCCACCAGGTTAGCGCTTTGTCGGCTAAAGTGCAGGTGGCGTATTTCACGATCTTGTCGTTGGCGCAGTCGCTGATGTCGATGACTGATTCCATCTTTTCAATCCAGTGGACCAGGCCAATGGCCCCTTCGGTCCCGGTGAAGGTGCTGGGTTTACAAGACTGAAAGGTTTTGTAGGAACACCCCTGTTGGGTATTAGTTGGAGTTTCGCTGTTGACGGGGGTAGCTCCACTGTTGTTGGTTGGGTTTTCACGATTTCTGCTAGCCTCGTACTGAGCAATAGCCTCAGCCACGCGGCGTTCGATGATTTGTTCGGTTGTTTCTGGAGGTACAGGTGGAGAATTTCGTCGACTGTTTCGAGTCTTTCTTTGTTTAGGCGGCATGCTGACGTTCTGCGATGAAAAGATGCAGAAGTCAATGCCAATGAAAAATATGTGAAGAATAAAGTTTCACATATTTCAAGTTTTCGAGTATCAAACAAAATTTGTCGAATCCCCATCACGTATTTTACGACTATGAAACACCCATATGTACTTAGTATGATATAATCACGTTGGCCAGGCGTCATTATATGATGCCAAATACATACTTCTTTTCATCAACCGTTTAATCACGATCAGGTTCATATGAGATCAGAGTACAATGAACGAGTCGGATGTGGTGAACAGTTCACGCGTATCGAGGTATCGTAACGATAGTTTAGATGTATGCAAATGTATGTATGCATGTGCGTTCTAGCCAAGGCTATAGTCTAGGTCTCTAGGTCGCTAAGTCACCTAAAGTTTCCTAGTTCGCTATAACCAATGGCTCTGATACCAATCTATAACACCCCCAAAATTTTGTTTAGCGGAAGCAGTTAGTTTAAGTACTGGGGTGTCACAATAATAAAGCATGCATACGTATCAGAGCTTATGATTACAACAGAACAATATATATTAAGATGCCAAAAGAGTTAATTACAAAGTTTACGATTCATCGAATCGTATTAGTTAATAGTAGTAAGTTTACAAAAGTAGATTTCTGAAATATGACTAAAACATTTCAGTTATACTAAAGAAATCCATATGTTTCCAAAAGTTGGCATCCTAAGCTTCAAGGGTCGCCTAATTCTCCATGTGTTGGCGATTCTTACATGCGCAGCTAATTCCCTGAAAAACATAGTAAAAGTCAACAACTAGGTTGAGTGAATTCACAGGTTTTAAGTTTACACAAGTTGAATCAAGTTTGTATCACAGTTGTTATCCAAATATGTTCACAAATAGTATTGCCATAATAGTCGAGTATAAGTTTTGTAGAATGTTATCCAAATACCAGTTTTGTGGGTTGTTCGCCCAAAGTTCAAGTTAAAACACGTGCTGGTCGTTCACCAGCGAGTTATAAATACACAGTACCGGTCGTTCTCCGGCCAAATACGCACGGGTCGTTCTCCCGTCCAACAAACGCATGGGTCGTTCTCCCATCCAAGACGCACGGGTCGTTCTCCCGTCCCTTGGCCAGTCGTTCTCTGACACTAAAATACGTGGCTGGTCGTTCTCCAGCGTTTTACACAAAAGTACCGGTCGTTCTCCGGTATACCAAACAAGTTTAAAAGTTATGTTTGTGTCGGTCGTTCTCCGACAAGTTACCAAATGTACCGGTCGTTCTCCGGTAAGATACCAAAATAGTTTACAGTCGTTTGCAAAACAGTTTACCGGTCGTTCTCCGGTCTAGTTAAAACAGTTTGTCGAATAAGTTATTCCATTTGTTCAGTGTATCAGTATGAAAATGTTATTTCATAAACAAAGTTCGTACAACAGTTCAATAGTTCAAAGTACTCTAACAGTTTGAGTAAGACACGTATGATAAACAATCATGTAAGTAAAAGCAGTTATGGCAATAAGTAAAACAGTTGACTATGTTTTCCACCCCTGTTCAAAAGCAGTTAAATCAATAAAAGTAGGGGCTGTGAACTCACCTGTTGAGTTTAAGTAGTTGTGCGAGTGCTAGCAAACCTAAGCCCAAGTACGGTCTGAAATCTCCTAACGTCCTAAACGTACGAGATTTAATAAGTATGTGGATGTCTAAACTAATCATCCATGCTAGTGTTTGTACATCCAAGTCACGTCCAAATCGTTTGTTTAATGTTTGTATTTCGTTGTTTATGAAAATGTATACGACTCGTTGGTGAAAGTTTGAAATCAACATTTCGATAAAACAAGTATGTTTAAATTGTTTGTAAGGCTCGTGAATCGAATTTGTATAAAGATATGCGTTTTCAGTTAGTTCGACACTTAGTGAAAACAAGTTTTTAAACTTTGTTTAATTTCAATTATACGTTTTGACGTTTTTGCGTTATAAAATTATTTGGAAATATTTTTGACAAAATATTTATTCGTTACTACGTTATTTAAAAATTTCGTTTTATTAAATAATTTTGTTCACCAACAGTCGTACGTTTTTGTCGCGTTTGTTTTCAAATGGTTCTGTACGTAATTACAACTAATTACGAATACGTAATACTACGCGTATTATCTAGTTGGGCTATGCTAGACTTACCTCTAAATTGTGTTGTGAATTCACTCAAGTAGGGAATTAGCCTAATAATGCAAGTGATTAATGTTATTAATCGTGTTCAAATTTGCGAGTTGTTACACTTATAATGTTTTTAACTTATAAATGCTAAGGTTGCGTTTGATCTAATAAAAGTCGATAGAGTAATTTTATTTCATAAAAGTGTTTGGTATAAAAGATAAATTGTGAGATTCACCACTTAAATAAATGCATAATCCTTAAAATTTCAATTTCTTTATGAATTTTATTCCATCGAAAAAAATTCAAGAACTAAACACATTGATGGTTAATTGTTTGTGTTACTCGTCTTAAATTTATTATAGGCTTTCCGCTTTGTCAGAAAAATCAAAATCTAGTTCTAACAACAAATACGCCAAACAAATAGAATTGTACCTTTTCTTAAATACATACCAATGAAAGTTTATCGTATCATTGAATATTTGGATACTTAATCATTCTTATTTTCTTACATTTTATATTTAAAGATAAAATAAAATTAATACAGTCATTTTATTCACATACATTAAAACTTTTAAAAAGTATCCCCTAGTCCCCTACTGGCCGTAGGTACCGAGGATAATAAACTATATGGGGAATTTTAATATCACGTGAAATTATGTTCAAAGTCACCAACTACATATGATTGGGTAGGAGTACACTTAAATGTAAATTAGTCCACTTTGTCGCTAAAAGAGTGTTGTGTTTGATTACAATACGGAATAGAATATAATAAATGGGGGTGATTTATACACCATTGAAAATGAAAATTAGTCATACGCTACCAGTAATCGTATATTACGTTATTATAATGTACAACACTTTGTAACATGATAAGTAATGACATAATGTATAACTAATTTTTGGTGGTGTACAAATCACCACTAATAAAATACATTCCATTTATTCTTAATTAATCAAATACACAAACTACATATATAAGAAACTTGTTTGGTGGACTAAAAAGCACGTTACTACTAATAGACAAAAATAAAATGAAAGAGAATTCTTTTCTTCCTTTTTTTCTTGTTCATTTCTTTATTATTAATAAATAAAATGACTCTACGACCTTTGAATGATATGAATCAGAATATTTGAAATATAATTAAAAATCTTGATAATATTCATAGATATTTTAAGCCATATATAATTATATATAGTATATCAAACTAATTTATCAACGAACTAGATAAATAAATATCATATATTTCATGCAAAAATAAAAACAAACGACCAAGGAAGTTACCAGAATAATTATTATCGGTTTTTTTTCTTAATTTTTCATATAACATCAAAACTGGTATTCATTTTTGGCACATTACGATATTTTAAAACGAACTCATAGATAATAAAGAGAGAGAAAAAAATTAAAACCATATTAAATTACACAAATGGTTTACTTATTCGTTATTTTTCAGATTCTTCGTTGTTCATAAAAACATTTTACATGCTTGATGACGGCGTTATATTCATTGTAAAAATGATCACTCATTCTTTTATTGATTAATAATATATTTTTCTCTCTTAATCTTATAAGTTGAATATGACAAATATCATTCTCATATTTTTAAGCCTATTAAGTCTCATTAAGTAAGTCTATATATCAATCTTTTTTCAATAAATTATAACCAAAATGCCATTTATTTATCCTTTTTTTTAATGACATCATTTCGTCATTTTACTAAAAGCAACAACATATTTGCAATGAAACAATACTTTAAGAATGTGAATAATAAAAAGTTTCAAACAAGAGATGAGGTCGAAATAATTAACTAACGTGCACTACTATACCATTATTTTTTATCGATAAACATTTTTTTAGTAAAAAATGACAATTAAAAAATTAATAAAAATCTGAAATTAACGAAAAGCCCTCGTACAGTAACAACATTTTTATACAGCGGACCCATGTTTTAGTCAGAAACGCCGATCTGACCTTCAATACCATCACGATTTGACTTTATTTTTTATTTTTAGCCCTAGACACAACAGAATCCATACAAACATATACATACACATACAATCTCCATTATATATATTCCTTGCATCCACGACCGCCGAACGCCATTTTCTCCGGCGAACAATCATGACTTTTGCATCTCACATCTTCCGTCACTCTAAACAGGTCCCGATCATCCTTCCTTTCTTTCATCCACTCAATTATTACTGTTCTATTTATTACTACTGCTGTATATGTATTTACGTATATACTTAGATGTTTAGATATCATGTTTTGTATGTATTGAGCTACAATTGATGATTACTGATTGATGTACATGTAAATGTAAATGTAAGTGTATTGATGTTAGATGCGTTAGGTTATTGAACTGCTGAAATTGTTTTGAGATCCTGTTTAGCCCTAGGATGTTTAAATAGCTACAGAAATAGTAAATTAGTGTCTGATGAATAGATGATTGAATTCCTGTTTTCTATGCTTGTTGAATGAATTTGGCGATATAGCTTATTGTAAGATGACATAGTACATCTGATGAGCTGGATGCATATGTGTTTGCTACTAGGTTTGTACTATATGATACTGACTTGATTGCTTAAATGTTGAATTTCAGTTGAGAAATGTTCCTCGGCAGGATCATGTTACTCTCGTCCGGTGGTTTACGCATAGTAGTCGCCCTATTGCTAGCAAAGGGGACGGTAAGTAGCTGCGCTGATTCTTTATTTCACCTCTTGTAATTCAGATATTATGCAAGGTTTTATTTGTGAACTTTATGGAAGTAAACCTATATGCATATGAAGATGTGTAGAATTGTGTATATAGTATTTTTGTCATTGCTATTGCTTACTTTTATGATGATTGCAGATATGTCTAAGCTCCAACAGATTAAGAATGAGAATATCTGTGGATGTAAGTCTTGCAGTGGATCCATGACAAGTACACCCATGTTAACTCGAGGTTATAGGGCAGTCAATCCCACAAAGGTATGTCGAATTCATCAACCATTGCAGCTTCATAGATTTGGTTTCTTGTTCCTCAAATATGCTGATTGAATATGAAGTTACGTAGAAGCTCATCTGTTAAAAAAATCATTGCCGTCTTATGCGCCTAGGTATCAAATCGTTTTGCCAAAGCAGAAGGAACTTCATTCAACGGAATGGTGTTTAGTAGAGGAATTTCATGGTAATTTTTGAAGATACTTTAACACCATGGCAATTGCCAATGTTCCTATTTCATGTTCTGATTATATGATTTATGTTTAACAGCTCTGATGTGCAACTTAGGAGAAGCTTTTCAACAAATTCAGGTATCTTTATGTGTAGCATTGCTATCTACTTGTCACATGTCTTTTGATTAGTTATATGTCTGTCATTAATGCCGAAGTTCCATCATCGAGGGCACTGTTTTTTTATTATTTTATTCTGATCAAGCGACTGCATTATGTAAAGTTGGTGAACAGTACTTTGACCCCTTAGTTAACTTATAATAGTCAGTCACGGAAGATCTTCTAAAAAATAATAATCCAATAATTGGTGCTCTACATTTTACATTGCAGGTCTTCCCCCGCACCAAGAGCTAGGGATGCCTTCCCTTTCACCTACAATGACCGAGGTCTGTGCTATTATCAGCTTAACGGTAGCTTAATGTGCTTCTTATCTTACTCGGTTCCCTGATTATTATTTATTGCTTGATTGCTTATCCAGGGAAACATAGCACGCTGGTTAAAAAAAGAAGGAGATCAAGTTGCACCTGGTGAAGTACTTTGTGAAGTCGAAACAGTATGTCTCGATTGTCTCTACGTTTGGATTAGCTGCAAGATTAGTTGCTAACATGTGCGTCCTTCAATTGCAGGATAAAGCCACTGTAGAAATGGAATGTATGGAGGAAGGGTATCTAGCTAAAATTATACATGGAGATGGAGCGAAAGAAATCCAAGTTGGCGAGGTATTTATTTATTTTCCTGTATGTTATAGGGTTTGTAATTTGAGTATCAGCTGATTAAACTTTTAATGAGATTGTGTTTGGGCAATTGGACCACAACCTGTGTGCTCTTTTCTTTCATTTACAATTAATCAAATATCATACAGTTGATTGATATACCAAAGTAAGTACTGTAGAGGTATGTTATATATGCTAATACTAGGATGTGGAAATATGAGCGAGTCAGATGCATTGGGTAACAGGTTGGGTTGGGCTGGGTTGTCTTGCAAACACGTTCCTTTACGCTTTCTTGATCTAGTTTTTAAAAAGTTTATAATGTGCACAATATGGCTATAAACATATTAGAAAAATAGTTTATGCATTTGAAGACTGACTTTTAACCTTTTGAACCTTTTGACCCGTTTTACTATATAGTTAGAGCTGTTGCTTAACCCATTTGACCTGTTAGAGACGATGAAAAACCATGGATATATAGGTAAATGGGTCACCTCTAGCTTATACATTTGTCCATATACTTGACCAACTAAAGTCTGTTAAGGCGTAACTTTAGTTGATGTCGAGTGCCTTTTAAACGGTCAAATTGTAAGAGGAACTAATGTTATAATTTGGGCAGGTGATTGCGATAACTGTTGAAGAGAAGGATGATATCGAAAAGTTTAAAGATTACAAACCCCAGTCATCAGATGGCGCAGCCCCACAAGCTCCTCCGCCATCTACTCCTGCCAAAGAAGAAGTAGTTGAGAAGCCAATCACCGCACCGGAACCAAAAGCTGCGAAGCCCAGTGCAGCTCCACAAACAGATCGTGTTTTTGCTAGTCCTCTTGCAAGAAAATTGGCTGAAGATAACAAAGTATTTATTCACATATATATTAATACCACTATATTACATCCACATTTTTAACTTCGATTGGCTGAGACACTCTTGCTCTCTCTTATTTTTATGACTGTTTTCTTCAATTAGGTTCCTCTCTCAAGTATCAAAGGTACAGGTCCTGATGGAAGCATCGTGAAAGCGGATATTGAAGAATACTTGGGTATATCTCAGCGTAACTCAACGCTTTGTACTCTACAGTTTAGCATGTCACTATAGTAGCAAGATGGGCAGGGACGCATGGCAGGCGGGTTTGGTTGGGTAACGAGTTAAAAGAGGTTTGGGTTAAAACAGGTCCATTTGACCTGAAACACTTTTAAGTCCAACTTTCCTTTAGCAATTATAAATAATCCATGTGATTAATATGACTTGTTTCCTTTTCTCAAAACCTTCCGATTTTAGCCATCTGATTCTTTAGAGATTAAACATATCCTTAAATTAACTCATGTATTAGTTAATGGATTGTCAACTCATATGGCACTAACAGTTAATTTTGTTTTCTTTCGGTTGCTTTGTTGTATTGCTTTAACTCACCTGCCCACCCTCTCCTCTGTTTGTAGCTTCTGGTAAGAAGGAACTTCCAGCTGCACCATCAAAGGCTGATCAAGCAACAGTTGCTGCTGTAAATTACACTGATATTCCAAATTCTCAGATAAGAAAGGTTACCCTCTTCATTAACTTTCCTGTGTAATCTAGTATTTATTTACCCTATCATTTTGTAAATTTAATATTTTGCATCCGAAGCAATATGCTACCTTATATGTTAAGTTTTTGATTTATGGAAGAACTCTTCAATCTTCATAAGCAATCTAGAGCTAACATTGTTTAACCTTAACAGGTCACAGCTTCACGCTTGTTGCTCTCAAAGCAAACCATTCCTCATTATTATCTCACTGTAGATACATGCGTTGACAAGCTTACAAAGTGAGTGTTGATTTAAACTTATATTTGAGAGTCTAACACTAATCAGCCTTTCAAGATGATCTGATGATGTTTTCTATAGATTGCGTGCGGATCTCAATTCATTACAAGAAGCTTCAGGAGGGAAGAAGATATCCATTAATGATCTTGTGATCAAGGTATCATCTCGTTTTGGGCTTCATTTTCTCGGTCTGAAGTAGAAAAGGCTAATGACATTTTTACTAGATGTATGTGGTATGATGTATAAATAATTTTTTCTTTCTGTTAGACAAACATATGCATATACAAAATCACATACGTAAATACCCATTGGTTTTTCAAGATTCTGGGATCTTGGTATCCTTGTTATTCTTGCTTTTTTGCAATATTTTATTTATATACAATATATTTCATCGTGAATTCTGGTTACAGGCTTTTATACTACAGGGCATATGATTAAGTTATAAACATCAACATACTTTGTTTTGATCTTCTTTTCAGGCTGCGGCATTGGCCCTTCGTAAAGTTCCTCAATGTAACAGTTCATGGACTAACGATTATATTCGTCAGTAAGTATATAGAAGTTGGAAAGTATATTCTTTTGTTCTTAAGATAATAAAATTGCGCAGTAACTTGACATCATTATAATGTGTCCAATGGTTGATATCATAGGTTTCATGAAGTGCACATCAATGTGGCTGTGCAGACAGATAATGGACTCTTTGTCCCTGTCATAAGGGTTAGTCATTGCATCTTTTAGTTTCCATTACTATACCTAACAGGTGGAAAAATGGGCGAGTTGGTTAATGGGTCAAAGGAACAATTTTTGGTATGGGTCATATTGTGTTGGATTGACCCGAGACACATTTGGCTAAAACTCTTAACTTTGTTTATAAATAATTAGTGTGACAAATATATTGTCAAAAATTATTTTTTGATAGTCGTCCGATTTTATGAATAAAATGATTTAGGTATTGTGCATTAAAAGTTCACTGTCAGTAACTTTTGACCTGTTTGATTAGTTTGTTCGACTTATTTGGCCTGTTTTCCATAAGCTAATTCTTTCTTCTTTATATCTTTTTTTTCCTGTTAGATCCATTAAAGAAAAGATAACCCAAATTGACTCATTTATAAGTAAACGGGATGAAATTGCCACCTCTAGTATATCTGTATATCTATGAACAACAATGATTGTTATTGTTCTTACAACTTGGATCTGTGCAGAATGCTGATAAGAAAGGCTTGTCAACAATCTCAGAGGATGTTAAGAATTTAGCCAAGAAAGCTAGAGAGAACAGCTTAAAACCAGCTGATTATGAGGTCTGACCTTGTTAAAATATTTGCATCTTTAAAGATTATAATTCAGAAGTTCATATTCTCTTTTTTGTAGGGAGGTACATTCACAGTTTCAAATCTAGGGGGACCGTTTGGGATCAAGCAATTTTGTGCCATCATAAATCCACCGCAGGCCGGTATTCTAGCAGTTGGATCTGGTGAGTAGATAGATAGGTCATCCTAACATCATGTTTGTGGCAACATTCTTGCTAGAGGTGGCAAGATTGGCTGGTTGGGTAACGGGTAATGGGTCCAAACGAGTTCGTGTTGGAACAGGTTTCTTTTTATTACGCATTGTAACAGCCCGAGCCAAGTTGGGTTAACCTGCAAACACTCTTCGTATTTCGCAAAAAATAATTGGAAAAATATTGCTTTAGTTGTATTTACAAATACAATATTAACAATCTTAAGTTTTAATACGTTGTTTACATGAAATAGACTTTGGGCTACCGGCGATGCACTCCTATTTTAGTTATACTCAATAGTATTGACTTGAGATAGAACACAACTCTAATCGATCAATGAATTAAAATGGCCACCTCTAGTTATTGCTAAATACTCAGCCCAATGACGGTCCTTATTAATTTAATTATGTGCAGCCGAGAGGAGAGTTATTCCTGGTTCAGGCGTTGGAGAATTCAATTTCGCATCATACATGTCTGTCACATTGAGCTGTGATCATCGTGTGATTGATGGTATGTGTTTATTACAACAAGAAGTATTGATCTCTGCACATTTGTCAATTTATGATTTCATTCAACCAAAAAGTATCAGATGCTAACAATATTCATGTGGGTATTCTGCTATTAGGTGCTATTGGTGCAGAATGGCTAAAAGCATTCAAAGGCTACATCGAGAATCCCGAGACAATGTTGCTTTAAATATGATTTATTTTTCTTTAATTTTACAGTTATCAATTTCTTTCTAGGGACATCCGTGTTGATTCACGGAGTTACACTGGCTTTTTCTTGATCACAACATGAAATATTGTTTCCAAATAAGAAAAAGAGAGGTCTGTCGAGCTTTGAGGCATGAAAACATGGACTCAGTTTTGGTCATGTATAGAGTTAACATCTATCTCTTACGTGCGGGAAAGAATTCAGAATGGCCCTTGCACTCCCATGTGAACCATAAATAAACCGATTTTTTTTTTGTTTCATTTGTTTGTAATTGACTGCTAGGTGCGATGATCTTACCAATCTGCTTAATGTCACGTCTTCAGATTAAATTTAAAGTCATTGGCTTATTATTAGCACAGCCCAGGAACAGGATTATGCACCTTCAAAAACATCAGTTGGATATGTTTTACTAGTAGCACAAATGATTTTGATGACTTAGATTTGGCTAGAACGATTGTATCTACTTCTTTGTTGCATGCAGGTGATAAAAAAATGGTTACTTGACCAATCGTCATACCCCGTCAATAAAACATGGATGTTGGTTTTCATTTGTGTTCCATTTTCCTCAAAAGTAGATCCTATAAATCAGTCATATTGTATGAAGGTTCTTTTTATTTATGTAACATTTGCCCATAACAGTTGCAATCTTATATCAAAACCTCAAATCCGGTCAATAATGTTCCCATGATAAAGCTAAACAGCAGACTGCCACTTTTGACCACTGTCAATTCCGACCATATATCATTCCGAGAGTGATTAATACATTCGCATAAGCAATATATGGTTGATACTGGGTATTAGAATTCCATTAATAATATATTGAGATGTGGAAACGTTTAATATCATTCATCATGTAAATACTTGTATTAGAATCCTTTCTATATAAAACATGCCATCACCATTTCCATGTAACAATGACTGGACGTTTCGTTTTAAGTTAGTCTCAAAATGACCACGTACTGCGTTTTTTTTTTCTTTCTCAATATAAATGAAAGGTAGTTATCTGATTTCAGTACTAGATTAGAATTTTATTACTCCATTATAAATCAATATACTATTTTTAATTTCTCTTCTACCGTGGATAGTCAAGGTTGACACTTTAACCAGGACCAAGACGGAGTAAACGATAGGCAATGTTCAATACTGCATCAACTTATAACTTACAAGCTCTCTTCCGAAGTAATTATTGTTGCAGCATGAACATGATACACAAGACAACGATCATGATACACAAGGCATTGAAAGCATTCTAGATCATAATATCAACACACAGGTAGAGAACAATTCTTCAAATAACACTAAGCTAAGCTATTTCTCAAATAGACTCGCTCTCCTCTTTACGAGCCTACAGAAGGAGGTAGAAGTTCATCAATGAAAAAAACCAGATTGGTTTCCCCAAGACCAATTTGTCTAATGCAATATGCATTCTGTAACCACCCGTATGAAACAATCTATCGCACACATTTCAATTAAAAGGCGCACAGAAAAAACGGAATTTAACAAATAGATGTAGAGGTCGACAAATTCAGACAGAATCAGCAAGCCAAACATATTGAACTGCTATTTAAGATATAGTGAACTCGGCAAGTTAGCAATTTTTATCTGCTACTAAATATATAGGATATACCTCTCATGTCATATATACATGGACTTAATTATGACAGAACTCTAATTAAAGCAATGCTTATGTTGAAAGCATCATTTGTAACAAATATGAGAACATTCAAAGAACTTAACCATTTTATACTTTACTAGTCCTCTACCAAAGGAATTGTTGCAGAATCAACATATTAGTTTTAACTTCTCAGTAGAGCAACCAGACAACCAATCTCGCAGATGTGCTTCAAGTCATACAACAACAACAACAACAAAATAAAAGAGAAGGAAAGCAAAAGGACTATGGTATCCATTGTGATAGCATTTCTAAAATATTCAAATCATCGTGTTATCGCTGGCATGCTTAACATGCAACTTAACTTAGATGTTAAGGTCGACAAATTCAGACCGTATCAGCATGTCATATATCTTTAGCAAGAAATAAAAGAAAAACTTCAAGTTAAAGACTTTTCAGCTCATAGAAATAAAGGACTTCTCTCCGGCAATTCAAGGTCCTTCAAGGACGAAAAAAATGAAGTCTCAAGGGACATGTTCAGTCGCCAACTCAATTTATGTAACAATTACAAAGTAAACGAAATGCCCTAATACAAAAGATTACCATTTGTAAGCTTACTAGTGACCTGACAACTTCCAACAGTCCCAACAATATCTTCCCATGAGCCTCTTTGTTAATCTTTTGCTCTATAACCAACTAATCTTTATGCCTTATAGTCGAGATAAAAGTATTACTTGTTAACTTTATATTAATACTACATCGTGTGAGGCTGTGAGCTATTGATCTCCTAACCTCTCCTCAACTTACTAAATGGTGCAAAACCGTTACTTCATCCGCCTATAGAAAGACCACACAGCTTACTAAGTTTATTTACTAGAGCTCTACAAGAAACTTTTCCTGCTACAAAGACATCTGCTAATCTATAATTAGAAAGCAGGAGGCTTACATTTTTGTATCAGAAGTAGACACTAATATATGAAGGGCAAGTAGAATAAACATTGCATCAAATGTTCTGTAGTACCTGAATCTTCAGGTCCTTATGTGGACACGAGTACACAAGTATATTTAAACATAGCCCAAATGATCATATTGAAGCACAAGTCTTCAAACTGCAAACCCCTAAACCATGTAAAAAGCGCATATATACAATGACCGAAGATTGAACAAACCAGCCTATTTCAGTAAAGAATATGCCATAATGTACAAACCCAATACCCTGAAAGGTCCAACACCAGAAATAAGCAAGACACTTGACACTTCCTGGGCATAATTCTTCAAAAGGCTCCAACTTTTTGCTTAAGCCCTTTGAGATATGCAATTAACACAAAAAACTATACTTCAAAAGCAAAAACATTGCTACACCATGTACTCTTTACATGATCACAAACACAACTAGTAGCAGCAACTCATAGCATAACAAAACATAGCAATGAACAATATTAGTTTTCAATATACCTGAACAAACAATAACCTAACCAAACAAGCTACATAAAACCTGTGATACAATTTCCATATCAAACGTCTACATGAATTTATTTGTGACCAACCCTTTCTGATATACTGATACAGAACACAATATAACAAACAAGGGCATCTAAGTACATATAAACCAAAATTATGCATATTTTACCCATGCCAAAACAATATTCTTTTATAAAGTCTCAAATCATCATCAAAACTTTTAAATTAAAGCGCAGATTAATCAATCAACCTCAAATTGGTACATATCTCTTCAAAACCTGCTTCCCAGACACCGCTAAACTAACCGCAATTCCACCAATAACTCCGCCCACCGCTGCAGAACGAACACCAGACGCCGCCTTATAAACAGCACCAGTCCCCAAACCAGCCACCACACTATTAATAATATCATCAGTATCCCTAAGAGCAACCATACCACTCTCAATACCAGCATACAACAATCCAATCACACCGGCAGTGTTTCCAATGTTCCGTCCACCGGCGCCTGAATTATTTAAGATCCGATTAACCCTGAGTTTCGTAGTATCACCAGCTTCGAATTCTTTAACACCTTTAATTAAACCTAGACCGGCGCCGTACGCAGCGCCGCCAAGGTAACCGATTCCGGTGTAATAAGTTAGGTTCTCGCCCCATGAACGACGTTGTGCGATGGATTCTTCTTGAAAAAGGAATTCTGGTGAAGTAGGAAGCTTGTATAGGTTTTGAACGGGGATTCCAAGATCTTGATACGGGTTGTACAGACGTCGGTTGTGGTTGCCGTCGTCGTTTTGGTTTTGATTCGGTGATTGTGGTTGGTATGACATGACGACGGAATCAGAATTAGGGTTAGGGTTTTCGATTTGGGTGAATTCAATTAGAAGAAAAGGGGAAAAGAGGCGGTGGTCAAAAACCAGAGAGAGAAAGGCTTTCGGTTTACGCGAGAAGGTTCCTTTTTTCTGGTTTTCCTTGTGGTCAGGCGGTAGACCGGTTTCATGTTTATAAAACCTTGGAATAGTATTATTACTAATTTTATTATTTCCAGTTTTGCCCTTTCCTATTACTCCTTTAAAGTAATTTTGGAAGGAGCAATACTACATTCACATAAATTTTATAAAAAGATTTCACAAAATGAGTTGTTAAGTGGATTCAACCAATCAAATCACTTTCTATTTTCTCTCTCATACTTCTCTCTCTTCTTTTCATTGGTACATGTCATTTTGTAAGTATAATTTTGTAAATTTTTAGTGAACTAATCATTTCTCTTTTGGAAGTCATAACTCATAACCAACTAGAGTAAATAATAAATAAACAAATTAACTGACCATCTCGCAACCCCATCGAGTTAACTATTCTTAGGTCGTGCGATTGTTCTAGTATTGCATTATCAATTTTCGGATTGGGTATTATGTGCCTTCAATCTTATGACTCGGATCGGATCCTAACCCCAACAAGTGTTAATTATGCATGAAAATAAACAATAGTAAATAATAAAAAATAATAAAAAAAGAGTTGAGCCTTTAAGCATGCTTTGATGTTTGAGAGATGTTACATTCACACAATTTTTACAAAATAACTTTCACAAAATAACATGGCACATGTCATCAACCAATGAGATTCATTTGTAACTTCCCACTCATCATTCTTTTCCTTCAATTCACTGGTCCACATCATTTTGTGGATAATTTTTTGTAAAATTCATGTGAACATATCATTTCTCTTGATGTTTTGCAAAAGTGATTGAAAGATGGGTAAATGGGTAATGATAAATCTATGAAGGATTTTGATAAATCTATCATTATTGTACAATTCTGCTTTGTATAGTACAAGTTTTGATTGCACAAATGTGATGATTTTATAAAAATGTTTGATGAAAATATCACCATCTATAAATTAATGTTACAGGTGAGGTCATCTTTTATGATTTATTAAACGCTTAACAGAAACTGCATAGTAAAGTTGTCGTGTTGAACTAACTATGAGATGATTGCAATTAACTTGAACCTCCTATATTTACGGAGGAGGTTTCAAAACCAGCATCACCGAGTTATGTATGATGTTAGTAAAAGAAGTGGTAATATCTTAATTTGTATTCGTAGTTTGAGAATGACAAAAGAATAACGAACATACTCCGTATAATATTGATGTGTCATCCGTATATATATGTTGAATAAAGATTCGAAAGATATGGAGTATCATAAGAAGATGAATGAAATTATGATTGTGATTATGATAATAAGTTTTAGTATTGAAATTTCGATTTCAATTTCGTTAGATTCAAAGGATTATGCGAACTAAATGCAACACTGGTTTCCATTTACACAAAAGCTGTAAACTTAGATAAAGTTGAAGAGTAAAAATAGAGTTTTTAAAAACATATTCTTATAATAATGATTTTTATTATTATTATTTCATTTAATTTATTAGTTATTTTTTAAGTTAATCACCATTCATATAATTACATGACATGATGTTACATGATGATAATAGAATATCAAATAAACTAAACAAAAACCCGTCACAATTTTTTTACAAAATACATATGACAAGACATATGATATCCAATAGAACTTTAGATCTTATCAGTTTTGAGTTTTGACATAATTTACTAGCTTATGTATAATTAAATTAATTATACGCTTATTCAAGTAGCATCCTTGTTTAAATACTAAACCAAGAAAAATAGCATTCACGTGTTATAATTTGTAAATCCGTAACCTATCAGCACATAAGAAACAAAAACATGCATTTACATTCGCTGCCCACGTATAAAAGTTAAAGACAACTCCATACTCTCTGGTTTTCATGTCCAATAGGTGTGCGGATATTGAACTTCATTGCATCTATAGTCGTAGTCAACTCAACAAGATAGTATTAGTTGTCGGACCATCTATTTAAAAGAAAACTAGTTACAAAAATTGAAACAATCATTTTTACTGTTTGGAACTTTGGATGAAACAAGTTAGACGTTTTCATCTCTTCATCCACTTGAAGCAAAACCACATTTTACGGAGTATTGTTCTTCCTAACGTTCTTATTAGATGTGACAATTTTAGACCCATTGGTTAATTATGGGTCAATTTGGTTAATTTTTAGGAGGGAATGGGTTTGTTGGGTCTCCTCCCCATTTTTTGGATGGGTCTATATGGGTTTTTCAATATAACCTCTAATTGTATAACAATTAACCAACGGGTTTAGACGGATCTAGTGGGTAAAAAAAAAAATTTCCACCTCATTTCATTTTTTTCATTTTTCACTCAAATAAAAAAAAGTTTTGGGAACCCGATTACCAGACCCGAGACCCATTTGACCTGCACCCGTTTAAATCCATCCTTCTAAATGTCCAATTTAGACCAGGACCCATTTAGACCCAAACCCATCTAGACCCAAACCCATCTAGACCCGTAACCCGACCTGACCCATTCATTTTTCCACCTCTAGTTCTGATGATATATAAGATGATTATGATCTTTTAATTTAAATATTTTAGAGTAAATTACATTGTCCGTCCCTGTGGTTGTCCCTGTATTACAAACCCAGTCCTCGGGTCGGGTTTTGTGTAGATTCAGTCCCTTGACCCGGAATTTTGTTTCATTGCAAGTCCTTCATCCGTAAGAGTCCACATGAATTGACTAAACTACCCTTACTATATTTAATTTGTATCCATCTTTTATTTGTTTTATTATTTTTCTTTCTTCATTGAACAAACCACCCATTAATAAGTCAACAACATTAAACGGAAGCAAACAATGTAGACTTTCAGAGAGATTTCAATCAAATACTCTTTCTAAGCTACACCCAAATTACACATATACATATACATACATATCATATATCAACAATATATCATACACCAAAATTAAAAACTTTTATTATATTAAATCATCGTTCTCCGGCAAACTTGTCGTCATAAACTCCGGCAAGCCGTCATTTATTATTGTCGATTGAAATCATCGTTCTATTGCATCGTTTATTATTATCATCATTATCGACAAACACTTGTCGATTAGAAACAGACGAAGCGTAAACGAAGCACAGATATGTGGGTTTCTAAACATAAATCGAAATCGATGGTAGCAGGAGCCGGGAGGGTGGGGTTGAGCGGAAATTTCGTTTCCGTTTTTCTCCAGTGAGCGCAGGACCCATCACAGCCGCAGATCGTCGGTCATGTTTCACACCCAAATTTTTTATTCGGAATTCTGATAAAACAATAAGAATTAACGTAATTTTAGTTTTAGTTTGAGTTTGAGTTTTTTCTTTTAGTGTATGATTAATTGTGGTGTGTTAGATACTCCCTCCGTCCCGGAATAAGTGTCCTGTTTCAGATTTTGAAGTCTTTCTATTTCAACTTTGACCTTAAATATCTTTGTTTGTGTTATATAATACTTTATGAAAATTATACCAATGGAAATATATTTAAAACTCAATCCATTCATATATTTTGCATCAAATATTATATAACACAAACAAAAATATGTAAGGTCAAAGTTGAAAAAGAAAGACTCAAAAAGTCAAAACAGGACACTTATTCTGGGACGGAGGGAGTATTATTTGGGAAACTAATTGAACTGATTTTGTGAAATTATTAATTTAACTGATTTGGGCAATTTGAACCGATTTTGGGATTCTTTAGAATGCCTGGAGGTCACTTAATAATCTTAATCTATTCTATTCAAATTAGAATGATTGAAAAATAAAACAAAATACCTAATACTGTAAAAAGACTAGTTTACCCTTCTCTTAATTGGATAAGGGACCGGCAGTGAAATGAAATTCAGGGTCAAGGGACGAGATTCGCACAATACCCGACTCAAGGACTGGGACCGTAATAAAGGGCAACCACATGGACTGGGAATGTAATTTACTCAATATTTTAGTATGATCAAAAGTCACTCCTACACGATTCTATAGTAATTTGTAACCCAAGCTAGCTGACACCTCAAAAAATAAACAATTGATTGTTGTAGAGAAAATAAATATTAATAAAAAATCCAACAAAATCCCATCTTCTTATCAACAACAAAAAAAACATACACTGATTGAAGCTAAGATTATTTTAATGTTATACGTGTCATTTAAGAAGTAATTCCCAAGGAACTCTCTCGTTCCTCTTCCATCACATCACATCCCCCAAATAAACAAAACAACTCAAGATAAAAAAGATCTTGTTATGTATGATTGTATAAGTATCACGCCCATAAATAAAGTTAGTTGCCAAGAAAAAAGAAAAAGAAGAAAATAAGCTCCAAGTACCTGATCTTTTCTTCAATTGGTAAGCAAGTTTTCATACCTGATTTCTTGTTGCAATCAATCAATAAAAGAAAGCCCAAATCTTGTGGCATAGTTTCTTGAAGGGAAAAAAGATACCCAATTTGTTTATTATTTATATACTAGTTGTTAGCAAAAGTTTTGGATTTTTTCGCTGAGATGAAACGAAAACCCAAGCTATCTTGAATAACTGAGGTGGGTTACATCAGATCCATGAAACCCAGGTTCCATGTGTTGAAGTATTGATTAAAGGTTGGATCTTTGTGTGGTTTTGTTTGTGCTTAGTTGTGGGGTTGTGGTTTTGTTATTTATAGATTGATGGGTATGTGTTGTATTTGTGAAATTAGGGTTTCATGTTCTGAATTTGTTGACTAATCAAAGAATCTTGTGTTGTTAGATATACGTTAAGGAAATTTAAGTATTTTTAGTATTGAAATATCTAGATGAGGTAATCAGATCCAGTAGTTTACACCACCAGATCTGTTGGTCAACTCTAGGATGTTCTTTACATGATCTAGCTTTAGAAATAAAAAGTTTAAGGAGTTAATGTTGCAATTAAAGTAATTAAGAAGTCGATAGTCGCGTTTACGATAATATAGGATGGGCTTGATAGAAGAGATAGTACCAGCTGTTTCAGTTTCAATTAGTTTAACTAGTCCGATATCTAAGAATTCTACTCATGGAAGTCACACGGAGTTCAGTCGAATCACACTATTGGCTCCCGTGCTACATAATGGATCAACCAGTGATTTGAGTATTCTTGGAGTAGGGAAATCTGGTTTTGATAAGAAAATTCAAGAAATTGAAACGGCTAATGGTGATATTGTGATGCAAGAAAATGACTGTGATGAAATTTTGTCAATTCGGGATCGATCAAGTGATTTGCTTGCAATAAACGCGAGTCCAATTACGGTACCAATTGCGGTTGCAATAAAGGGTATAGATAAGGGTCAAATATTTGCTGAAGTGATAAGTTTAGGGAAAGAAACAGTCGGGCATACTTTAACAGCATCAGTGGTAGTTCTTGCCGATAGGAATCATAATAAAGGTGTAAGGAGTGTTTTTGAGTTGGAATGTATTCCGCTTTATGGTTCTCATTCGGTTATTGGGAAGAGACCGGAAATGGAAGATGCTGTTGTGAATGTTCCTCAGTTCATGAAAATTCCTGTTAAAATGTTAGCAGGGGATCATATAATCAATCTGGTGAATCGGAATTTGAATGATCTGACAGCACATTTCTTTGGAGTGTATGATGGTCATGGAGGCTGCCAGGTACTTGTTACTCTTTTGCCTTTTTTTGAGTTCATTTAATACTAGTTTTCTTCATGATAAAGATTTCATTTCAATACCATTCCTATATGTTTGGGATACAAATGTTATAGATGTTTATCCTTGAAAACATTGCGTATAACTACAAAAAAAGAAACCTTTGATGACATTGAGGATTTGGCAAGTTCTGATTATACAAGTGTAGATAACTCAAGTGTATAAAATAGTGTTGTCAACCATATGTAAATTAGTCTCCTTGTAGCAATTGAGGAACCAATTATTTGACCCGTAAACAGTACTTAATGATAGGCAGAGGTAGGTTATCCAACATATTGGAAATTATTCGTTACACCTTAAACTCGCAATAATCACGTTGGAAAAGTACTCTACTGTATACGCATGTCATTAAAATAGAAATGACAATTTTGACCTATTTACTTGTGAATGGGTTGTTTGAGTTGTGCTCTATCTCAAACGGGTCAAATGGGCAGAAATATAGAAATTAGCAGAAATTAAAAAGGGGTGAGCAGGTTGAAAGTCACCTAAAGTCTGATCATATAATGCTCACAGGTCACAGCCTTCATTTTGCTATTTATTTAAAGACTTAAATTACTATTGTAATAATATCGCTCTCGTTAAAATGAAAAAAACACAAAATAAGGTTTTTACATGAAACCTCTTTGTGGCCCTTCATACAGATGTTTTGTTTCAAATTTCATAATTTATGTAAATCTCCTTTGTTTACATCATTAACTCGTGATGTAAAACCGGATTTTATTTCTTGACGTAGGTGGCCAACTACTGTCGTGAACGTGTCCATATTGCTTTAGAGGAGGAAATAAAAGTTATGAATCAAGAAATTCTTAAAGGAACCTCAAATGACACTGTACAAGTTCAATGGGAGAAAGCCTTCACTAACTGCTTTCAGAAGGTCGATGATGAAGTTGGAGGAAAAACAAGCATAACCATTGATGGATCTAATGCTCCTTCAGGACCAATAGCACCAGAAACTGTGGGTTCCACTGCTGTGGTGGCGTTGATCTGTTCATCACATGTTATAGTTGCAAACTGTGGTGATTCAAGAGCTGTCCTTTATCGTGGCAAAGAAGCCATTCCTCTGTCAAATGATCATAAAGTACAAAAAATTGTTATCGTTTTTGCTGTCATATAGATATCAACAGTTTGCTGAAGCTCATATAACTAAACGTTTATTTGATTGTTACAATTAGCCAAATCGGGAAGATGAACATGCAAGGATTGAGGCAGCAGGTGGTAAGGTCATACAATGGAATGGACATCGTGTTTTTGGCGTTCTTGCAATGTCAAGGTCCATTGGTGAGTTTATTTAAGGACCAATTGCATAAGGGGAAAAAAACACGTACTGTATATGTTTATTTTTATAAGAACTGCAAGTAGTGAAATGAATCTCTCAACGCATTAAAGCCATTTCTCTGAACTTCCTCAAATTGGATTGTTTTCTAGGTGATGGGTATTTGAAGCCTTGGATAATACCCGAACCAGAAGTTACTTTTACTCCCCGAGCTAGAGAAGATGAGTGTCTTATTTTAGCTAGTGACGGTTTATGGGACGTGATGTCAAACGAGGAGGTATGTGAAGTGGCCAGAAAACGAATCCTCATTTGGCACAAAAAGAACGCTGGAATGCCGCTTGAAAGAGGATTAGGAGGAGTTGATCCAGCAGCACAAGCAGCAGCCGATTATCTCACAATGCTTGCTCTACAGAAAGGAAGCAAAGACAATATATCTGTGATTGTGGTGGACCTCAAATCACAAAGGAAGTTCAAAGTAAAACCTTGATAATATATGTTCGCCCATTGTTTCTAATATAGCTTTTGTACAACTTAAGAAGAAAGTGCATCCTTTTGTTTTACATAACTTGGCTCATTCCTTTGACAAATGGGCCGTAATGTTTGTATGAGAATTGCTTTACTTATATGCATGATCTCTTACACATAAATAAGAAAGTGGATCTACCAGGTTGATGAGAATTGCTCTCCTTGTATGCATGATCACTGTCAAATGATATGTTTAGAAGGTGGAGTAATGCTACATTTACAGAAGTCTGTACTCTTGTATTTACGCAAATTGATATGTATCAACCATATGGAAGTTGATGTGTTTGATTGATATGTTGGTTCACATAATTCTGTCCATTCTCTAAATTGATTTCTATAAATCTTGTCTGAAATATGTGGAAACAAGGGTTGTTGCCACGCTTTGTAGTGTAGGTTAAATATATAATTTTTGATAATCGAGGATATTTAAACTTGAGGATATTTATGTTATTAAAACTAACATAAAGAATAAAAGATACTAAACATAATAAGAAAATCTGGAACGATCTTCATCCGATTCCAATATGGAAATTGAGTTCACCACAATTAGGAAAGTCGACATAATTAACGCAAACAAATCTGCATTATCTATTGTTATCAAGAAATCTTGGAAAACAATGTGTTTTATATAATAAAATAAAATGTGTGTATAATCCAGATTATGTTGGAAAATATGACTAACTTCACTAATAGCCTGATAGCTATTTCAGGTCGTATTGTATCCAAATTTTATTTGGATAATCACATGGATTATGCATTTATGCCTAACAAATATAGGTTTGGGAAGAAGGATTAGCAATTTCAAGATTTTAACATGTAGAGTTCTTAAATTCAATATATTAGATTATCAATTTCTAAGCTCTAAGAGTACACGGAGTGGAGACGGGCAAACATCCTTACTGTCTTGAACGTTGATAGCACTTTCATCATTCCTATATAAGCATGCATCAATCAACTATTTATATAGTAATTAAATTCAGAGTAAGTATATACATAATCTTGATGGGTCCACCAAAACCATCTCTTTAGACCCGTACGGTAAATCTACCACATGAATGAACTCATAAACAAACACAAAGCTGCTCTATACTCATTGTAACAATGGTTCTCAAAAAATATCATAACTGATCTCCTCTGACATATTAAAATTTTTGGATCTAATTACAAGAAATTGTTCATAGATATAGATAGATATCCAATAGTAAACTTGAATAAACTTCGTTTAGCTAACCCATTTAGCAACAAACAATGACCATCTCACCATCATGTCTATCTTCGGCGCCTCATCCTGACTTCAGGGAATTTCAGAGGAGCAGGAAGTGTTGCCAACGTTATGTTGTTTTCTGTGATAAATTTGCAGCCCAATAATTCAAAATGAGACCTCAGCCGAGGGGGGTGCATTCTCAGATCTTTAGCTATATCTGAGAATTCTGTTTTGAAGTTATCAGCAAAGAGAGTAAGCACCAACACATAGCTAATAAGAAGATCCCTTTTGTCATCCGCAAGCCTTTCTGATTCGGTGTTAGCAAACATGTTATTGAACTTTTGAGTCAATATGTTTGGTAACTTGTGATTTTTGGCAGAGGAAAAACCATCCATGGAATGCTTATCATTAAACTTGATCAGATGATTAATGTACGAGAATATGCAAGCAAGGCTCTCCTTCGCCACCTCATCCTACAACATGAAGAATAAACTATAATTATTAAGTTTAAATTTTGGCAAAAAGTGTTTGGGGTCAAACCAGCCCATTTCTCAACAAGTACAAAGCAATTACCCATTTTGATACTTTACCCAACCCAACCCACCCACTTTGCCACCTCTATGAATAACTCAGTGATCTCTCATTACAATAACAGAAGTGTAAATTCAATACCTTAACCGCCTCAATCTTATGAACTCTGTTACAAACAAAGCGAGGGTAAGCTTCAGGTGTTATATCTTTCCCTTCTTGCAAAAGTTCAGCAATATCTAAAAGATATCTCCACTCTCCTTTAAAGATGATCTTTTCTAGTGGATAAGCCTGCTGAGGTATGGTAGCTGATATATCATGGGGTGGAATATTACGAGCACTACTAGTAGTCGCTACATCAATTGCTAGAGCTTCTATGTTAACTTTTGCATCAGCCATCTTGTTATTCAAATCTTCCTCACGGTACGCACGTAGAGCCTTTTCTTTCTTGGCCTATGGTATCATAAAGCAAATAAAAACAGAATTGAACACCTCAATATTGTGAATAGTATTTTGATGTTTACATCCTAGGTAGATGATTACACACACGCATACAAAAATAGAAATAACAAACATATGGTCATATATGTTACAATTGCACCACAAATTCTACTGCGACTTTACGTTAAAAATGGAAAGAAGATAAAGAGTATAACTTTAACCTTAATAATTGGGAAATTAAGCGTCGTGTTTAGAAAGTGATATGTGATGCGTAATCACAGGAATCAAAACAAATCAGATGTAACAAAACAGGCTGCAGGATATATAGTGTTTAAATGAGCTGCTGCTTAACCAGAGACAAAGCAGATTAAGTGTTTGGCAACCCCAAATTATCTTAGGATTTAATGTAGAATGACCTTTACAAATCAGAAACGCCTTCCTTGCAGCTACTCCTACATTGACTATTTCAGAGCTTCTTCTGTGGCAACTACTTCTAATCTGATTCTTAAATAAACAGAATGAGTTTCACCGCATCTAAACCCTACGAAACTAATTATCTACGACTTCAAAACTCAAGTCAGCTAATCACTTCCAAAAGACAATGTCAGACACCCGACCCTATCACAATCCTATAAATTCATATCCTCAGTGACGGCTAATATATCAAGGTTTGCAGCTTTATCGTGAAAAAAGTCTTTAAATCACCTTATCAAAACTATAACCTAAACAAAAAGTTAAAATAACAGTATTAATACAAAACCGCATACCAATCGGTTATACTTCGAAGTTGAGAATCTCGCATGTGTATCTTCCACTGTAGCTTCCCTTTGCTTAAGGTTTGAAGTTTCATTAATGACATGTTCTTCATCCCCAAACCTCGGTTCCAATCTAAATATCTACACTCAAAATAATAATCACGTTAATTATAAATTATGTATGTAACTGTGTATACACACACGCATATACATACATACATACATACGTACGTACGTACATAAAAATATATAAATTGTGAATTACAATACCTTATTAGCTTCAATTTGAACAATCTTCAAAGTTTGAGTTTGCTTATCTAGAATACCAAGAGCATAAGAACAAACCTGCGGCGCCGCTGCCTCGCCGGAATAATTAGTTCCGACGAAGGTCACCGGAGAAGACTGATTAGGGGTTACAACAAGCTGTAATCTATTGCTACGTTTCACATGTTTCAAAAGCCTAACCCTAGGTTCTTCGGTCCGTTTTCGTTTATGCGGATCATATCCAGATGGAAAGTATCCGATTACAGGTAACGACTTGTCGGAAATTGCGTTGATCGTCTCAATTTTGACTTCCATCTTTTCCTCTTGTGTTCGGATTTTTTTACTTTTATGATTCTCTTTTGAATGTTGTCGTTCTGAGGTTAGTGATGATCGGAACTGTACGTCGTCGTTTTCGTCCAATAGATATAAGGTATTTATGTGCGCTCCTCGCCGGAAATCCAAGATGATGATGTATAGGGTTTAAGGAGTGCAGCATAAACCTTCTTTAAGTCTTCTATTTCTGTGTAATTTGGGTTACAAGTTTATGAAATATTTGGTTCAAAATTGCGAAAAAGTTGCTATTTTGCAAATTATAGGAGTAGATTGTTAAATAAAAATCCCGATTTTTTTATTATACTTGCGTAAATTTGTGGGGTATTTTTTATTATTATGGGAATATATTAATTTCTAAATTCTTGTGTACACACAAAAATAATGTTATAAATGTACAAAGAATATTCACTTGGAGTAGAATACGTATAGTATAGTTACATCAATTTGAAGTATATATTCTTTGGAAATCATATGTATTGAATTAAATTTTTTTATTTGATTTGGTTAGAATCGTTTACTCGTTTAGTATTAACAATTCAAAAAGGAGATGCAGCTATTGAACTTCAAATATCAATATCTTATGACATTGAAACACAGATGTGATCAACGCCCATTGTAGTAGACTAGCAGGTATGGTTCCCAAAAAAAACAACACAACACAACTCTCCTCAAACATACAAGAAATTGTTCGTAAATAGCCGATAAGAAACTTACAGAAACATCGTTTTGCTAACCCATTTAGAAAAAAAAGAATAACAAGCATCATGTCTATCTTCGGCGCCTCATTCTGACTTCAGGGAATTTCAGAGGAGCAGGAAGTGTAGCCAGTGCTATGTTGTTTTCTCTAATGAATTTGCAGCCTAAAAACTCAAAATGAGGCCTCAATGCACCAGTGGACATCCGCAGATCTTTAGCTATGTCTGAGAATTCTGTTTTAAAGTTATCAGCAAAGAGAGTAAGTACCAAAACATAGCTAATAAGAAGATCCCTTTTGTCATCAGCAAGCCTTTTTGATTCGGCGTTACCAAACATGTCGTTGAATTTTTGAGTCAATATGTTTGGCAACCTATGATTTTTTGCAGAGGAAAAACCATCCATGGAATGCTTATCCTTAAACTTGATCAGATGATTGATGTACGAGAATATGCAAGCAAGGCTCTCCTTCGCCTCCTCGTCCTACAACATGGAGAATAAACTACAATTACCAAGTGTACTAACCAATAAGTAAACAATGTATAAATGGTTTTGCTTTTAAACGGATAAATCCCAACAAATTAACTGTATTCCATAGAGGTCCTTTTAGACCCACTTACCAACCAATAGGTAGGTTTGGCTTATTAATATCTCTGAAACAGGTAAATTTGGTGAAGTGACACAAACTAGCTTACAAGGAAACGGGTTGGAAGTAGACTAAAGTATATTTCTAAAGCATAAAGCTTACTAAATCAGTTTACTCAAATTCTTTTTAGTATTACGCTAATAATTATCTATTGTACTCATATTCTGACACACTAATTATTTATAGAACAGTTCAAAGGTGAGTGTTTAAGATCAACTCAACCCATTGTGTCACATACAGTAACTACTCGTTTTGACCACTAACCCAAAACCCGCCCGACCTACTCATTTTGCGACCTCTACCTTAATTTAATATTGTATGGAAGATAACATGGTGCCCTGAGTGTACATCATGTAAGATCATATTAAATTGGGAAAAAAACGGGGTAAATGGGTTGACAGTAAACCAAAGTGTTACTTTTAAGCAAAAACCTCCTAAATAATCAATCATATTGACACAATAAGTATACATAAAATCTGGACAAAAAGTGTTTCGGGTCAACCCAACCCATTTCCCAATAAGTACCAAGCAACTACCCGTTTTGACACGTTACCCAATCCACCCAGCCCACTTTGCCACCTCAATAACTTAATGATATTGTAATCACATAAAACAGAACTGTAAATTCTATACCTTAACCGCCTCAATCTTATGAATTCTGTTACAAACAAAGAGAGGGTAAGCTTCAGATGATAAATCTTTCCCTTCTTGCAAAAGCTCAGCAATATCTAAAAGATATCTCCACTCTCCCTTGAAGATGATCTTTTCTAGTGGGTAAGCCTGCTGAGGTCTGGTAGCTGATATATCATGAGGTGGAATATTACGAGCACTACTGGTAGTTGCTACACCGATTTCTAGAGCTTCTGTGTTAACCTTTGCATCAGCCATCTTGTTATTCAAATCTTCCTGGGCCTCAGGATCACGGTATGCACGTAGAGCCTTTTCTTTCTTGGCCTATGGTACCATAAAGCAAACAAAAAACAGAATTAAACATCTCAATATTGTCGATAATAGTTTGACGTAGAACTTGGTAAATGGTTACACAAATAAGAAGACAAAAGTAACAAACACATTGTCATTAATAATCACCAGGTCACCAGAAATTCTACAGTGAGACTTTTATCAAGTTGACAAAATAAAAAATATCACTTCAACACTAATTATTGGGGCGTCTGGTAATGAGTTTACAAGGTGCTATTTGATATACAACAGCTGAAATAAACAAAATATCTAATTTAAAAGAACAGGCTTGCAAGATATTGTTTTTTTCTTAAGTGTGAAATATATTAACTTCAAACACTAGAGCAAATACAAAAAGAATTCAATGGTGAATCAGGACATGCCCTGATTACCATCAGAACAGCAAACAAAAACTCAAAAACCAAACATCACCTCCACTCATACTAAACAAACAACAAAACTCACTAAAATACCAACGCTAAAAACAAGCTAAGAAAGGCAGTCCCATCTTGCAAGATATTGTTAAGGAACTCCTTTTTAAACACATACGAAGTATAAAGCAGATTGATTTGTTTAGCAGATCCTGATAGTAGGATGACCATAGATACTCAGAATCAGTTTCCTTGCAGCTACTCCTAAACTGACTATTTCAAAGTCACTTCTGTTTCAATGTATCTAAAAGCAACTACTTCTAATATGATTTTGAATAAACATAACCAATTTCACCGGACCTAAACACTACACAACTAACTATCTGCAACTTCAAAACACGAGTCAATAATGACTTCCAAAACACAATGCCACACACCCCACCCCCTGTGATCCTGTCACAATCCTAATTATATCCTCACTGATGGTTAATATAGCAAAGCTTGCAACTTTACCATGAAAACTGTCTTTTATCAATTAACAAAACTACTACCTAAACACCATTTAAAATATTTTGATTTTTACAACAAAAAAAACATACCGTTTGTTCAGACTTCTTAGTTGAGAAGTTATATTTCGCTTGTGTATCTTCCACTGTCACTTCATTTTCCACAACTTTAGATGTTTCATCTATAACATTATCTTCATCCACAAACCTTGGTTCCAATCTAAATATCTACACTTACAACAAAAAGATCACATTAATCATAAATACATGTATATAGATACAAAAATACATAAACATATATTTACAAACTCAAAAACATATTAACATTAATCATAAATACATGTATATATGTATGTATATATACGCATAACAATAAAATGGAGTATTATCCAAATTGTTAATTACAGTACCTTGTTAGCTTCAATTTGAACAATCTTCAAAGTTTGTGTTTGCTTATCAAGAACACCAAGAGCATAAGAACACACCTGCGGTGCCGCCGCCTCGCCGGAATAATTAGTTCCGACGAAGTTCACTAAAGAAGACTGATTAGGGGTAACAACAAGCTGTAACCTGTTGCTGCGTTTCACATGTTTCAAAAGCCTAACCCTAGGTTCTTCCGTCCGTTTTCGTTTCTCCGGATCATATCCAGATGGAAAGTATCCGACTAAAGGTAGCGACTTATCAGAAGTTGCGTTGACTGTTTCAATTTTAACTTCCATTTTCTCTTCTCGTGTACGAATTTTCTTGCTTTTATGCTTCTTTTTTGAATGTTGTGGTTCTGAGGTTGGTGATGATTGGAACTGTACGTCGTCGTTTTCATCCATTGAATAAGGTGTTTATGTGTGCTTCTGGCCGGAAATGAGGATGATGAATAGGGTTTAAGAAGAAGTGCGGCACATAAGGAACTAGACGGCCGATAATAAACCTACTGTCTTAATATTCATTTCTGTGTTAAGGGCTTGTTTGGTAGAGGGCAATGAAATCAAAGAAATGGAATTATTTTCATTTCCCTTGTTTGGTACGGTATGGAAATATAAAAAGCGGAGAGATTATATCCCTGAGAAATGTCCTCCTTTGTATTTTGATTTCCATCCATTTTATAAGGAAATGAAATTTCTTACTAAAAATTTCTCCGTGTTTACTTGGGAAGAAATAAGCCATCTAAAAAAAAGGGGGCTATGTATTTCAAACTCACGTAATAATCACATACTTCACACACAAAACATTCAAACCCCTAGCTCTGACGATTTTGACGATCGTTCTACTGTCGCTTCTCCTCCAACCTCCTCTTCTTCTCCGATCATTTAACGCAATTACGGTCTGTCTTTCTCATCCTCCTTCCCTTTCTTCTTTTATTTGTATATATATATGTGGGATTCCTCCATTATTTTGAAGAATTTAGGTTTTTACATCCTATCAAAAACTTCTTTTAATTGGGCATTTGTGTGCTCTGTTTGTGTTTTTCCATCATCACTATGTAACATTCTTGAAAACCCACATGATACTTCCATATATATCTCGTATGTAAAATAGCTCAATTGCTCTTTTTTGCCTATACAGTGATAGGAAAACAGTATGTACAACAAATGCACACAGACTTAATTTTAAAGATAAGTATGAACAATAACATAGTGGTTCTTTTCTATATGTATTTAGTATATAATTAGGTTTTGGTATTGAAAAGATAAGTATGAAATTTCTAGATTTAAATAGTCTTGATTAACAAAATTTTATACAAAATGAGTAGAATTATGGTTTGGTTATTACGTGAGCACTATTATTGAAGCATATCAAGACCATCAGATTAATTGTTAATGTAGCTACAACAAGAATAGTTTTCTAAAGATAATTTGGTTTGTTGTAATTTACTAGTACATTCGTTTTTACAGGCGTGACCGATTCAACTCATGTAAGAAACAAAAGAACATGGACACCCGATGAAGATGATAAGTTAATGAATGCACTACTCGAACTACATGCATCCGGAAAGTATGGAGCAGATAATGGATTTAAACCTGGCTACTTTCTAGTGATTCAAAATCTGTTAGAAGTGAGTCTTCCAAATTCTTGGTATTGATACGGGTGTTGATTCACCTCAAGGAGGCAAACGTACCAAACGCAAAAGAAGCAAGAGCACTGATGATTTAATTAATGCTTACTCTAACTCATGCAATATGTTCAACAATAGTGTAACAACTATTGGGAGCGCTCTGAATGCTACTTTAGAGAAGATTGTTAATGATCAAGAAAGAGAAGAGATAAAACTTCAGAGTCAAATTGATTTGCTAAAGAAGGTCCAACATGAGATTGATGATTTACTGGGCATCACTTTTGAGGAAGCTTATGAGGCAAAACAAGTTATTGGATTGTGCCGTATGAAGGCTGAAGTATTTTTCGGGTATGATCACGAAAAACAAGTTCGCATGGTCAAAATGGTTGCAAGAAAACCAAGATAGGTTATTATGCTAATATGTCAATCATTCGATATTATTTTTTGGTTGCAAGCAGACTAGTATGTTTTGCAAGGAATCGTGAAGTATTTGTTGGATCATAAACTTGATTTGATCCAAATTAGTATTGGATCATGAAGTTAATTTGGTCCAATTAATAGATAAGCCCAAGCCCAAGAATAAGAAAATATCAAGAGAAATTTTTATAGAATGTGGTAGAAGATTCCTATAGAAAAATCTAGTTGAAATATCTTGTAAAAATATCTAGTGGAAATATCTAGTAATAAATATCTAGATATGTAGTAAAAATATCTAGTAAGAAATATCTAGTATCCATGGAAATATCTAGTGTGTGGAACTTTTCATGGAGTAGTATAAATAGGTGATGGTGTAACCATTTGTAAGAAGCAAAAGAAAAGTCATTGTAAGCAAGTTTGTAATTAATAAACACATAGTTCTTTAAATCCTCTCTTTCAAATACTCTTCCAACCTCTTTCACCTAAAACCTCTCAATTACATCAAGCCTAGAAAGCTCAAAGAGCTAACAAAGTGGTATCAGAGCTACGTCGATCAAGATATCAAGCATGATGAACTCGTTTCAATTTCCTCGTCTTACCAAAGATAACTATGGAAGTTGGTGCATTCGAATGAAGGCGTTACTCGGCTCATACGATGCATGGGAGATTGTTGAAAAAGGCTACAAAGAGCTTGATGAAGATAAGTTAAATGATGTCCAAAAGGGTGAACTACATAAGCTAAGAAAGAAGGATCAAAATGCCCTCACTCTCATTCATCAAGGTCTTGATGATGCAATGTTTGAGAAAGTTGCAAATGCAACTACCTCAAAGGAGGCATGGGAGATTCTTCAAAATGCATTCAAAGGAGTTGATAAGGTGAAGAAGGTACGTCTTCAAACTCTTAGAGGAGAGTTCGAGAAATTACAAATGGAAGAATCCGAAACCATATCGGATTACTTCACCCGTGTTTTAACAATCTCAAATGAGATGAAGAGAAATGGTGAAAGTTTAAGTGACACAAGAGTGATAGAAAAGATTCTTCGCTCTTTGACACTAAACTTTGACTATATTGTGGTGGCCATAGAGGAGTCAAAAGATGTTGACTCTATGACCATTGATCAACTCATGGGTTCTCTACAAGCTCATGAGGAGATGCTAAAGAAGAGAAGGGAGAAAGAGCCCTTAGAGCAAGCTTTATACTCAAAGCTCTCTTTCAAAGAAAGAGAAAAGAGCTTTGTACACGGGAAGAAGCAAAGACGTGGACGTGGTGGCTACCGAGTTCGTGGTGGTTCACAAGGACGAGGACGTGGAAGAAGAGAAGATGAAAGTGAATCTTCTAGAAGAGGTCGTGGGAGAGGTTTTGTGCCTCAAAGAGGTGGTAAGCCCCAAGTACAATGTTATAATTGCCAAAAGTATGGTCATTATAGCACCGAATGTAGAAACTCGAAACGAGTGGAAGAGAAGGCTAATCTCGCGGAGGTCGAAAATGATGTGGAGCTTACGGTGCTAATGGCAAAAATTGGTGAACTGGAGGAGAAGAGTACACAATGGCATAGATTCCGCTGCAAGCAATCATATGACAGGAGATGACAGCTTCTTCGTAGATATGAAGCAAGTTAGAGGGAGCGTCACTTTTGAAGACAAAAGAAAAGTTTTGGAGACAAAAGAAAAGTAACGGTGGAAGGAAAAGGTAAAATACGAATCCTTGCCAAAGATGGAAGTCACCAATATATTTCTGAAGTTTATTATGTCCCAAGCCTTGGATATAATATATTAAGTTTGGGACAACTCTTGGAAAAAAGATATGATATTCACTTAAAAGACCTCAGTGCTACAATACGAAACCCCCAAGGAGTACTTATAGCTAAAGTGCCAATGAGTAACAACCGAATGTTCCTTCTAAATGTTCAACATGAAGGAGCTAAATGCCTTAAGACAAGTTTTAAGGATTATTCATGGCTTTGGCACATGAGGTATGGGCACTTAAACTTTGGTGACTTAAAGCTATTAACTACTAAGGAAATGGTTAGAGGGATGCCTCCTATTGATCCTCCTAACCAAGTATGCGAAGGATGTCTCCTCGGGAAGCATGCAAGGAATCCGTTTCCAAAGGAAGCAACATCAAGAGCTACGGAGCCCCTACAGCTTATTCACACAGATTTGTGCGGACCCATAACTCCACCTTCTCTTGGTAAGAATAATTATTTCATGCTCTTTGTTGACGATTTCTCAAGAAAAACTTGGGTGTATTTTCTAAAAGAAAAATCCCAAGCTTTTGAAGCTTTTAAAACTTTTAAAGCAATGGTTGAGAAGGAAAAGGGTTTGAAAATCAAATCCATGAGATCTGATAGAGGTGGGGAATTCTTATCAAAAGAATTCACCAAATTTTGTGAAGATAACGGGATCCGACGATTTCTAACGGCTCCTTACTCTCCACAACAAAATGGAGTGTTTGAGAGAAAAAATAGAACCATTCTAAATATGGTTCGAAGTATGTTAAAAGATAAAAATATGCCAAAGGAGTTTTGGGCAGAAGCTGTTGATTGTGCGGTCTATCTATCAAACCGGTGTCCCTCAAAGAGTTTGGATAACAAGACTCCGCAAGAAGTATGGAACGGGATAAAGCCTACTGTATCTCATCTACGAGTCTTTGGAAGCATAGCATACGCCCACGTACCACGCCAAAGGCGTTCAAAGTTGGATGATCGGAGTGAGAAACATATATTTGTCGGGTATGACAAACAATCGAAGGGATATAAGCTCTTCAATCCAACCACAAGTAAAGTGATTATGAGTAGAGATGTGGAGTTCGATGAAGAAGGAACGTGGAATTGGAACACGAAGGAAGATGAAGGATATGAATTTCTTCCTATTCTCAATGAAGAAGGAGAAGAAAAAATCGACTCCACTGAAGAAGGTCAACAACCTCCAAGTCCATCCCCAACTCAAGGCTCTCCTTCAAGTCCAAGTTCAAGTTCAGCTAAAAGATCTCCAACGATGAGAAACTTGGAAGAACTCTACGATATAACTGAAGAACTAACACTCTTCTGTTTATACGTAGATTGTGAACCTATAGCCTTCGAGGAAGTAGTGCAAAACACGAAATGGAGACAAGCTATGGATGAGGAGATAAGGTCGATAGAGAAGAACGATACGTGGGAGTTGACCACTCTACCAAAAGGCTATTGGAGTAAAGTGGGTGTACAAGGCAAAGAAGAATGCCAAAGGAGAAGTTGAAAAGTACAAGGTAAGATTGGTGGCCAAAGGCTACAAGCAGAAACAAGGCATCGATTATGAAGAGGTATTTGCTCCCGTTGCTCGTTTAGAAACTATAAGAATGATAATAGCTATTGCTGCTCAAAATAAATGGAGTATTCATCAAATGGATGTGAAGTCCGGCTTTCTAAATGGGTCACTTGAGGAGGAAGTTTATGTGGAGCAGCCAGAAGGATACGTTGCCAAAGGGCAAGAAGGTAAAGTGCTAAGGCTAAGAAAGGCTTTATATGGCCTAAAGCAAGCACCACGCGCTTGGAATACAAGAATTGACAAGTATTTCCAAGAGCATGGTTTCACAAAATGCCAAAGTGAATACGCACTTTACGTGAAGTATGAAAAAGGAGATATATTGATGGTGTGCTTATACGTGGATGATCTTATCTTCACGGGAAACTCTAAGAGGATGGTTGATGAATTCAAGAAGTCTATGGCAAAGGAGTTCGAGATGACTGATATTGGGCTTATGTCTTATTATCTTGGTATCGAGGTTAAGCAAACGGAAGAAGGAATCTTCATATGCCAAGAAAGATATGCGAAGGGCATATTGAAAAGGTTTGGCATGGAGAATTGCAAACCTATTAGCATCCCCATTGAGTGTGGAACAAAGCACTCAAAGTATGATGGAGGAGAAGCAGTTGATCCGAAGTTATTCAAGAGTCTTGTTGGAAGCTTACGGTATTTGACGTGCACAAGACCTGATATTCTATATGCCGTGGGACTAATCAGTCGGTTCATGGAATCACCTACTACTTCCCACTTGAAGACTGCTAAAAGGATTCTACGCTATCTCAAAGGTACGCTTGATTTTGGTATATTATATTAATCATCTAATGACTTCGAGCTTGTGGGCTATAGCGACAGTGATTGGGCTGGCAATTTCGATGATAGTAAAAGCACATCGGGATTCTTATTCTTCCTTGGCAACAATGCATTCACATGGACTTCAAAGAAGTAGCCAATTGTTACTCTGTCTACTTGCGAAGCAGAGTATGTAGCTGCAACATCATGTGTGTGCCATGCTATTTGGCTTAGAAGTATATTGAAGGAGCTACACATGGCACAAGAGGATGCGACAAAGATCTTCGTGGATAATAAGTCATCGATTGACTTAGCGAAAAATCCTGTTTACCATGATCGAAGTAAGCATAAAAATACTCGCTATCACTTTATTCGAGAGTGTATCGCAAGGAAGGATGTGCAAGTGATACATACAAAGTCAGAAGACCAAGTAGCAGACATCTTTACCAAGCCGCTGAAAGAGAGAGACTTTTCAAGACTAAGGATGCAGCTTAGTGTCGGCAAATCAAGTTTAAAGGGGGTGTTGGATCATAAACTTGATTTGATCCAAATTAGTATTGGATCATGAAGTTAATTTGGTCCAATTAATAGATAAGTCCAAGCCCAAGAATAAGAAAATATCAAGAGATATTTTTATAGAATGTGGTAGAAGATTCCTATAGAAAAATCTAGTTGAAATATCTTGTAAAAATATCTAGTGGAAATATCTAGTAATAAATATCTAGATATCTAGTAAAAATATCTAGTAAGAAATATCTAGTATCCATGAAATTATCTAGTGTGTGGAACTTTCCATGGAGTAGTATAAATAGGTGATGGTGTAACCATTTGTAAGAAGCAAAAGAAAAGTCATTGTAAGCAAGTTTGTAATTAATAAACACATAGTTCTCTAAATCCTCTCTTTCAAATACTCTTCTAGCCTCTTTCACCTAAAACCTCTCAATTACATCAAGCCTAGAAAGCTCAAAGAACTAACAGTATTCTTGACAACTAGTATATCTTGGTTGCAAGAACGCACTCGATATTATCTTTTGGGAAACTAAAATGTTTTGTTAGTTTTTGAATCGAATGTTTGATTAAGTATAACGTTAGTTTGATATTTGATCAAGTCAATGTAACCAATTCTGCTTGCTCTAACTTTTCGTGTTCATTCAAATATATATTAGATAGTTTATGTTTATGTAGAATATGTCGTGATTGATCTGTGCACGGATAATCTTTTGCAAATGATATTGATGTGTTGCTATCTGTGATTTATGTTATATGATAAATGAGTTTCATGAATCAATAATTTTATAAAATGCCATTTTTTTCGGATGTATTTTTCGATTTGCCACTTCAAAAAAAAAAATTGTCGATTTGCCCTACCCGGTCGCATCATGCGACCTGCGACCTGTTCAATGCGACCTGCGACCCAAGCGATTTCCGAGTAAAAGACAAACAAAACATGTCGAAGCCGTCCGGTCGCAAGTCGCAGCCTGCGACCGGCGACCCTCGTCCGAGATCACATACATCGTTCAACATTGTTATAATTTAATATATTTTATGTTTCATATTTAATTAACGCATTGTTTCGTTTTTCTTTGATAACTTTTTATATACAATGTATAAATAAATTCCGAATATATATTCATGATCAGTGTAATTTTATCTACATTTCGACATAAATTTTATCGTCATATGTTATGTATTTAACGAAAGCATTTTTTAGTCTCGAGATCAACTTTTTTTTATATCCGAATGTAGATAAAAATAAACTGGTCATAGTGGTATATTTAAATTTATGTAGTATAAAGGTGGACTAATAAATTTTCTTATGTTATATAAAGGTGGACTAATAATTTGACTTTTTGACTTTTTTCAACCTTTACGTGTTATACTACATAAATCTAAATATACCACTATGACCAGTTTATTTTTATCTACATTCGGATATAAAAAAAAGTTGATTTCGAGACTAAAAAATGCCTTCGTTAAATACATAACATATGACGATAAAATTTATGTCGAAATGTAGATAAAATTACACTGATCATGAATATATATTCTTAATTTATTTATACATTGTATATAAAAAGTTATCAAAGAAAAACGAAACAATGCGTTAATTAAATATGAAACATAAAATATACTAAATTATAACAATGTTGAACGATGTGTGTGATCTCGGACGAGGGTCGCTGTAACACCCTGAATTGGGCCCAGTAGAATCAGGTAATTATTTAAATTTAAATAAGTACATTTAATTGTTTGAATATGTTTGATCGTGAAATAAATAGTTAAATAAGTCTCAGGAGATATTGTGACTAGTAAAATATTGTTTGTTTTAAATAATCCTAGACGACGGTAAAATAAAATACTTTTCTCGCAATTAGTATTTAGGTTCCAGACAATAGATCAAAAGGTGGTATAATATTGTACTGTAACTAAAAAGGGTCGGTTTTAATAAAAAGGGGAGGCCGATCTTTTCCCCCCAAATTCTCATTCTTCACCTAGTTTTAACCTAAAACAATTCAAACTCAAATCCTTACCAAATCAAAAGATTATACAAATTGATTGATGAAGTGAAGCTTGAATTCTTGTTGTGATCATCATCCTCATCTCCATTATGTTCTTCAAATTGTAAGTAAACTTTTGTAAACTCAAATATTGAATTTTAGGTAGTTTGAAGTGAGGAATGATTTGTAGCTAAATGAGTTGAATTCATTCTTGTATATCGATTTGATGATGATGATTGAACTCCTTTTCTTGATTTCATGATAAAACATGAAAGATTTAGTGAGTTTTTAGTTTGAATGGAAATAGTTAGGTTATAAGTGATTTTGAGGATTTGTGATGAATTGTTGTTTGAATCATGGTTGTATGTTGTTATTAGGTGTTATGGTACATTGAAATCGATAAAAATCTGAGTTACAAGTTGAGTTTTAGTCGATTTTGGGTTTTGGTTCGTGCTGTGTAATTACAGGTTTGAACCTCTGCTGAAAAACTGAGGAACGCGATCCTGCATCCTTGACCGGATCGCGTTGCCATGTGTTACTTGGTTACCGCGTATTTTGTTTTTATAAACGCGATCCTGAAGCCTCTTACCCGGATCGCGTTGATCAGTAGAATATTGTGTTCGTTTGGATTTGTTCTTGCGAACGCGATCCAAGCCCTTTTTCCGGATCGCGTTCCACAGTGTATTTTGGTGACAGAATATTTTCCTTAAGAGGAACGCGATCCCAACCCAATTGCCTGGATCGCGTTTGCCTTTATAATTTTGAAGATTTTGATAGTTTGTGAACTTATATGAATCTACCATTTACATTATTTAATTATCGATATTTCTTGATTATTAATGTATGTAATTGAGTATAGTCATAATTAGTTATGAGACGAGTTATTAACTTGTGTTTTAATTGTGTGTACAGAGACACCGAAGACTCAATAAAATAAGACTTTTGAGTTTGGAGAAGGAGACTAACAGGTGAGTGGACTTTGATCTCTCACTATGTTTGGTGATCACTCATGTGGTTACTTCAAGTGTTAATTATGCATTCTTGTGTTAAGGCATATTGTGAAGTAGAAGCAAGTGTTAAGAAACTTATTGGTGATTGTGTTAAAGAGGTCAATATTGTTGGACGTTTTGCTACAGGTTAGTCAACACGAGAGTTGTGAACATGTGTTGTGAATAGAGCTTGTGTTGACTAAAGGTAGCAAATCGTTATCGGTTAACCACTGTATTGGCCTGCAGTCGGTGTAAGTGTCGCTTGGTGGGCCACCGCGGCTGAGGGTGCCACAAGGGCCACCGATCCTCTAGTGATGTTGTGTCAATGTGTTAATTGTTGTAGACTCATGGTGTTAAACTAAGTGTAGTGTTAGTGACGAGTTAACTCACTTAGCTTCGTGCTAATCCCTCGTTGTTTACTCCTTGCAGGTTAATATAGTTTGTTAAGGGGCGGGTCTCGGAGTAAATTGAAGGAATGTTCGACAAGGATGAAAACTCTGATGACTTTTGTACTACTTTAAAAGTTTTGTTAAAGTAACGCCCATCTAATTGTGTAGCTGTATAACGAAATACATATGTAAATGATTATGTATATTTTGGTTAATCCAAGGTTATATATATATGGGATATTGCTTCCGCGATGTTTAAAAAAAAAAAAAAAAAAAGATGTTCTAAATCAGGGGCGTTATAGTCGCAGGTCGCCGGTCGCAGGCTGCGACTTGCGACCGGACGGCTTCGACATGTTTTGCTTGTCTTTTACTCGTAAATCGCTTGGGTCGCAGGTCGCATTGAACGGGTCGCAGGTCGCATGATGCGACCTGCGACCGGGTAGGGCAAATCGACAATTTTTTTTTGAAGTGGCAAATCGAAAAATACGTCCGGAAAAAATGGCATTTTTGTTAATTTCCCGGCAATGAATTGTATATAGTTGGAATTAATATTGTGGTCAAGAAAAGTTATTTTGATGTTTATTATGTGTTGTATCGTATATTTTGGTTACAAATAAATATGGTGAAAAATATATAAATTGATGGCACTATCATAATAAAAATTCAATTTCATTTCTCTGTATTGGACTACCAAACAAAGGATTTGATGTCTTCGCAATTTCTCAGGTCAATTCTCTGTCACTACCAAACAATAGAAATTCTCGGTATATCTCAGCAATTTCATTTCTCTAGCCCATTTCATTTCCCTGATTTTTTCCCTACCAAACGAGCCCTTAACAAGGGATTTTGCTAAATGTACCCGTCTATGTTTATGTTTAAGAATTAATTTGCTGCTTTAAAGTAGGGGTGTTCATTGACGGTTAACCGGAGAGTCGGTTAACCGAGTACCGGTTAACCGAAAATTAGGTTCACTAATTTCTTGAACCGAAACCGAAAAGTTCGGTTAACCGGTATTCGGTTAACCATTTTTTCGGTTCGGTTAATCGGTTAACCATTTAACCGTTTATTATTTAATACCTAATAAAAAGTAATTAATAACACACAAATACACATTCATTAATAAGTGTTCACTATATTTAAAATATTTTATAATAAAAGTATCAAATGATAAGCAATTTATTATTTATAATTGTGTATTTATATTACACGTATGTTAATCGTTCGGATATAATTAGAACTAAGTAGTAATAATTAACATATTAGGGCAAAGTTAGGCTAGTAACTACATTAAAATGAAGCAAAAAGAAATATAAATGATTAAATTAAAATAAAGTGTAAATATCTATATATAAATATAATATATACAATATATATACATAAAATTTTAACTATGTATAAACTTTTCGTTTTTTTCGGTTAACCGTTTATCATGTCTATCTCAAAATCACGAACCGAAAAATCGAAAAATATTCGGTTCGGTTAACCAAAAATGAAAAAAACTCTGTTCGGTTAACCTAAATTCGGTTCAATTCAACCGGTTTACTGTTCGGTTTTCCGGTTTCGGAATATTTTGAACACCTATACTTTAAAGTTGTTGTACATTAAATTGATTGGGATAAGATAAATTCAAGAAGTGAATGGTTATTATTAGGGTACAAATGATTTATGTGTGTTTGAATATTTTAAACATATAACTATTTTGATTTTCACTATGGACAGATAAACGTACACACTTGCTGATTTCAAGTTGCATTAATACGAAGTAATAGTTCAATTTATTAAGTTTCAGCCTTGTTATATTTTAATCATTCAAAATTATTTTAATGGTTTAATTCTTCAAGTTTCATAAGTAAATTTATTTGTATTATTAAGGATAATTTTTTATATTTGTCAAAAATAAAAAATGTGTATATTTTTAAAGGTATTTTTGATATATAACCTTTTATAAAAGTTTTATCTTAAGTTTGCCCCCTTTAAAACTAAATTTCTAACTTATTAAGGCTACATTTTCTATTACTAGAAGAAAAAATTTTTTGTACAATGCAGTTTAAAATAAAATCTATAAATAACAATGACCCATAATAAATGTTATGTCGTTTTTCTTATTTTATGATAGATTAGCTACGATGATTATTTTTTCACATTTAAGTGTCGAAGAAAAATATTCGGTGATCAAAGATAGTGATTTAATTGTTATTAAATAAATTAGTTATAATAACATAATTTCTAAAATATAAATATTTAAATGTTGAGACTTAAAATTAAATCTTCAAATTTTAATATAAACATGCTTTAGTATCATAGATTTTGTAAGCTTTTAAATAGGGGTGTTCATTCGATTAATTCGGTTTAAACTGAACCTAATAGATAAAATCGATTGATTTTATGTTGTGAAAAATTGAAATCGAAGGGAACAAAAAAAAAAATAAACGACTGAACCGAATTACTATTCGATTTATACTATTCGGTTTATGCCTTCATATTTTAATAATAAAAACATTCGAACAAAATCAAATTACCTAAATAAACAAAACTAATTGTTACATTTCGTAAGTTCTTAACAAAATTTTAATAATTTGTAAGACAAAACTAAGATATAGTTGAGACTTTCATGATAAACGATGAATAAAGTTAATAATGGTATCAATATGCATAATATTGGTTGATTAACTTTATTAATTGAGTTAATTGCATGGATGGTCCATGTGGTTTACACACAGTAACACACCTTGTCCCTATACTTTAGTTTTTTCAAGGGCAGTCCAATAACCGCATTTAGTCCCTCATCCGTTAAGTTTAACATTTCAAGTGTTAAATACAACCCAATTCATTCATGGCGCCGAAACAACAACAAACGGAGATAACTCCTCGGTGTCACCACTAACGATGTTACTCGAAGGTGAAGAAACTCCGACCAATGTTACCCTCCGGCCATCATCTCCGGCGCCGTTTGGGGCCAATATTTTCGGCTTGTTTAGAACGATGTCGGTGTTATTAACTAAAAAGAGAATAAACTACTCGTATAAATTAAAAAGTAAGGGTATTATGGTAATTTCATTGTATTTAACACTTGAAATGTTAAACTTAACGGATGAGGGACTAAATGCGCAACAACTTTTAGGTTATTAGACTGCCCTTGCAAAACCTAAAGTATAGGGACAATGTGTGTTACTGTGTGTAAACCACAAGGACCATCCATGCAATTAACTCTTATTAATTTGTAAACATTTTGAAAATATTACTAAAATATATTATTATTCGGTTAATTTGTACTATTCTCTTTTTACGGTGGTTACCGAAATCAATCCAAAAACTAAAATAAATATTCGATTTTGAACCAAACAAATAAAAAAAACCAAATCGTCGAACCAAATATTTAAATTTAAATTGTTCCATTAGACAATTCAATTTGTCCAAATATTTAACACCCTACTTTTAAATATTCGATAAACACAAAATAAGCTACCTTTGCATAGTTAAAACATACAGTAATACGGCGGCAGTAATCAATCGAGTCTACCAACTTCAATACCGACGCGACTTCGTTTTCACGGTACGGTGGCGCTCTCTACCACTGTCCACTTCTAGATACTGGTCTGTTTAAATCAACTTGATCACTCAATCTGTAAGAAAACTCTGATCAGTTTCACTGAACTTGTTTCATTTTATTCCACTAATTTGACCTAGATTTTAAGTATCAACACCACATTTGCTTCATATAGCATATTATTATTTAAAATATATTTTGTTTGTTTATATGTACATAAGAAAACCTAATTTGGTTTCGTGAATCCACCTTATTTTACTTTTGCATGTATCTGTTTGTGTTGGTGTTTTGGTAAAAGAAAGGTCAAGTAGCAAATAATTGGGAATTTTTCATGATTAGGAGCAATGTTATGTGATAATAGTGGTTTTTAAGGTCTTTCTGCTTGCTGATTTACAATGGCATGATCAAGTATTGGTTGCCATAAATTCGAGTTTCGGTACTAAACTTAATCTGAAGTAAGTTGAAAATAAAGTGTGAAAAAACTTATGTTAATTTCAACACTGTTCAATCTTGCTGGCTGGTGCTGTTTTAGTGTAAATAATGAACCCTAAATACATGTCGATTGTTGATTGTTATACCGCACAATTAGGATAATTGATGGCATAGGAAGAACACCATTATATATGCATATGAGGTTGTGGCTTCAAAGGAAAAGCAGAAAATACAGAATGACCAACTGAAGTGGAAATAAAATCAATACTTTTTCCTGTTTTTCTATCAGGTAAAAGTGTAAAACCCAATTATAGCTTCTTCTATTGTTTGCTAGCAGGTGTATCAAGGAAATAGAAGCTGAACACATTGACTTACATACCAAAAGTAACCAGCCAGTAAGAGTTTAGACCAACTGTTGATAATATGTTGATCCTTTTTATTTTAAGAAACTGCGGAGGTGTTTCTTGTATGTTTGGTAATACTAATGTGAACTAGTTTGCTCAATTGGTGTATGCAGTGATTTCATCGGATTTAAAGCAACATAATAATGAAGGTTACACACTAATTGGAGATGCAGAGGATAATCAGCTAGGATATCTTGACAAACCGCTCCCCTGTTTTGGCTTTGGAATAGGATGGTTTTGGTGAGTCCGTTTCCAGCCATGGAATTTGTCTGATATATTTGTGTGCAGAGAAACTATGTTAGCTTATATATACAAAATATTAGAAGTTCTAGATTCAACCCATCTATTTATGCATGGGTCGATATCAGGTTGTATTGAATCGAAACGGGTCAAGAAAAGAAGCTACAAAGGGAATGGGTGAACATGTCAAGGAGGTTGAAAATTGCTAAAAAGTTATTATCAGCGCACCACCTACTAAATCATTTTATTCAAAGATGTATGGCGTTTAAGTGATAATATTGTTTTTGTTACATAATTGAAAGTTAACGTTAATTATTTGTAGAAAAATTGATTACAAGAAGACATAACATGTCAACCAATCCTGCCCTGTTTTGATCCGGTTTCCACCCGCCTGCCGCACACATCTTGCCACCTCCAAAAAGCATAAACATCGTAATCTCGGTATATATTTGTGCTTTTGCAGTTTGTTGTTTGGCTTCATATTCCCCTTGCTATGGTATTATGCAACAACCTTGTACTTCAGAAATTACTATCAAAAGGATCCAAGGGAGCGAACAGGACTGGCTGCCAGTGCAATAGCTGTATGTATCTGGAAAACCAATCTGTGTATGCCCATTTTAATGTCTCACTTCACTTCTGCCATTCCATTTTATAAATTACTACGTCATATAATTGCATTATTTAGCACTGTAAATTACACCATCATTTTTTTCTATCTGATGTATTACCTATCACAAGAAGCATGTTTGACTCTTATGGAATGGTCAACACTTCTTAGTCATGATCCTGTTGATAAAGTAGTTGATAGGTGGTTCAACTGTTTTGTGCCACAAATCAAAGTGAAAAGTTGTTCAACTATTAGTACCTCTGCAAAAAAAATCAATATGGAGTATGGCGGCATGAGGATTGGTGATCTAGTGGTGTTCTGGATACTTATTATATTAGTAAATGAATACGTAATACTGCATTTCATAATTTCACATTTCGTCGAGCAAATGAGTATGCATTATATAATAATTAACAATGTTCAGATCTTCACAAATGAGTTTGAAGTTCAATGTACCCTTCACATGTCATGCATTTGATGAAGGGTTATACATTCTGTCATTAATATGTTGATTTAGGTGCAAGTATGTGCAGTTTGTTGGTAAGATGATAACTAAAAGCATGAAACGTCAATATAGAAAGAAAGTGAGTTATCCATACGCATTATAGGCCCTTTAATGTATCGATGTCTCAAATGAGACTTGAACCCACGATCACTTAATTGATGGGCCACCTAGATACTGCTAGGCCTAAGGCATGTTGGTTTCCATGACACTAGCTTTATCCCATGATAGAAAATATAGAAAAGTATAGAACTTGGCATAGGACCGGCTTTTTCACAATTGTTTAGTTTTAGGGAACCTTACGTATTTTATAATTACCGTGTACTTATTTGTTTCCATGCTAGTAGATTTACTTTTCTTGTCAACTTTCATATTTTCCATTTTTGTAACAGATTAGGTGGTGTTATGTTTTCGTTAGGCTAAAAATTATATCGTACATTCACATATATTTCTTACTACATGTTTAGTGTATAGTTGACTAGCTGTCTAACCCGAGTGTGGTTTTCTGCAGGCTCTGATATTCACAACTGCAGTGCTTATCGCAATACTCATTATTGTCATTTGATTTTTCATCAAAGAAAAGCTGTATGTGAACATGGATGGTGTTGTAACTTGTTCTGAAGGTTAGTCTTGAATTCTTTCTGACGTTGCCATATTAACTAGCTATAGAAACTCTAACTCAAGGTCAACTAGTCAACTATATAAACTGATATATACTTGAATCATTTAGCATTATCAAATTTGTTAAACTTGTGGAATTATCGTTTTATACCCACATTTATATGGCATTGCAATGTCTGAAATCTATGATGAACCGAGTGAGTTTCGTTAGTCTGACCCATATTTAAATGGAGCGGGTCAGATCAGTAGACTGAGAGTAAAACAACTGAACTACTGATTACTGAAGCCAAAAAATCCCCCTTCCAAACCTTATTGTGTTTTACATAGATTTTGTTTGATGTGGCTAAGTTGATAAATATCTTGGTCAATGTCAGACCAGATGTATATTGGTCAGTAGTTTTCTCAGTACTCCTGGTTTTGAGAAATTGGCAGCTGTTATCCAATTTGATAAAAAGGACCCGTATGAAAGAAAAAGTAGAAAATGGAAAAGATCATATTCTACACTACACACACAGCCTTTTTGTATTTTTGTGGTTTTGGTCGTATATAGTTGTTGGATAAAAAATCATATTTTTGGTCATAAATCAACATCCTTACGTGTGTATGTGTTTTTTTTTTTTTTATCGGTGTTGAATTCAATTCCCTTTATTAAGGTGTTTATAATGTTGCACTATCTTTACAAGGAAAAGGATTGCAATATGTATCTTTATTTTATCCCTTGATCGTAATACGTAAACGGTAAACCATTAATGACCATGCTAAGTAATTGGAGCTGCTAAGAAATTGACTTTTTCTTGTCAACATAAGCTCGGTCAACTTGAATTATATTGAGCTCGAATATAGGTCAAATTTCTATGTAGCCCATTGTGTGTCTGAATATTGAAGTTCTTCAAGTTGAGCTGCATTCCAGTTGAACTTTAGCTTGTCTTGACCATACGCGTTTTTCGTTCTTACATGGCACCGATCCGATCCCTTATGGAAACTATATGAAGCTCAAAACATTTTGAAATATGATAACACGACGTTAACGTTGAATAAGCAAATGTATCTTTAGTTTGCCGTTTACTGAACGGCTCAAGTAATGAATGTTACTGTATGTGTGTAATTAAACAATGTAGTGTATATATCTGTTGGTTTTGTATATATAGAAAATGGATAACATGAAGGAAAAATGGAATGTTTTTGTGTTGTTTGTGGATATGACGGAAACGAATGGAGTGAAAGAAACAGGTTGTTTGTATATGACTCAGAAATCACGATACGCGGGGTTCCACCTGTCAATTGCATTGCAACCAACAAACATACCCGCTACACGCCACTCTTTTTTACGGTCAACAGTTTCACCCTACACAACATGCATATATTCTATAAAAAAAAATTTATATATTTTTTTTATTGTTGTTATAAAATCATGATATTATTATTATTATAATTTTATAACTTGGTCGCATGTATATGTCTTTCTCAAAGCTTATAGTTTAAGTATACTAGTATAGCAATCAAGTTCTATAAAATAATTACTATTACATAAATATTTTTCATTTTTTTCGCCGGTATATTTACATGAAAATAACATTGAATTTGTAATTCTATCATTGAATTTCACAAGCTACTTGTTACATTAATTAAAATACCATAATAAAGGACCATCTATGACGTAGTTTGGAAGTTTTTGATAAAACGTCACACTATAAATGTTTGTAAAAAAAATCGTTCTTGAAACTTCACACATCATTAATTTAATGAACTTTTTTATTTATATATAACAAACCTTTTAGCAATATTTGGTGTCAAGTGGAGTAGAATAATCACACACTTTATTACATTATTTATTGCTTTATCAAAAGCTTTTAAACCAAAAACAACACAAAAGCTAGCTTCCTCAAAACACACTTTGTTCCTTTTCCTTTCTTCCACCTAAAAAGAACACAAACACCCACCGGAACTCATGGAAGAAGATGGTGAAGAGACACCAAGAACTCCATTTTGGATACAAAGCACCACCAATGTCCGCCGTGTTGACCTCTACCGCCGCCGTGCCTCCTCCCTATTTTTCAACTCCGGTGTCCTCATCATTTTCCTACTTTCTCTTGCTATTCTTTGCATGGTGTTTATAATCCCATCACTTATTTCAGTCACATCTCACATTTTTAAACCAAATTCAGTAAAAAAAAGTTGGGATTCAATTAATTTAGTCTTGGTTTTATTTGCTTTAGCATTTGGTTTTCTCAGTAGAAACGTTAAAAAAGATAACGATATTGATACTAATACACCAAGATTTGGAAATGGGTTTGACCGGACTAGATCCGATATATCAAACGGAGCTCCGGTTACAAGTCCGGTGGTATCAACCCCACATCAATGGTATGATTTCCCTGAACAACCTATTGTTGGGTTAAGAAAGCATAGAAGCACCAGCTCTTACCCTGATCTGCGGGAACTATTACCGCCGTGGAACCACCGGAGATTCTCCGATGATACCCATTTGAACTATGATCGATACTATTTCCGGCAAGACCAAGATCATGTTGATACTATAATGGATCTTCCTAAAGAAGAATCACATGCTCCGCCGACACAGCCACCGTCTCCGCCGCCCATTCCACCGGCGCCTTCAGCGGCTCCGGCTACTAGTACAAAAGAGAAGCCAATCCGAACATACCATAGTGTTGCTGCAGACCCAGAAGAAAAAGTCAACAGCTTGGAGGTCGAAAAAGTCAACACCTTGGAGGTCAATAAAGTAATGCTCCCGGCGAAAGAAACAGAGCTGTCGGAAAATCAAGATTCTGGTAAAATGGGAGAAACTCCGGTTAGAAAAAGAGGGAAAGGGGAGCGAAGAAGGGCAAGAAGCTCGGAACCCAGAAAAATAGTGTCACCGGCGAATGATCCGGTGCCCGAGCCGTCATCGCCGCCGCCTCTGATCTTGCCGGAAATTCAAGAGTTTGAGCTGAAACACGAGAAAATTGAACGGAAAAAATCAGGCAATGCAACTAAAGAATTTTTTACATCTTTCTATAACAAAAAGAAGAAAAAAAGACAAAGGCAAAGAAGTGTCGACAATTTGGATACTTTATTACACCATTCTCAGCCGCCGGAAAGACTCCACCACCCACCGCCACCGCCTCCGTCACTTCTCAACAACTTATTCACATCCAAAAAGGAAAGACGCAAGAAAACATCATCAACACCACCTACGCCGCCGCCGCTTCCGCCGCCGTACTCTGCGGCGCGTGCACCAAGACCTACTACCACGCGCGTGTCACCTTTCTTAACGGAGAAACCTAGAGTACCAGTTAAAATGAGTTTCTTTAGGAGCATTGATGATAGTTCAAGTGGCGGCGAGTCGCCGATGGACAGAATTCCGCCGCCTCCGCCAATGCCGCCGTTTAAAATGTCTGATTGGAAGTTTCCTGTGGAAGGTGATTATGTTAGGGTACAGAGTACATTGAGCTCCGGTAGTGGGTCACCGGACGGAGATGAATCACAGTCGCCGTCGTCCGCCGTGGCCTCGCCGATATTTTGTCCGAGTCCGGATGTGGATACAAAAGCGGATACTTTCATCGCAAGGTTTCGGGCCGGGTTAAAACTTGAGAAAATGCATTCATTTAATGCAAATCAAAGCAATAGGATGTCTAATCTTGGCCCAGGCCCAGGCCCAAGTCAGAGTAATCGGTTTTAAAATGCTTTTAATATTTAAATTTATTATTTATTTGTATTTTTTTTACAATTAATTTTTATTTTCAAGTATTGGTGGTGTGGGTATGTGAGATGACAGTAATGATTTTGTTGGTATTGGATTTGGGATGATGAAGAACATGTGATTTCCAATTTTTTATAACTTTTGAGACTGTTTTTAAGCTGTCTTGAGAATGAAAGGGAGAGTAGATTAATGACTTATTTGGCACATTTTAATGGAATGAGTTGTATTCAATAAAAAAAAAAGAGGAAAAATAAATAAAAAATAGTTAGTATCTGAAATAGGGTAAATGGCTACAAAACTTGTATCCAAAATCTCATTGTGGTTCACTTATTTTCAATCAATAAAAGATATTAGTTTTATCAACAAAAATGATACTCCACAGTTTTTTTATTATTATATATCAAAGGGCAATTGATCTAGCGGTATCAAGATAATCGAGGGGTGAACATATGTATATATTCATAGAAACAATGTGTATATTTGTGTTTGTGTGTGAGTTTATTGTCTTTCTAAAAAAGTTAATTAAGTATATGTATTTTTATTACATCAAGGAACATAATTGAATGTGTGTGTCACCCTGTATAAAAAAGGTAAAAAGAAAAAAAGATCACATTGATGATAAAAACATAAATATGTAGTTCTAAAAAGTAAAAAGACATTATTTGTTGTTCTGTTATTTCAAAAGAAACTTAGATACCTGATTATAAAAACAAGTACAGAACCTTACTCATTCAAATAAAGAGGTGTTGAGAGATACGTATTATTAAACCAAGTATACTCAATAAGGTACTCATTCCGTCTTAAATTAAGTGTTCAATTTCATTTCGTACAAAGTTTAATAAAAGTGAGGACCATCGCACTCTTCACTTGACCTTTGAAATATATTTTGATTGGTTCAAAGTTTATACGGAGTAATAGACATTTATTTTGAAACAAATCAAAATAGAAAGGTGAAGATTTAATTTGGGAGCGGAGGGAGTAAATAGTTTTTAGATACTCACTGTTCAAAACATCAGATGTTTTTGTCCTTGTTTTTTAAAATTTTAGTGGTGATAAGTTGATTTGAGAGGATTTTTGTTTGTATCTTATATTCTTGATGTACAATCTGACACTGAACTTGTTTGTCTAAAGTACACCCTACCCAGCAAAAAATCATAATAGGAGCAATAAAATAAAAATAAAAAATAACATTAATATTCTAACATATCCATCAGCCAGATATTTTGTTCTACCAAACCAGATAGACCATATTTGATGATGTCACAAGCAAAACATAGGGTATGTTTGGCACAACTAGCTGGTAGCTGGAGCTTGTAGCTGGAGCTGGTAGCTTGTAGCTGGTAGCTGGAGCTGGTAGCTTGTAGCTGGAGCTGGTGGCTTGTAGCTTTTGGTAATATTTGTGTTTGGCAGAGTAGCTGGAGCTTGTAGCTTATGAATGTAAAATGACATAAAAGGACAAGTATATTAATTTTAAAAAATGATATATAATTACATGGAGGGTATTTATGTAATTTCATTTTCCATAAGCTACAAGCTATTTCCATAAGCTACTTCAAGTAGCTTATGGTTTTGGAGCTTATGGAAACCATAAGCTACTCATAAGCTACTTAGCCAAACAGAGCTTATGAAAACCATAAGCTACAAGCTACAAGCTACAAGCTCCCATAAGCTCTTAAAATAAGCGTGCCAAACATAGCCATAATCTCACCGGACAAAAGGGGTTAGCTTGACCCATGACTTTTTTTCGACTAAAAATATGGACTTTTTGGGAAAAATAAAAGGCAGAGTAAGAAAGTATTTGATGAATTGACAAGATGCAAGCATTTAAACATGATGGAGATAATACTACTTGTATTACTGACACTAAGTTATACACCAACTGAGATTAAGTTTGCATATGCATACAATAAACAGGATTAACCCAAAAGCCACATCAGTTTAACAAACCACCTAATAGTTAACAGCATATTGATCCAGTCATCATCAAGGTCGAGCTCTCTTGTTGCTGCAAGACGGACACTTGTATTGCTTGATATTCGCTGCTTTCGCTGGTGTGATCTTCACACATTTTCCATGAAACCAAATCTCACAGATATCACAGCATATCCAGAATTCATTTGATGCGTAATTCTCCCCACATAACCCGCATAAAGTGTCACCATGCTCATCCTCATCATCTTCTTCATCATCATCCAAGCCTTCTTCTTCCTCCTTTGGTGGTGGTGGTGGCTACAAGAAAACATAACAGTAATTTGTGAGAAATAATAGCGAGTATTATTCGGATTTAAGTCCCATATAATAGCAATATAGTTTCCAAAAAGTACCCATATCACCAACCAAATTTAATATCACCCATATACCCATTAATTCTAAATTGTGTTTTAATATTCCCATTATGCAAATTCTCACCGCTTAAGAAATGATGTGGCACTTATGGGGCGTACAATTGGTCATGTTGGAACAAAATCTTCTAGTCTAACAGGTATTTGGTAAAATTAAGATAAGTTGTTCATATTAGTATTTTCAAAGACATTGACTGATTCAGTACCTTCGAATTTGATTTGGATTTGGTGCTACTGTGATTTGAAACTGTGGATTTCACTTTCTGGTTAATCTTTGCAGTACCATTCACAACTTCAAATATTGTTGGGAGATCATTTATCATGTTGAAGAGCCGTTTCCTGTAACATGGAAAAAAGGCAATCAACATGAAATTTAGCATATGGTAATCATTTAGCAGACATATTGAAAAACGAAATGGATAGGGTAACGTAAGGATTAAGGAATGAGGTTCTAAGTTTATAACTTACATTATATATGAAGATGGTTTATAATATAATCGCTACCATACATTATTTAATAGAATTTTCTATGTAAAATTAGGCAAAATATTAAAGACAAATCACAGTATTAGATGATTCAAAATGAAGCTTATCAAGAACTCCGGATAAGATATAGAGAAGATTAGTTATACTATGATAAGAAATAAGCGAGGAAAAAAGAAGTTTGTTTCTGGAGTAGATTAGTCAAAGTAGCATGAAAGTTCATCTAATTTATAGTTGGAAATTAACATGATCAGGATTTACCTGTCTGATCTGTCAAAACCGAATCTGGCACCAAAATAAAACGAAACAGCAAGTAACCAAGCATCACTATGAACAGAAACTAAAGATAACCAGTCTTTTTCTTGCATTCCATCTCTTGCAAAATTGATTCCCAGTGCTGGTTCGGGGAGTTCTGGAGGCACCTCTTCAGCAGGCAAATTCACTTCCCATTGCTCATTAGGAAATCCATAGAGACACAAATTCTCCTTTTCTGTGTACACACACAAGGCACAACCAGAAAACGATTATAGTTCACGGCAAATGTGACCATGGTTTTCTCATTGGCAAAAAAAAGAGACTAAATAATGCATATATCTAGAGCTGGAAAATGGGTGGGTCCGGTGGGTTGCCAAGTAATTCTTGTGTGATCAAACGGGACAGTTTGGGTCGCCAATAACACTAAATAAAGATCTGAAACTTTCTTTTGCAAGTTAGTGCCTGTGTGTCAAATTTGATTACATAAATTATAAGGAGTATCATTTGATGATTACAGAGGTATTATGCATTAGAATATAGGTCGTCTTTATTTCGCCATACGGTTCGCCTTACTTTCTTGGCAACTTTCACACGTTTTCTTATCGTCTATTTTTAAGACCTTTAGCTTTTATAACTTCATTGACAATCATCAACAAGTTTACAGCACTTAAATTGTAAAGAACACAAGAAATAATAGGTGGTATAAGTGAAAAGAATATACATTAATTATAAATTACACGTAGATGTACACAACTAAAAGATAATGAAAGGAAAAACTTAGATCTAAAGGAAGCTCAGATCATATCCATACGATAAAAATGTATCATAGGGAAGTCGCAACAGTAAGAATCTACCATTACATCACCCACATAAGTAAAAACCATAACGGCACCCCATACTGCCTACCATACGCCACTGATATAGACTGTAATGCCCAACACAAAGGGTGCTTATAGTTGCAGAAAAGTGGATGTGTTTGGGCAATTTTCTTGATTAGAGTCTTCTGATAACAAAACCTAACGGAACATATTTTCGGAATAGTATCATCCAAAAGAATACATCTTATACCTAGGGGAACTGTCAAACGCACCAATACATTTAACCGCTTTTTTACGGAATAATACAAAAGTAAGGTACAGTATTAAAGAGTGTTTTGCATCCATTTTCCCTTCATATCTAAAATCAAATTCTAAAGCATATGCACAGCAATTACGATATTACGGAGTAGTATACTTTATGTACTGTAATACTCCTATAATTATAACAATAAAAGTTGCCCCTTGTATATATATAATAGGAGTATATAATATATCCAAAGTTAAAACATATACACATCTACTTGAAGAACATGTCAAATGCAACTAAATAGCTACTGTAATAATATATATATATATATAAACGGAACTACAAAACAATTTTAATTCAATAATAATATATTTCAACAGTAAGCTTAAAAAAAGGAGAATAATAACAATTTTAAATGCATTAAAAATGACATGCAGAATTAGCAAGTTAATTGTGTTAGTTAAATAAAACAGAAGCCCTAACCAGGATCGCACTGCTGATAAAATTCTCCGACATCTGCAAGCACAATTAATACAAATTTCGTTACAATTAAAGCAAAATATATATTAAACAAATTGAGATAAGCATGAACAAATCAAATCTGTTACGGAGTATATATATATAGCATAATACCGGTGGTAAGAGCTTTGATTAAACCGGCACGGCGGCCTTTGAAATCCCTAAAAACTTCTTCAACCGTGCGAGGATTATAATTAGCTCCACCTCCGTCCATATTTTTATAAATGATTCGATTAAACGATGCAAATGCAAATTCAGTTTGTTTGAGATAGCAAAATGCAGAAATTCGAGTAGTAGTAGTAGGGTAGTAGCAGTGAAGTAGTAAGTTTAGAGAAGAAAAGGACACGAAGACGATGAAGGGGCGGACTTGAAAGTAATCATATTTCAGGGGTTTAACTATATTTAATTCATACCTCACGAGTCCGAAACCAGAAAACCGATATCTCTCATTACTAATTACTAATAAAAAAATGGTATCAATCAAATTAACCTGATTTTTGTCTTGTAGTCAAAGAGAATATATTTGCTACTTTAACCTCAAAACGTACTGTGTATATATTTGCGAAATAAACACTTTGTCGGGTTTATTTTATGGGTAAATATATTTTGTCGGCATCGTACCCCCTGTTTGTTCCGAATTAAGCAACCTACCATTAAAACTCCCATTGTCTGCAGTAAACTGGTTAATGTTGTATCGATATCGGCAATATGGTAACCGGTTACCGGGAGAACCGGTAAAATTACTTACGTGTCATTTTTTAGGCCACATGATGCGGTTGCCACGTCATCATTTTGTAGGTTGTAACAGGTAAAAACATAGTTTGCAAAGATTGTAGCACATAAATAACCGGTTTGTTGCATACATTGGGAGTTTTAGGGGTAGGTTGCTTAACTCGGAACAAACAGGGGGTACGATGCCGACAAAATATATTTACCCTTATTTTATATATTTGGATCTGAATTTGATAGATAGGCATAGGCTACAATAGAACCTTTATAATTTAATACTCGATAAAATTAATAATTTGTCCCGTTCCAATTTGGAACCAGTACAAAATTGGACCCCAATCGATAAAATAATAAAATAATAATTTTTTTAAAATCTCAATTTAAATATATTGGTCCCAGCGAAACTCTAAATTAATAATTACTAAAATATTCTAAAATTTTAGGATTGTCTAGTAAAAAATGAATTCATAGTCACTTGTTTTTTTGTGAATTTCAAATCTATATTGAGTTAATCTTTAATTAGACATTTTATAGTGATCAATCTAAATCTATGTACATTGAACTATACAAGTTCATTAATGTGTGAATGTACATGGGAATTTTGAAGGTCCTTGTTTCTGTTTTATTCAAACAGGTAAACTGAATGGACATGAAAATTTTGAAGGTCGATACATTAATTTGAGAGTTGCTCACGAATATAAGCCAACTCTATAAATTAATAATTTATTAATTTATCTATATAATAATATCTCGCTAAATTAATAAAATATCCCGGTCCCAACATTATTAATTTATAGAGGTTCTACTGTACTATACATTAAACTTTTGAGTTTTTTAATAAAAAAAATAAAATAAAAGAAAATTAGAAGATTTTTAAACCCACCTACACTACAAATGACAACATTTCAATAAGTAGACATACAATAAGATGATCCAAAAGTAAAGTTAAACATTAATATATTGAAAGTGGGTTAATGACGCATATAGGTGTAAAGCCCCCATTTATTTTTTTTTAAACAGTACTCAAAAAATACGTATTCGTACAAAATGGGATCATCATCGTATAGAGCATAATTAATTAAGGGATTGACTTACTAATGACATAGCAAGTCCCACCAGAAGTCGTCCTTGAATCTCTATCCCAAGGTGATACCATTATCTAGTTGTACCTACAGCACAACACACGACAATAAAAGAGTAAGCGATAACGCTTAGTAAGTAATGATTAACTCTACCACCATCTCACTACAATATGAAATCTCAATCTCAATTTATAAATTAATAAACGCATTGATCATACACAAATGATCAACTCTAATACGAAATATCAATTTCACTCAAAGATTAGTTACAACGAATGTCTATCACGTTCAAGTGACCCGATTATATAAGGGAGTGAATCACTACAATAGATTTTGATCATATGCAAATGACCCGACCACAATTAATAATCCCTCTTTTCTTATGACACAATATTAAAGTGGAACCCCAAATAACATGTCCCACTATCTAGATTTTGAGTAACTTAGTCGTTACAAACAGCAAATAACTCGTATATGTGATAAACACAAGAATCACTCATATTTGGGGTTTACCCGTCGGGTAGGGTATCGGGTAACCGGTTACCCGCCGGCTAACCCAGGTACCCGTCGGGTACTCAGTATATCCAGTCTCAAGTTCTGTCCAGACCTGTATCCAAGTTATCCGTTTGACACCCACACTATTTACCCGCTGGATACCCGACCAGGTAGCCTCTCTACCCGCTGGATAAGAGTGTTACCCGCCGGGTACTCCGTTTTTCTCAGCAGACCCTGCAGAAGCCAAACTCTGCACACTCAAGAAAATATACGAAATTCAAACTCGCGTAACTTCTTACTCGTTATGAGTTAGGTTACGAAACTTTGCGGACACCTCCACAATACTAAAGTGAAGGTTTCCCTTTTTACACTTTTCCAATTTTCACAAAATTCGCGAATATGGACGTAGGACTAATTTATGGCCGTTTTTGATAACGACCAAAATCACAATCCATATACAATTTGGGTTGGATCTTTTTCACACTTTTCCAACAACTCAAATGGAACTTAAAGCTCGTGACATATCGACCATGCAACATTTATAACTCAATTTATCTCAAGTGCCCATTTACGACCCATATGGACACTTTTTGACCCGAATCAAAGGTTAGAGTCTACAACCGCTTTCCAACAAGCTCATTTGCTCATAATGACTGAAAATTTAGCATTAAAGCATCCACATTTCTAACTTGACTCAATTTAACACTTTAATCCATATGGACACCCAAGTGTTCCAAATGGATATCTCACTCTTTCAAGGTTTACTCTAAGATTATATTCAACTCTTTATCAATAGTAATCGCTTAACAATAATGATAATCAGTTACTCATTAGTATCAACATAGTCAAACTCATGACAAATTCATTAACAATAAATAGCTAGAAATCAATGAAACTCAATTCAATTATTAATATCTCTTGGTATATGTCCAATCTCTTTCATGAACCTAGCATAATCTCATTATCGACTCTTTTACTCCTGAACCTAGCACAATTTACCTTTAATATTATACACACAAAAGAAAAAGGAAAAAAAAAAAAAAAAACAAGATCTCGTCGGATATGTGACGAGCCGAACCGACGTGAGCAAGTGACGGACCCGTGCCATCCCCGTCACTTAAGTGACGGTCGTCGGTTGGAAGTGACGAGCAAACCGACGTGAGCGATGGGAAGGGTCTTAGTGTAAATAGTATAATATTTTGTTTTTAGAATATTATTTTATTTAATTTTTTTTCATACTAATACTAATCAATAAGCATCAATCATCAATCTTTATAACTATGAATTTTTAATAATAGTGACTTTTAATAATATTGATGATTATTAACTAATAGTTTTAGAGGCGATGAATAGTGTTCCTCTATATATAAAGAGGAAACTGAAAATCCTTTAAAATTCTCTTTAATTATAAAGGAATAGTTAGAATGTGTTTTTTCTCTTCTACTTCTATATTTCCTTCTCTATCATAGAAGAGATGTTTTTATAATGGGTTTATTGTTTCGTTATGCGCTCAACTTTACACTTATTATTATTATATGCTCCCAACTTTCATACATTCTATTGTATGAGGTGAACTTTCTAAAAGTTATATTGTATGCTTTCAACTTTCATATATTCTATTGTATGAGGGGAACTTTTCTAAATGTTCTATTGTATGCTCTCAAAAGTTGAAAGTTAAGAACATACAATAGAGTTTTTAGAAAAGTTCACATCATACAATAGAGGATATGAAAGTTGGGAACATACAATATAATTTTTATAAAAGTTCACCTCTTACAATAGAAGGTATGAAAGTTTGGAGCATACAATAGTAATAAGTGTAAAGTTAAGTGCATAACGAAACAATAATCCTTTTTATAATACCAATCGAGATGAGTCAAAATTTCAATTATACCGCGTGGAGAAAATTTCAAATCAATTGAAAAGAGTGAAGACCAACTTTTTGGCAACGATTGAATCATAATTTAAACCTTTAAACTTGATATTGAAAATTTACAAAAACCTTCACTTGTAACATCTATTAACAATTAGATTGCACTATTTCTTTTCTTTTTTTTAGCGAAAAATTATATTGAATTGGATTTTTAAATCCAAACGTGAGTACATGTGATGGGTTGCAAGAAATCAACCCTTGAGCTACATGACAACCTACCTTGCAATGAGCAGACCATATGACAAATTTATGATTTTCTGATAATACAATTAGATTGCACTATTTATGATGGTAAAAATATAGGATTTTCTTACTCACCTAGTCACCTCATTTCCACAAGTTTCCCATTATTATAAAAAAGTAAAAGAATAGCCTAAAAGAATTAATAATTTAATACTGAAAAAATAACGTTTAATCAGTCATAAGTGGTTGATAATGACAGTAAAATTGTAGTGTTTGTCTATATCACACTCTACCTATAACCTACAACTACGGAGTTACCTCATAAACTGGATCGTCATACAGATTGTTTCATTAGACCAGTACCAATAAGGGACTTCTTCATCCGTCTTGGTGTCTTTCCAAAGACACCATTGGCACCATGGTGTCTTTGGTGCATTTTTGGTGGGTGTGTCCGAGTGAGTATGGAGAAAGACAAGAAGTAGTGACCCTTTTATTTACTTTTTTATTTTTATTATATATTTTGAGTATAATAAAGTATTATTCATAAATGTGAGGTTTAAAAGTTCAGTTCCACAATCTACCATTGGTAGTGTTCAGTGTTTAGTGTTTACGTGGCCCTAAGTTGACAATTTAATTCTTAATTCTTCCACTAGAAGCGGTCTTATCATGTCCAGTTTGGCTGCCTTATACGCTTGGCCAGCCCAGGACATAATTGTTCTTCTGTAACTACCATACACTTTCTACCTTCTACTCCATATTTTTTGAGATTCTTAACCTCATCGCTAACATGCATCCAACGTTTATACTATTAATGTTGATCAATAATTGTCTTTTTTAAGGTTATGTTTAGTATTGAAGTGAAGCTCTTGATGACAACTCTAATGACTGTCGTTAACATTCCCTATTTTTTAAACTCGTTTGACACTACTATGTAGTATAATCAGTTAACAAACCGGTTCATATGATCCACTCCTCAGTTCCATTATTCTTAACTTAGCACTCCCGGTTCAGGTAGATCCAGATTACTAGCCTGGTGAACTTACAGAGCATCTTACCACCAACAAAATGTAAAATACTAGCATACCTGTAAACTTCACCCAAAATCCATAAAAAAATAAAATATAAACCAACACTAGATACGAGTAATCAAAGGATGTAAAAAAGTACCCTTTTTTCAATTTTATGTGATTCAAATAACACAATCTAAATAAAAGAACATCACCCGAAAACACAAGGAAAAATACATATCGTTGAGGCGCATTCGACAAACGCCTGTTAGTCATGGTACGACACCATGTCACAAAGGTTACGGTTTTGCTGTTCCCTTTTGTGCAAATCATGCTTCAAAAGCATGTCAAAATCTGATAATCGGACGGCTCAAATCCTTTGTTAACCTAAAATTCTCTTCCTTTATATGGCATTTCCTGTAACAAAGAACCCAAATGAGAAGTGGATCAAAGCACAAACGTTTCCTAATCCAAATTCAAGAACTTGTTATACTACCAGCTTCCAATGAGTTAAAAAAAACATGGTTGGGTTAAATGATGTCGACACTATTATAGAATTTTATACATCATTTTCTTCAACATTTATCTATCTAACAGCAGCACACACAAACTCTCTCATTAAAACCAGGTTATCAAAGTCCCCTCTCTCTCTCTCTCTCTCTATATATATATATATATATATATATATATATATATATATATAGGGTAGTGATCAAGAGGGAAGTGTTTTTTTTTTGGGGAAAGGGAGAAGCGTTATTATTCATCATGAAGCATCTTACAATTATCAATCAAAACGTCAACAAAAAAGTATTTTTACTAGTTAATAGTAATCAAAATCGATGCTATAAAGAATATATTAACGAATGAATTTCATTTTTAAGTCATAACAACAGTTGATGAATATTTATTTAATAAACTGTTAACATTCACCGTGATGAATGTTAACTAACATTCATTACGATGAATGTTAAAACATCACATTATTTGAAAAATTATTTTTAATTTTAACATTCATCACAATGAATGTTAACTAACATTCACCACGATTAATATTAACGAATTTGGGTCTAATATTCATAAATTGATGTTATAACTTGCAAAAAGAATCTATCAAGGAAGCTTAACCTTCATAGCATCGCTTCTGATTAACATTTACTAAATTTCAGTTCGTGTTTTGTAAGATTTGTATGGGTGAAGGTAATATGCTTCTTGATGAATAGTAACGCTTCCCCCTTCCCACCAAAAATGCACTTCCCGCTGGATCATTCCACTATATATATATATATAACCACACACACACACATACATCTATATTCTAGAAATTCTCAATAAGCATTCCCTAGCTTTTCCAACAAAAAATAGAAAAATAAAAAGCAATCTCTAACGCCTCAACATAGTTAACAGTGAGCATGTTGGTCGACTAGTTCCTCAGGTAAAGCACCCACAGAGATGTAAAAAGGATAGGTCAATCTGGTCGAACATAGTTTACTGAGAGTAATCCTCTTTAACTATATTCTAAGAAAATATATCTGTAGTAGTTCTTTATAGCTGGAATTATTACTGGTTGATATTGCGAAGTTTGAAAGACATAAATGAACAGGTCAAGTCAACTTTCTTACCGGAGGATAATTTGGCATGTAGTACACCTGTCGAGGTTGACCAAGAAGCATCTGTTGCCCATACTACAATACATTTAACATTACAACCATGTTCTATTTAATTTCAAAGAATAAATAGGAGAGCAAGTGAAGCCATCAACATACCTGTGGACCATTTGGGTGAAAATAAGTCTGGGGGGTTTGCAAAGGAGTTCCTTGAGGACCAAATATAACAGGCTGGTGGGGAGGAAATGAGGGTCCCATCTACAAAGGTAGATTATACAAAAACTTTAGTAAAATGAACACTTGACTTAATTGAAAGAAACATACATATTAGGAGAATTGACAGAACAAATAATTGTAACAATCAATGATAACTCACTCCAACACCAACAGGCACACCATGCATATGCTGAACTGGAGCTACATTAGCTGGGTAGTAAAAGGAGCCATCAGATACTGGAGAAGCAGCCTTTAATTGTGTTGGTGATGGAACAAAACTCTTGGCATTTGGGTTCAGTCTAAATTCCTGAAAACATAAGGATAAATAGACCGTCAGTAGAGGTGTCTATTTCAACTGATTTAGATTTATGACAGGGTTAATTCTGGTTATGGTTGATCTCTAAAAGGTCCAACCAGTAAAACCAGAAAATAATGGCTTATGAAAAAGTGGTCGAGAGTCTCCCAAAGTAACTATAGCGTATACACCCTGCAATTAAGTTTATTCAGAAAATGTAGTTTACTCCCATGAATAAAACCTATTCATAGTAAACTTTTATTAGAAAATTTGAAACTTCGGTCGGTCCCCAAACAGTTCCCATTCATTCAGAATTACCATTATTGACCTGTTACCGAACCCATCAACCTACTAATTTCTCCACCTCTAGTATTAGTATCAGTGTCATCAGCATTATGATTCTTATATTCAATGGCAATGGGATGTGTGACAACAGATTTCATGTTAACCTTTGCATGAGGATTCAAGGTTGACTTTTCTGAGGTTAAAGAGCCCATTGATGAGCTAGGCGACAATCCAGGGGCACTTGATGCAGCAGCAGAAGAAGGGGCAGCATTTCCAGGTTCTGAAGTGGATGATGCCGAACTAGCAGGACGTGCACGAGAGCCTATAGGTGCATGAATCTTGACAGTGGCTGCTGCACCCTCAGATTGCTCACCAGAACTTGTCTTTTCTTGAGCTTTAGACGCCACAACGGATGGTGCATATGCAGTAGCAGTTGCTGAAAGTACATTATCGCCACTTTCTTTGTTTGGTAACTCTGCATAAAAATTAAAAATACAATGGCGATATCAAACCCACTTATTAAATGCCCCAAAAAGCAAATACACAAGTCACAAATTAAAAATCATTGATTAACACAACACATAAAGCAACAGCAAACTTAAATGTGCAAAACATATCTCTAATTAACAAAGAACTTGACCTTGAACAGTAGTCCAAAATCATCTTTACAAAAAAAGAAGCTTATAGCACAAAAGCAATCGGCGTCAATCTTATACCAATGACCAGGTCATTATTGTTAGCAAACGAGTCACCTTCGAAATTTCCATGACACATCCCAATAAAGAAATCATCACTTATTTATGGGATGGAGGGCGTTTCGAACATAAAAAGTCTCAACAAACCAACGTAGACATTACACCTATCTTATCAACTGATGTTCATGAAACATGATAACATATGGAGTTAAGGACAGCTGAAAGATATAGTGCATCCATGTGTCATAACACAAGTAAATAAAGCACTAACCCTTAAGTTTTGAAGCCCGGCTTTCATCATACACCTGAATAACTCAAACAAGAAAGGATCAGTCAGTAACTAGTACCAGGAGAAAATAGAAGGAGCTAATAGCATACACGTTGACATCTAAAAATGTAATTAAGTGACCAGTAGTGAAATCTAAATCTACCGTTTGGTTTTCTGTATCCTCTTTGCTGTAATTACTTCCTGTATGTTGTTGATTAGTCTGATAGTCCTGAGCACTACAACAACAAAGGCTTAGTGAGACAGTGAAAACAGATCTAGAAGTAAATTGTACACAAATAACACAACTTTGAAACATATAAAAGCCAATATACATACCTACTCTGACCATCCATAGAACCAGACGGATGGAAGTCGTTGCTAGTATTCAAATGAGAGCGTTGAATCTCAACCTGCATAACATGAAAATGTTATCATATAGAACAAATATAAAGGCTCACTAATCTTTATGCTCTAAAACTATAAACATTTAATATGATGCATCTATCAATTGATTTGAAGTCGAAGACAACATGCAGAGCTACCCCTCCCATCCCTAACCAGAATATATAGAAAGAAGGCAAGGTTAGTTACTGCTAAAGCCGGCAAATTCTACCCATTATGAGAGGGTTAATATTGGTTGTGCTTAATCACTACAGGATCAAATAGGTTAGATAAAAGAGATAAACTGAAAGGGGAATCGATGGAAGTTTCCAAAAAGCCTATTTTCAAGTTATACAATCTCTAAACCGTTCGTTCAGAAAATAAAAACTAAAATAAGAAAAACAATGATTTTATAATCATAATCCATTTCAGCCCATTCTAAAATATAATCCATTACAAGCTGGAACCATTTTCATCCGTTCCCCATCCCGCCCATTTTGCCTCCTCTATTAACTGCGATGCAACTATCGTTAGTTCAGTACAGCTAACAACGAACTTATTTACACAGGAACAACAAAATACTAAATACAAATACTAAATCATTACAAGCCCCTTCTGTTATCAGACAAAGGACTAGTTGGCTCAGCAAAACTACCATGTCATCGTGATTTAGCAAGAACTCTATCGGATAAAAGTTGATACGTTCACACATACAAATGTTGAAATTTTTATTGTAACTAAGAGCCACTGTTGCTGTTCCCACTTATTACCTCACTGAATGACTTATTCATGACAGAATCAGAAACATCTCCAAAGGTTTCGCTATTTTGAGAATCCAAAATGTCCTCATCTTCATCATAACCACTATCATCAACTCCACGAAAAACGGATGAGTATTTAGTTTCCTCATCTAGATCAAACTTATCATGGAAGTGGATGCCTCTTTCCTAATTACAAGAGAAAATTACATATTGTAAAATTTATAAAACCAACTACTATACAAACAATAATAAATATGGGAACAGATATCAACAAGCAGGAACCCTTACCTCTGCTAAATGAAGATCTTGGGTGTCCTCACACTCGATCTCCCTAGCTATTCTCAATGCCTCCCTTTCTCTTTCAATCATTTGAGGACCTCTAACCAGTTTTGTTGTGTAGAGCTCCTCGTTAAAGGTACTTTTTACTCCAAATAATGTGGCATTTGCTTCAAATTGATCCCACCCCCTAGTTTATTGCAAGATATATCAGTAAATTAAAGCTAAAGTACTTGACAAAAAATCTGTACATACAATACTATATGCAATTTTGGGTAACGTGTTCCAGTTATCAAATTAATTCCATCCAAATCACTTTGTACCACCCCCTACAAGGGATTCTTTTACATAAATCTTGGTACTTCCTTGACTGTCAAGACAAATCCGTCAAATGATTAATGATACTTTTGATAATTTTTAGATACCAAATGCTGATATAGTGATATTAACAATTAAGAGCCCAAAAACGAAGAGAACCTGTTCCAATGACGATCAAAAGTATTGTCTAACTCAGGACATTCTGCATTATCATCATCAGGGACCCAAGGTTCCAACTCTCGTTCCAAGTCAACATGCCGGGATTGAGAAATAGAAGAGTCTATCATAATGTCATGCAGCTGATCATGCTGAAGTTCATTCATCAACCCATCCCTAGTTACAGATACACTCTGGCCAGTAAAAAACACTCTAATCATTACATATAAAAACAAGCCTACAACATCCTAACACCTACAAAATTCTAAAAACTATTCAGGACATGCAACAAACAATCTTATAATTTTCTTTAAAGTATATTAAAACTCTCCAGGTAGATAACTTCCAAATTAATAGAAGTATAGAGCCCAAATAGTCTACCACGTGATACAAGTAGGACTTCAAACAACACAAGCTCGAGCTTGAATTCCCCATATTAGACACTCAAACTTGGTCAACAACGATGTGAGCTGTCATGACTTCAAAGAGCTCAAAAATATAAAAAGGAAAATACTAAATCAAGGAAGCTCAAATGAAGAGCTAGATATATTCAACTTAAACAATCTCAAGCCGAGTTTAACCTCAATTAACTTGATAAAAGCTGGGCACATATATAATAGCAGGCACATATACATAGGGGCATAGTGCACAAAACGTTTGGTAATATATACGAGTCGAGTTCTTATGAACTCAAATTCAAAAATTCAACAGAAAGTCAGCTTGAACTCTATAAGATTTGTCTCTAACAAGCTCTAATAACTCGGAGAAAGCATAAATTTCTGCATCACTGTATATGAACACACACACAAGAGGATTAATGAAGAATTTTAAAAGAAGACAGGAACCTTAGCTACAATCTGCACAAGGTCTTTCGCAGGTATTATTAAAGTTTTAGAAGGGGGTTTCTGAACAGAATCTGAAATGTTTTTCTGTCCTCGAGATGAACCAGCCTTTGTTACACGAGCCATTTTCAAAATTATTCCTGCAAACAACAACCAAGTATATCTTTAGGAGGCATATGCTCAAGTAAACAAACGTCAGAAGCATCAATTACGCAATATTTCTACAAAAATAAAATTACTATAGACGGTACCAAAATCTTTCTCAGCATCAGTCGCATGAAATATTCCAGAGTACACTGATCCATCAATGACCTGGACTTCCACCTGATGTCCAATGAGGCATGCTGTTATGTAAACTAGTCGCTCACGCGATGGGCTTTCAATTCCCCCTTTATTTCCAGCTTGTAAACCTGAGCAAGCTGAAAATTAGATAAACGAAGATGAGAATTACAATATATTTAGGCAAAAAGAAACTGTACCTGCAGTAGAACTTCTGTTATAATTTGCTTTTCCAGGCTGAGATTTATTTCCCAGTCTAGTCCCCGTTTCTTTTTCACCTCTTCCACGATTAAATCCATTTGCAGAAGACTTGGGCTGCGCAACTTGTTGCGGGTTCATTCTTGAACAGAACCTCTAATCAGCCAAAATTAAGATGCTGCAAGAGTAAAGCAGTCGAGTAAAAACCAAAAGTCACAACAAATTTCATGTACATGTATCATACAGCGTTGACATATGTAACAACACAACCGAGTAATTCAGGGCTGTCTCTAGGTTTTTGAGGGCCCTATGCCCAAATAATCTTATAAAATGAGGCCGTGAAAAAGACAGAAAGTTAAAGGCCTTAATAAATGTTCTCTTTTTCAAATTAGTTGCAGTCAAATAACACTTCACTAACAGTTTGACCCAGCAGTCACCATGACAATTATAGGGATCTTAGTCTGCACACAACAGGAAGAAAAAAAGGATTTTCTTATAGCTGAAACTTATTATATAGAAGTGAAGTGGAATAGAGGCCCATACATCAACCCTCTTGCATGTTTTCGTATCCTTTATCTTCTCCCAATATCTGTCCTCCCTCAGTTTCCAGTTGTCAAGGCAAATATGTCATTTGGATCGTTTAGAGGATGCTTAAGTAGTTTATATTTAGTTTATCATCAGACACCTCTATATGACATTATTATAATCATCCTTAATTCAAAATACGAATTTGCACATGTTTACACAGACACCAACATTCCATATTAAAGGATAAAAATTGCAGTCTTAGGACTACTTGTAAATAGGACAAACATCATAATAGTTAATGATATAATCCAAACTTTACAAGGGTTTCTTTATATAGTCACTTATTGGCTTAGGGCTGCTTAAATGGCCACCTACACGTTAAGCAAGTCCCATCCCTATGCTATGCTTAACATTTCTTCTCTGAAAAACAAAATTTTGCTACTAGCCTAACAGAGTCCCGTTGTTCACAAATCACAACAATGCACGCTGAACTCAGCCTTAAGTAACTAAATATCCTGCAGATTATTTATATCCATTCGGACCAATTCCATCTTTCAACTTATAAGTTCCAAGATTCGGTTAGAAATGTAATACGCAACATGGGATACTACTCGTGGCATGTCATGTAAACTAAACTACTAAAGCCTAAAGGCATGAAATTGTTGCATGCTATGTTCATGAGTAAACAGTCCAACTATATAGCTAAAATATATGGTATTCAATGTGCTGTATGCATCGGTAGTTTATAGCTCTCACCTCCACTACTCAGTAAGCCAACAACATATTAACCAAATCGACTCATTCAAATGAGCCCCACCTAAAGTCAACTGGCTAATTTACTTCTAACAGAAAAATATAACTCAACCTTAGATTTTTTATCAAAGGGAATCCACCAATATTTGCTAAAACATTGCTCTTAGCTTCTTAATTCTACAATAATCACAAAGCAACTAGCAGGTTCCTCAGGGTTTCGTTATTGCACAGTCACTGTACACAACCAGATATTAACCAATCGCAAATAATGTTGTCATACCTTTGAGCACAATAACTTACTCTGACTTCCCCCGTTAGAAACCCTAGAACAAATCTTACAAAACCAATACATAATATATATTACAGTAACAAACCCTAATTGACTAATTATAACAAAATAAAATATCAGCATACGTTTTAAATTCAATTGCATGTAACGATCCACACGGTTTTAAAAGTACACATATGTATATGTATAATGAGACACAATATATATATATATAGAAATTACCGGGATGATCTGATAGCAGAGAAAAACCGAAAGTTGATCAGAAGAAGAAAGTGCGTTGAATTGGTCGTCGTGATGGTGGATCGACGAACGGATTCTGTGACTGATTTGTCGGGTGGATATTTGAAATTGAATTGAAACAGAGGTTTAGACCCTAGAATCAGCAAATAGCAGTAAGTGATAGGAGTTGCGTGTGATCAAAATAATTTTCCCCCAAATTTGTATTTACCCACCAAAAAGGGTTATAGGTTAGGTTTTCGTTTACCTCAGTTTTTTCATCAATTTTCTCACGCGCTCGCCGTTCTAAAGCGCGTGATATTACCTCTTTTTACGACAAAAATGTATCTTTAGGAAAAAATAATAATGGGATTTAAATTTAGGATGAAGCGAACAGTGATTGTTTTAGCCAATCCGAGATGAGTTTTTACCGGGTGTTTTTTCAAATATATTTACCAGTAAAGTGTTTTTTTAACAAAGGGAGAATTACATGTATCTCCTTCACAAACACCCTAAATTACATATATATCCACACATTTTTAAATTACATATATACCCATATCCGTATTTTAAATTGACTAAAATTAAAAAAAAAAAATAGTATAACTTGCCAGAACTATATAAAATTTTCAGCCCAACAATTGGTTATTTTTAAAATAGATAATATTTACTATTTTTCTTTTTGATTTTAAAATACTTAAAATATGGATTTGGGTATATATGTAATTTAAAAATGTGTTTGGGTATATATGTAATTTAGGGTGTTTGTGGAGGGGATATATGTAATTCTCCCTTTAACAAAAGAGTACCTTTATCTTTCTTTCTTTCAATGAATTTTTTGCTGTATTAAGTAAATTTTATGGATTTTGCTAACGTGCGCTCCGTGTCACACGTTAAGATGCATTAAATGAACTTATAATTTTCTTAAATAACAAAATTTGAAATTAATGTATGCATAAAAAAGGTAAATATTAGATTGAATTAATGAGTATTAAATGCAAATGGTAATATTTAAGGAAATTTCGACTTCATTAAACACACCTTAACGTGTAACAAAACCCAAATTTTATTTATATTTGTAACATTAATTTGTTTTTTCTACTTGAGATTGTTTTAGGAGATTTATTATTTATTATTATTGGATTACTTTATTAAGCATGTGGCCTTTTACGGAGTAATAAGTTTTGTAGAAGTTGTGTGAAATAAAATGATGTTGCGAAACTAGTAAATGCGGACCATAACAACATGACTTGATAATTGATAGTCTCCAAGGATTCAATCGTAGTATATATTATTACTTTCAATTAATTCGTTAATGTATTATACTAATTATTTTAATACATTTCGATACATAATGTCTGATATAAATTGATATGTATTTTTGCAACAAAAGTACTTTAGATAATGGATATAAAGTTATCATATTGTGATTGACCTATATTCATATTTATGTATATTCGATTTTAAATAATCAACTTTTGTTCATCTTCAATAATTCAGTATTGACAAATGTACCCAATATTTTATTTTACAGGTTAAATTTTACTTTGAAGATGATCCAAGCATGCTTTGTTGATTCAAGACTTTTTTATTACTTTAGTCTCTTAATTTTGTTGGTACGTGATGTTTTTTTATATTACTCGATGAATTTAATGTAATTGCAATTTATATCGTTTTATTATGTTATGAATTTATTTATTATATTATGCAATTCAATGCCACCACACTCAAAGTTTTTACTTATAGTCATGTGTCATGTGTTTATTAGAAACACGCAACGATAACAGTTAGCAATCGGTTGCAATTATCATCGGGTAATAACGCTTTTCTATCTTCCTTCAAAGTTCAAACTTGCTAGACCTACACTTTTTGAGACTGATTTAGTCCGAATATTTTCATTGAAGAGGTATATTCTATATTAAAAAACTATTTATTAAAAAACTATTTAATAAACACAAACTTACCATACATATACTACATCTTAGGAAAACATGATGATGACACTAATTATATATATAAAATAATGTATTCATTTTATACATGGTAGGTGATTATTCATTTAATGCATTGTGATTATATTTAGAAGTCTTATACATTGCTCTAAGACCAGTTGCAACGCTAGCGTTCTCGCCGAGGTGGAGCCTCAGAACGCCGATAACGGGGCGTTCTGGGGGGCATTCTCGGGGCGTCGAGCATGGGAGCACGGGGCAGCGTTTGGGCGTGCAGGTGGGGCCCATGGCCTTATTTAATTGTTTTTTCGTTTTTTGACCGTTTGATCTCAAATAAAAAATAAAAAAAAGTAGCCGTTTAAGGCATTAAAAAAAATATAATTTTTTTTTTTACCGTTACACTCTAACGGCTTTTTAGCCAAAAAAAAAATTTTCCCCCCACCTCTATATATACATACTTTATATATCACTTTTTCACACACCAATTTCATCAAACTCTCTCTCAAATCATACAAAATTCAAACAATGGAATCACTAAATTTTATTTTGGATTCGTCTTCGGAAGACGAAATTCTTTTGCAAGCTCTACAAGCTTGGGACGAAGAAGAAAAGAAGGAAGCCGAGGGTAGTTCTAGTTCGAAACCACCCCGGAATCGAATCTATATTGACAAAGATCGCGAAGGTGCTCAAGAATGTTTGTGGAACGACTATTTTTCTGAAACCCCAAAGTATCCGGCAAACTTGTTTAAACGCCGTTTTCGTATGCGTCGGGAATTATTTTGCCGAATCGTACAAGGTATATCCGAATACTCTATTAAACCTATTCCCGATCACTTTACTTATTTTAAACAAAAGCCGGATGCACTTGGTCGGCTTGGTTTTAGCACGCTACAAAAGTGCACCGCCGTCATACGCCAATTGGCATATGGAATGTCCGGCGATATGTTCGATGAATACTTACAAATGGGTGAACGCACGTCAAACGACTGCGTTAACAACTTTTGTAAGTGTATATTCGACTTATACTCTCGAGAGTATTTGAGGAAGCCGACTGTAACATCCTCTCTTCTGGTTCGGTAATTTCTAATTTTAAATTGATGTATTTAATTGTATTAGAAATTATTTGATAAAATGTGTTTAATTGCGAAAGTTAGTTAAATAAGCCTTAGGACTTATTGTGTTTAGTAGATTATTGTTTGTTTTAATTTACTATAGTTGACGGTGCAATAAAAGAAGTTTCTCGTAAATGGTTTTTAGGTTCCAGGCAATAGATTGAAAGGGGACTAGTTTTAAATGGATACGGGTCGGTGTAAAAAGTTGAACCGACTTAAATGCCTTTCCTTTTTAGGAAAGTTTATCCCTTTCTTCATTTGGAAACCTTAAACCCTAAAACCAAACTATCAAAAACCTAGAACTACAAAGAAATCAAACTAGTGATCTTGAGCTGGAATTGATTTGTGTTTCATAATCGTCATCATCATCATCACTTTGAAATCTTTATTTGGTAAGTTATGATCATACTTAAATACATGATTATGATCAATTGAAGTTTGATAGTGAAATGATGTTTAAACATGTTATGGTATGTTTATGTGAGGATATATGACTGAAAACCTGCTGCTGTAGTCGAAATTGTGGTTAATTGTTTGTGATTTGTTTGCTGAGTTTCTGCCATAGCTGAACTGGGTATCCCCTGTACGTCGGTTGAACCCGGCGGGTTTCACCTGTACCCGGCGGGTTGTATGCCTAAACCGGGGACCCGGCGGGTAAAACCCGTACCCGGCGGCTCCTATAGCCTTTAAAACGCGATTAAGTTCTGTTACCACCCAATTTAATTCACCCGGCGGTTATAAAGTGGGACCCGGCGGGTGGCTACCGGAAGCCGGCGGCTTCCTTACCCAAGCCGGCGGCTTGGGGTGTGTTCCAGTAAAAGTTTTGTTTAACTTTTAAGACTTGTTCTAACTAGTTGTTTGCAATGTAAATTGTACTTATTAACATGACAACACATGATAGTAGTTGTATTTAGGGACTTATGATAATTGTGATGTTAACTTGACTAAGTTCCTAATGATTTAAAGTAATGTAATTCAAGTGTTATGATCTTGATTTCTAACTTATACCTGATTTATGATTCTCAGATAAGCAAAGAGCTCAGCGAGATAAGACAGCTGAGTAAGTGAAACGAGATAATCAGGTGAGTGGATTTGAAACTCACAGTTTGATTTGGTTGTGTCAGTTTGATTTCAATCAGTAATTATAGGATTACTATTGATAATATGTTAACCTTGAAATGATATGCCATTTGATTGGTTGTTTGTTGAACATTGAATTGAAATGTATAATCCAGAGGTCAACTAGATCGTTGGTTGGACTTGATTGCTAATGTTGGTCAACACAGGGTTGCGTACATGTGTTGATGGAGATTAGCATTTAGTTAGCGGTTAATCACTGTTTTGGCCTACAGTTGATTTAAGTGTTCTGATGGGGCCACCCGGAACAGGGTCTCTAGGAACCACCGTTCCTCTTGACGATATTTGTTGCATTATTGATTGTGAACAGATTGCTAGCTAAATTGAATTGTAGTTGATTATTCATTCACTTAGCTTCGTGCTAATCCCTCAATTTACTTCCTGCAGGTGATGTATATTATGTGGGTAGTCAGGAAGGATGTTTTGATGCTGGGAATGTTTGAAACTTGCAACTCTGATCCAGTTTGTAATAAATAACGTTTTATAGTATATAATGCCCCGGGTTTGTAAACATGTTAACTATGTTTGTTTAGTAGTTAAACATATTGTATAAAGGGTTGCGAAAATTTCTAGTAGGTTTTAATAGAATATGTATTTAATGTAGTCGCTTCCGCCAAACTTAATATTATATTGTTGTATTAATTGTGGGGCGTTTTAAGTTGGTATCAGAGCAATAGTTTGGGGCAATTGAATATGATTGTATGTTCAATCCTAAACTTTGATTGTGTTGTGTCAAACATTCTTGGAAATGGGATTATGTACTGAATATGAAGCTGTTAGTAGAATAGGTGCTAACGACTAATGGTTTGTAAGCTGTTGTGGTGTTTACAGATATGGCGGATAACGAGCAACTACCTGTTAACCCTAATAATGCCTCAAGGCCTGAAGTTGCTGCTGAGACTCATGATGACCGTAATGAACATGCTGGTACTTCTTTCTATGCTAGAGAGGAGGCAGAAAGGGATCAGTATTTGCTTCATTTGGAAGAGGAAAACCAAGCGCTTAGAATGTATAAACAACAAAAAGAGACTGAATCTTCTCATCCTGTGTTTGGTACAATTTCACCGCCAAAGCAAAAGGTGTGTTCTTTTAAAACCTTTATGAGCAGTAATCCATCTGTGTATTCGGGTAGTACGAATCCTTCTGTGACTCTAGATTGGTTGAGAGATGTTGAAAAGAAATTTGAAGTCTGTCAATGTGAAGAAGAACTGAAAGTTCCTTATGCAACTCAACTGTTAAAAGGAGCAGCTATGAATTGGTGGGACTCGATTACTTCTGTATTATCTTCTTTTCAGAAAGCATCTATCCGATGGTCTGATTTTCGTAATGAAGTTTGTAAGCAGTATTGTTCAAACTATGATATAGCTCGGATTAGAAAAGAGTTTATGGATTTACAATTAACTGATAACATGTCAATGGATGATTTGATAAATCAGTTTACAGAGAAACTTAGATTTGTTCAGCAGTGGGTTCCTGATGAGAGAACTCAGATAGAATAGTTTGTGGGTACTTTACCTAATCATTATCGAACTTCAGTGAGATTAGCGAGCTCTCTTCCTCAAGCTTTCATGTTAGCTCGATCTGTTGACAGTGATTTGAAACCTCAACAAGTACCAAGTAAAGAAATAGTTTCTCAGAAATCTAGGAGTGAATCTTTTGGTAAAGGTAAGCAACGGTGGCAAGGAAATCAGCAGGGTAAGAAACAAGAAAGTCGTGGTGGTACTTCTGATCGTCCCAATTGGTGTATTAAGTGTAGAGCTAGACATTTTGGGCCGTGTACTGTGCAAACCACTAGATGTGTAAAATGTGGTGTGATTGGGCATGAAGCCAAAGATTGTGTTTTTCCTACTTATGTGTGCTGGAATTGCCATAAGGAAGGTCATCGTGCAAATCAATGTTCTGAGGCTAAGAGACAGGGTTCGGGGACAGTTGTTGGTTCATCAGCTTCTTCTGGTCAGAAGCGGAAGACTCCGCCATCTGCAGTTAGTAGGGCTTTTCAAATGACAGTTGATGAAGCTGTTCATACAGATGACGTAATCACGGGTACTTTTCTTGTAAATTCTGTACCAGCTCGTGTTTTGTTTGATTCTGGTGCAAATTGTTCGTTTGTATCTGTGTACTTCTGTGATAAGTTGAAAATGATGCCTACTGTGATAACAAACCCAGTTGAAGTAGAAATAGCTAGTGGCAAGTCAGTTCCTGTTACCACTTCGGTAATTGGAGCTAGTATTATGATAGATGACCAGACTTTCCCAATTTCCTTTCTGTTGATGCCAATTGCTAGTTTTGATGTGATTATTGGTATGAATTGGTTGAGTCAGTATAAAGCAAGCATAGATTGCCACAATAAGCTGATTAGAATTCCAATCTCTGAAAAGTCATATGTAGTGGCTCGAGGAGAACGGGATAATGTTTGTATACCTTTGATTAGTATGATGAAAGCTAGGAAATCTTTGTCTAAGGGCTGTGAATCGTATCTAGCTTATGTGATTGATGCTAAGTTAGAAAAGAAGTCCCTTTCTGATGTACCGGTTGTTTCTGAGTATCCGGAAGTATTCCCTGATGAATTACCTGGTTTACCACCGGTTAGGGAAGTTGAATACCAGATTGATCTTGTTCCTGGCTCTTCACCTATTGCCAAAACCCCTTATAGATTAGCTCCATCTGAGATACGTGAAATGATGAATCAGATACAGGAGTTGTTGGATAAAGGGTTTATTCGGCCTAGTTCTTCTCCCTGGGGTGCACCAGTTCTGTTTGTGAAAAAGAAAGATGGGTCTTTTAGAATGTGCATTGACTACAGGGAATTGAATAAAAGGACAGTAAAGAATAAATATCCTCTGCCTCGGATAGATGATTTATTTGATCAGTTGCAGGGATCTTCATTTTATTCAAAGATTGATTTGAGATCAGGTTATCATCAAGTTCGTGTTAGGGATTGTGATATTTCTAAAACTGCATTTAGAACCAGATATGGTCATTTTGAATTTCTGGTTATGCCTTTTGGTTTGACGAATGCTCCAGCAGTTTTTATGGATTTGATGAACCGTGTTTGTCGACCTTTTCTTGATAAATTTGTGATTGTATTTATCGATGACATTTTGGTATATTCTAAATCCGAATCAGAACATGGAATGCATTTGAGGTTAGTATTGGAAACCTTAAAGAGAGAACATTTGTATGCAAAGTTTTCTAAATGTGAATTTTGGATTCGGGAAGTACAGTTTTTGGGTCACATTATTTGCAATGATGGTGTTAAAGTTGATCCTTCAAAAATTGAAGCTGTTATGAATTGGAAAGCTCCAAAGTCTGCTTCAGAAATAAAGAGTTTTCTTGGATTGGCGGGTTATTACCGGAAGTTTATTAAAGATTTTTCTAAAATTGCCGGTTCTTTGACCAAGTTGACCCGTAAAGATGTAAAGTTTGTGTGGACTGAACAGCAGGAAACAGCTTTTCAGACTTTGAAACAGTTGTTATGTCAGGCTCCTGTGTTAGCATTGCCAGATGGGTCCGATGATTTTATTGTTTATTGTGATGCATCGATTGCTGGTTTGGGTTGTGTTTTGATGCAACGAGATCGTGTGATTGCTTATGCTTCTCGTCAGCTCAAACCTCATGAAAGAAATTATCCTACCCATGATTTAGAACTTGCAGCGGTTGTGTTTGCTTTGAAGATATGGAGACATTACTTGTATGGTACCAAATGTATTATTTGTACAGATCACAAGAGTCTTCAGTATATATTTTCACAGCAAGAGTTAAATATGCGACAGAGACGATGGTTAGAATTAATCAAAGATTATGATTGTGAGATTAAATACCATCCAGGAAAAGCCAATGTAGTTGCTGATGCTTTAAGCCGCAAGGTAACTTCTGATCGAGTTTATTTTATGCGTTTAGAAGTTTCTTCTGATTTGGTGGCTCAGATAAAAGCTGCACAGTTAAAGGCATTGTTAGATCATAATTTGAAATCTGAGATTATGTTAAATCGAAAGGAATTGTTAGTAGATGATTCGAGGGGATTAAAAACCTTTCAGTCTCGTGTTTGGATTCCTTTGTTTGGTGATCTTCGGAATGTTATTCTGAATGAAGCCCATAAGTCCAGATTGTCTGTACATCCAGGAAGCACTAAAATGTATAATGACTTGAAACCTTTGTATTGGTGGCCTACAATGAAGATGGATGTAGCAAGGTTTGTTAGTTCTTGTCATATTTGTTCTCAAGTTAAAGCTGAACACCAAAAGCCGTATGGTTCGTTGAAACAGCTTGAGATTCCAGAATGGAAGTGGGAACATTTGACCATGGATTTTGTTACAAAGTTGCCTAGAACTGCTCGTGGTAATGACATGGTTTGGGTCATTGTTGATCGATTGACCAAGAGTGCTCATTTTCTAGCTATTAATGAGACTGCTTCTTTGACTAAACTTGCACAATTGTATATGAATGAGATTGTTACTCGGCATGGTATTCCATTATCTATTGTATCTGATAGAGATCCGAGGTTTGTATCTCATTTTTGGCAAAGTTTACAGTATGAGTTGGGCACCAGAGTGAATCTTAGTACAGCTTATCATCCTCAAACAGATGGTCAGTCAGAGCGTACGATTCAGACATTGGAGGATATGTTAAGAGCTTGTATTTTGGAGTATGGTGGTTCTTGGGATTCTCATTTGCCATTGGTTGAGTTTGCTTATAATAACTCATATCATTCTAGTATTGGCATGCCTCCATATGAAATGCTTTATGGACGCCGTTGTAGAACTCCAACTTGTTGGCTAGAGGCAGGTGAGAAACAGTTTGCAGGTCCAGATATTGTCCAAATGACAGCTGATAAAGTTACAGTGGCTCGTGAAAAGTTGAAAGCTGCACGTGATAGACAGAAACAATATGCTGATCCTAAACGTCGACCTGTTACTTTTGTTGAAGGTGAACTTGTTTATCTGAAAGTTTCGCCTTGGAAAGGGGTAATTCGGTTTGGTAAACGTGGTAAATTGGCTCCTCGATATATTGGACCGTTTAGAATCCGTCAGATTGTTAATGATCAGTCTGTTACATTGGATCTTCCTCCAGAGCTTGCTGGTATTCATGATACGTTTAACATTTGTTATTTGAGGAAATGTAACGTTGAAGACCAGTCTCAGATTCTTCCTTTGAAAGATTTGAAAGTTGATCAAAGTCAGAAGTTAGTTGAAGAACCCGTTGAAATTCTTGACCGAAAAGTGACTAAACTTAGGAAGAAACAAATTCCCATGGTGTTAGTGAAATGGAAACATAGTTTAGGTGAAAACCTAACGTGGGAAACAGAGGATAGTATGAGATCCAGATATCCTGGATTGTTTGATCGTGATGAGATTTCGGGGACGAAATCTTCCTAAGGGGGGGAGAGTTGTAACATCCTCTCTTCTGGTTCGGTAATTTCTAATTTTAAATTGATGTATTTAATTGTATTAGAAATTATTTGATAAAATGTGTTTAATTGCGAAAGTTAGTTAAATAAGCCTTAGGACTTATTGTGTTTAGTAGATTATTGTTTGTTTTAATTTACTATAGTTGACGGTGCAATAAAAGAAGTTTCTCGTAAATGGTTTTTAGGTTCTAGGCAATAGATTGAAAGGGGACTAGTTTTAAATGGATACGGGTCGGTGTAAAAAGTTGAACCGACTTAAATGCCTTTCCTTTTTAGGAAAGTTTATCCCTTTCTTCATTTGGAAACCTTAAACCCTAAAACCAAACTATCAAAAACCTAGAACTACAAAGAAATCAAACTAGTGATCTTGAGCTGGAATTGATTTGTGTTTCATAATCGTCATCATCATCATCACTTTGAAATCTTTATTTGGTAAGTTATGATCATACTTAAATACATGATTATGATCAATTGAAGTTTGATAGTGAAATGATGTTTAAACATGTTATGGTATGTTTATGTGAGGATATATGACTGAAAACCTGCTGCTGTAGTCGAAATTGTGGTTAATTGTTTGTGATTTGTTTGCTGAGTTTCTGCCATAGCTGAACTGGGTATCCCCTGTACGTCGGTTGAACCCGGCGGGTTTCACCTGTACCCGGCGGGTTGTATGCCTAAACCGGGGACCCGGCGGGTAAAACCCGTACCCGGCGGCTCCTATAGCCTTTAAAACGCGATTAAGTTCTGTTACCACCCAATTTAATTCACCCGGCGGTTATAAAGTGGGACCCGGCGGGTGGCTACCGGAAGCCGGCGGCTTCCTTACCCAAGCCGGCGGCTTGGGGTGTGTTCCAGTAAAAGTTTTGTTTAACTTTTAAGACTTGTTCTAACTAGTTGTTTGCAATGTAAATTGTACTTATTAACATGACAACACATGATAGTAGTTGTATTTAGGGACTTATGATAATTGTGATGTTAACTTGACTAAGTTCCTAATGATTTAAAGTAATGTAATTCAAGTGTTATGATCTTGATTTCTAACTTATACCTGATTTATGATTCTCAGATAAGCAAAGAGCTCAGCGAGATAAGACAGCTGAGTAAGTGAAACGAGATAATCAGGTGAGTGGATTTGAAACTCACAGTTTGATTTGGTTGTGTCAGTTTGATTTCAATCAGTAATTATAGGATTACTATTGATAATATGTTAACCTTGAAATGATATGCCATTTGATTGGTTGTTTGTTGAACATTGAATTGAAATGTATAATCCAGAGGTCAACTAGATCGTTGGTTGGACTTGATTGCTAATGTTGGTCAACACAGGGTTGCGTACATGTGTTGATGGAGATTAGCATTTAGTTAGCGGTTAATCACTGTTTTGGCCTACAGTTGATTTAAGTGTTCTGATGGGGCCACCCGGAACAGGGTCTCTAGGAACCACCGTTCCTCTTGACGATATTTGTTGCATTATTGATTGTGAACAGATTGCTAGCTAAATTGAATTGTAGTTGATTATTCATTCACTTAGCTTCGTGCTAATCCCTCAATTTACTTCCTGCAGGTGATGTATATTATGTGGGTAGTCAGGAAGGATGTTTTGATGCTGGGAATGTTTGAAACTTGCAACTCTGATCCAGTTTGTAATAAATAACGTTTTATAGTATATAATGCCCCGGGTTTGTAAACATGTTAACTATGTTTGTTTAGTAGTTAAACATATTGTATAAAGGGTTGCGAAAATTTCTAGTAGGTTTTAATAGAATATGTATTTAATGTAGTCGCTTCCGCCAAACTTAATATTATATTGTTGTATTAATTGTGGGGCGTTATACCGACTGCCAATGATATTGCTCGGCTTTATAGAGGACACGAGCAGAAACATGGTTTTAAGGGAATGCTTGGGTCCATTGACTGTATGCATTGGCAATGAAAAAGTTGTCCCAATGCATGGAAAGGTCAGTACACTAGGGGACTAGGGGTGATCACGGGCACCCGACCATTATGCTTGAAGCGGTTGCTTCATATGACATGTGGATATGGCATGCATTTTTTGGCATGGCGGGTTCAAACAACGATATTAATGTTTTAAACCAGTCTCCGTTGTTTGATTCCATCGAAAATGATACCGGTCCACCCGGCCTTTGATGTCAATGGACATCACTACACAAAAGGGTATTATCTAGCCGATGGTATTTATCCGGATTGGTGTACACTTATCAAAGCCTATCACTCTCCTACTGATGAGAAACGAGCTAAGTTCAAGAGGTTTCAAGAAAGTGCAAGAAAACGAAAGGACATTCGGTGTACTTCAAGACAGGTTTGCAATTTTAAAGATTACGGGACGAGCTATGAGTGTGAACAAGTTGCGAAGACAATTGTACATTTGTGTCATATTGCATATATAACGCCCCAAAATTCTACAACAGTTTTTTTTTTTTTTTTTTTAAACAATTCGGAAGCTCCAGTCCCAAAACATATATATACATAAAATGACATGTCGTCACTTCCATTACCTAAGTTCTAAGTATTGATTATTACCGATTACAAAACAATCATTTATATCCTGGGCATTATATAATCACACATTTTAAACTGTATTAAATAAATCAGAGTAATCCTAGTCAAACATTCTTCAGTTACTCCTTGACCCGCCCATAACAAAAGATATTAACCTGCAAGGAGTAAACAACGAGGGATTAGCACGAAGCTAAGTGAGTTAACTCATCACTAACAATACAACTTAGTTTAACACCATGAGTTCACCACATTTAACACTTTGACTCAACATCACCAGAGGATCGGTGGCCCTTGTGGCGCCATCAGCCGCGGTGGCCCACCAAGCGACACTTACACCAACTGCAGGCCAATACAGTGGTTAACCGATAACTGTTTGTTACCTTTAGTCAACACAAGCCTTACTTACAACGAATGTTCACAACCCTTGTGTTGACTAACCTGTAACAACACAGTACAACATAGTTGACCTCTATTAACACAGTTACCAAATAGGTCACTTAACACTTTAACACAATTCACAATTCAACTTAACACAGGAATAACACTTAACACTTGAAGTAACCACAATAGCGATCACTAAATTATAGTGAGAGATCAAAGTCCACTCACCGACTACCATAGTCGCCCACTCAGTAGTCTAATATCACTGAGTCTTCTCCATATCTGGAAATACAACAAAATACACAAGTCAGTTACTTGTATCAAATCTACATAACAATACTCCAATAGATTTATACCAACAATCTCAATTCATATGTATTATCACAATCATCACAAACATCAAGTTCATACTTCTTGAATTTGTTTCTTAATCATGATTAGATATCATGTTAACCACTTTTCAACTATACATCATTTAGTTATCACTTGTAGTAATTTCACATAATTCATTCCATTAATATGAATTATCACTATTAACTTCATTAGTTCACTCTCACTTAATAAATCATGATAATTATAATCAACTTATCACCTTAGTTCACATTAATCATTGTTTAACTAACATAATCACACCAATAACAAGATTAATAGCTTCCAAATTAACAACCCACTAAAACACTTCATGAACACTTAATCAAATTCTTCCATTTTAAGTTAGGGTTCATGTCATAATCATGGATTAGGCACTAATTAACAACTATAACATAACCAAAATCTTTATTTCATGAATTATCAACTAAATCACAACAAAAGTCATGAATACACCATAATCTTTTATCTCTAAGTTAGGGTTTTACTTATAATCAAGAATTTCTTATCAACTAATGATAATATGATCATTACTAGCTTAAATTCAAGATTAATCATGCCAACTAAATCAAATATTCAAAACCCCAATTTCTAGGGTTAAAGAAATCACGAAATTAACCCTTATAACATGCTTTGAATGATAATGAAATGATTAATCTATGTTAATAAATCATAACTAACAACTATTGCACAAAATCAAACCTTAATTTCGGATTTACATCAAGAACACCCAAAACCCCCAATTTCTAGGATTTAAAATTGAAGATTAAGAACTTACAAGTTGATTAAGATGATTAGAAGATGATAATCCATGCATTTGAAGCTTGAATCCGAATTATGAAGCTCTAATTTTTGTGATTTCTCCATGTTTTTGGTTTTGGGATAAATGTGTGTGTGTATATGTTCATACGTATGTATGTATGAATATGTGGGAATAAAACCCGATCCATCCCATATAATATACCCTATAAGTGTTAATTTTCATTCCCCGTATTTATTATTGTCTGAAACTTAAAAAATATTTACGGGAAAACTATTTTATTTTACCGTCACCTTGATTTAATTAAAACAATCAATATTTCACTAGCCACAATATTTCCTGAGGCTTATCGACCTATTATACAATCAAACGAAATAACAATTTTAAATCACATTTAAAATTTACATAAAATACCTATTACTTCTAGGCCCAATTTGAGGATGTTACAGCATAACATGATCCAAGAAGATAACGGCTTTTTAATTTCTGCCATCGAACAAGAGATGATTGATGATCCTGCTAACCGGCCTCGTCGGGATTTTAGGCAACGTTTGAAAGATAGAGAAGCACGAATAAAGGAAATACGTGACAAACAAGCGCATGACCAATTGCAGTACGATCTCACCGAGCACATTTGGACGCTTCCACCTAACTTCCGCAGCATACATTTACCTCCAACTTGATTATTGTATTGTACTATTTTATTTTTTAATGTCTCGCATTTTAGTTTGAACTTTTATTTTAGTTTTAGTGTGGTTTGTTTAAGTATTGTATTGTATTTTTATTTAAGTTAATGAAATGTATTTGGTTTGTTTAATTATTTTATATTGTATTTTAATAAATTACTTAAATGTATTTGTTTTTGTTTAAAAAATCAAAATTAAAAGAAAATGGTGGGGCCAAGGGGGGATGACGGGCGTTCTGAGTTTACCACTGTACGTGCTGACGTGAAGTCGACGCTGATGTGGCACCCAGAATGCCCCAGAACGCCCATCACCATTGCAAATGGTCTAAGGGCACTAATTATCAAAATCCAATTCTTTTTATATCATTTATAATCTTAAAATAACTTATTTTACCTAATTTGAATATTTTTTATATAATGGGAAGTAAAGCTCGAGCATTGTTACCGAGAAGCTACTAGAGTAGCAGATTCATTGGCAAATCAAGGGTGTGAGCAAGAGGAACGAGTCGTTATGTTTGACTCTCCACCTCCCAATCTTGGTGTGATTTTGATTGACGATGCAATAGGTGTCGCATGGCCACGTCGTATTAGTGCTTTCTAGTCTTGGGGTGTAGCCCTCTATCGCACCAAAAAATAAAAAACTTATTTTACCTAATTTGAAATTCCTTGAAGACATTTCTTTGAAGTTCCCCTCTAAATTAGGTATCAAAACCTTGCCCAAATACAAGGCTGGCCCCGTGATCTTCGTGAGTTATCACCCACAAAACGAAAAAACAACCATACCGGTAAACTTTACACAAAATATTGATAACTAATACAAACACAACGAGAGATGAGTAATGCTTGGTGGTCAAGTGCGAAATGTTTCTTATTCGTTTCTATTATGTTTTTTTGTATTTCAAGTCTCTTCTTTTTCGAGACAAGAAAGGATTAAGTTAAGGAAGGTTAATAGGTGTTTTATTTTACGCATTTTATTCATGTTTAACTCATACACAAATGTATCTATTTATCCTTCACTGATAGTGCTTTGTTCAATTATTTGTACTTCACTGACAGTGATCTTTTAAGGTGACTAAATTAGAACAAATGCAAGTATACAAATCAATGAATGAAAAATGTAGGAAGTAAACGCATAGAAATAGAAATAAACAAGAAAAATATGGAAGTAATAATTTGGCATTAACTTGTCTAAAGTGAAAGTAACATGGTGAAAAATTAAAGAAAAAGTAAAGCTACTTTCTATCTCTTAACCCTCTCCAAAAACATAGAAATTCTCTGATCATTCAAGTTTTTAACACTCCCTCCTTGAGAATATATTAGCCTCCCCTACATTAATCTCCATCAAAACCCTAAACGTTCATCTAGCTTCAATGATTTCTTTGTTAACCGGGAAGCTTTTCAAAATTTTGAAGAATTCATCAATGATCACGATGTATTTAATAACACAATCTAAATTAGAAAGAAAATAAAAACACATCACCCAACACAACAAAGTTTCATATACTTGAAGGGAATTCGCCGAACACCTGTCAGTCATGGTACGACGCCATGTCACCAAAATTACAGGTTATGCTTTTCCAGTTGTGCGGATCATGCTTCAAGAGCTGTTAATCTTACGTCACCCTGCTGGATTCCTTTAATCAAATACTTGTTTCCAACTTCTGTTATTCTTCATCAGCATGTCAAGATAGATCTGATAATAACTCACATCCTTTAACTAACCTAAAAGTTTCTTCCTTTATATTGCATTTCCTGTGAAGTCAAAGAACCCAAATGAAAAGTCAACCAAAGCATTAACATTTCCTGTTCCAAATTCTGAAACATATTAATCTCCAAGCTTATGATGAGTTAAAATAACATGGTTGGGTTAGCTGATATTGAAGAATGTTTTCGTAGGTCAGCCACAAACCCACCAATTGATCCGTTAACCAACCGCCTTTGACACTTCTAGGATAGATGTATCTTTAGTAGTTCTACAGAACTGGAATGTTTTCGGGTTGATATTGTGAATTTTGCAAGACTAGAAAACATGAACAGACCAAAATAAACTTTCTTACCGGAGAATAAGTTGGCATGTAGTACACCTGTCGAGGTTGACCAAGAAGCATCTGCTGTCCATACTAGTACAATACATTTATCATAACGACCATGTTATCATTAAATTCCAGGTGTAAATAAAAGGAAACGAGCAGAACCATCAATGTACCTGCGGACCATTTAGGTGAAAATAAGTCTGGGGGGTTTGCAAAGGCGTTCCTTGTGGACCTGGCTGGTGGGGAGGAAATGAGGGTCCCATCTACAAAATAACAAATATTATTCAGAAATTTTAGTAAAAATGAACACTTCAAATAATTGCAGAAAAAGTGATGGTTAGGAAAAAACAATCAATGAAAAAGTTACTCCAACACCAACAGGCGAGCCATGCATATGTGGGACTGGAGGTACATTAGCTGGGTAGTAGAAGGAGCCATCAGAAACCGGAGGTGCAGCCTTTAATTGCGTTGGTGATGGAGCAAAACTCTTAGCATTTGGGTTCAGTCTAAATTCCTGAAAAGTATAGATAAACAGACCGTCACTAGAGGAGTCAATTCAACCAAATTATACTAACGAAAGGGTCTATTTGAGTAATGTTTTATCTCACATGTCAAACTAGTAAAACCAAAATAATAGCTTAAAACTGGTCAGATGGGGCCAAGAGTTGCACAAGCTTATTTTTAGAGCATATAACCTAATTGATTCGAGAAAGAAGGTTAATTAAGATAAATATGAACCTGAACTCATAACGTTTGTAGAGACTTGAAACTGTGAACACCGAACTGTTTCAATCCGTACAAAATTACCACTTTTGAACTATTAACCCGACCCGTCACCTCACCAAATTCTCCACCTTTTGTATTAGTATAATTGTCAGCAGTATTATAATTGTACTAGGCATGGAAAAGTTTGACGACAATATATTTATGACCTTTGCATGAGGATTTAAAGTTGACTTTTCTGAAGTGAGAGAGCCCATTAATGAGTTTGGTGATAATCCAGGGGCACTTGCAGCAACAGTGGGGGCAGCATTTCCAGGTTCTGAAGTGGATGATGCAGAACTAGCAGGACGTGCACGCGAGACTGCAGGTGTCTGGATCTTGACGGCGGATGCTGCACTGTCAGATATCTCACTTGAATTTTTCTTCTCTTGAGCTTTAGACGAAACAATGGACGGCGTGTATGCAGTAGCATTCGCTGAAAGTTCATCATCGCCACTTTCTTTATATGGTAACTCTGCATAGAAAGAAGAATAAAATGGTGATATACTGACATTGAAGTTCGAACCCACTTATTGAGTGCCTCTAAAAGAGCAAATGCCCAAGAGACAGATTAAAAAAAAATAACACATAAAGCAACAACTACATATCTAAAAGGACAAAATTCATCTCTACAGTTCTACATATCAGAACCGAATCATAGTAACAACCAAACGATGATCCAAAAAAGATAATCCTGTAATCAGTCAGGATCAACTAATATGGGTGATGTGAACACTCCTATAGAACTTGTATGACAACTGTCAACAGCTTAACATCAAACTTCAAAGGCAATTGAGTCTAGATAAATGCAATTTCGATGTGACATTACGAGAAGTTCTAAAAGGGGGAAACCTGAATCCTGTTACATCTAGAACATTGAATGATAAAATCCTTCCTAGTAGAGCCACATGGCATCCACATATTTTCTCACAGACGCAAGTTTAGTGTTCTAAGATCTTATAAAGAGCACAAACCTTCAGTTAACATGTATGTGTTCTCTTTCTTCCTTCCAGTTATAAAAACACTCTCCCTACAACCCAATTAAAGTAACATTTACTAAATGTTATCAGGTCTTCTCCTTTGTATGTACTTTCAAGTTTCAACAAACCTATATATCTTTTTACCAGTCCAAAACAATCTATTCAAACTGAAATACTAACGGAAATTTATAGCCCAAAAGTAATTGGCATCATCGTGTAACAATGACCAGGTCATTATTGCTTGCAAAAAAAGTGCCCCTTCTTATTCATGGTACATTCCAAAAAGGACACCATTCACTTTTATGGGATGGAGAACGTTTCAAGCATTAAAAGTCTAGACAAACGAAAGTAGACATTATATCTATCTTATCACCTAATGTTCATGAAACTAATTATAGTTCTTGATATGAAGTTGACGACGGGAAGACAATATAGTGCATGCATACGTTATACAAACTAACAAAAATATATAAATACTAACCCTCAAGTTTTGAAGCCTGGCTTTGCTCATTCAACTGCATTATTCAGACACAATTGTAACAGTTAGTAACTACTACAAGTTCACATATATCAAAGTTAAGATTTTATATGGTAATCGAGATCCATTGTAACTTTTGCCATTAGTTACCTCAGTGAATGATTTGTTCATGAAAGAATCAGAAACATCTCCAAAGGTCTCACTATTTTGAGAATCCAAAATGTCCTCAATTTCATTATAACCACTATCATCAACCCCACGAAAAACGGATGAGTATTTAGTTTCCTCATCGAGATCAAGCTTGTCATTAAAGTGAATGCCTCTTTCCTAATTACAAAAGAAAGAAAAAGGTGTATGAATTTGTAACAAACAGTAAAGAAATACATCTGGGAATAGATATCAAGAAGAGAACCCTTACCTCTGCTAAATGAAGATCTAGGGTGTCCTCACACTCGATCTCTCTAGCTATTCTCAAGGCTTCCCTTTCTCTATCCATCATTTGAGGACCTCTAACCAGCTTTGTTGTGTAAAGCTCCTCATCAAAGGTACTTTTTACTCCAAATAATGTTGCATTTGCTTCAAATTGATCCCAGCCCCTAATTAATTTGCAGAATTGCAATAAATTAGAAAAATAAAGTATTCGCTATAATATTATCCACATATAATAACACTATCTGCCATATAGGCTAACGTTTTCCAATTATCATAATCCATCCAAATCAAAATGTACCACATCCTACAGGAATTTTTTTGGGTAAAGGGTTATTATACCCGGCAAATATCCTACAGGAATTTGAAACGTAAATCTTTGTACTTCTTGCCTGTCAAGAGCAAATTTGCCAAAGTATTTATGATGCTTCCTATAAATTTTCATTACCAAATGCTTATATTAACGATTTAAATCTGGAAAACGAAGAGAACCTGTTCCAATGACGATCAAAAGTATTGTCTAACTCAGGACATTCTGGATTATCATCATCAGGGACCCAAGGTTCCAACTCTCGTTCCAACTCAACATGCCGGGATTGAGAAATAGAAGAGTCTATCATAATGTCATGCAGTAGATCATGCTGAAGTTCATTCATCAATCCATCCCTAGTTACAGATACACTCTGGCCAGTAAAAAACAGCTCCGTCAGTACATATAAAAACAAGGGAGAATTACACAAAAACAAACTTACAGCATCCTAACACCTACAAAATTTTAACTACTATTCTGACACCAGCTACAAACATTGTTATACTTCATTTTAATTTTTAAACTACCTAAAAACTCTATAGATAGATAAATTCCAGATTAAAACAAATATACAGCACAAATAGTCTACCAAATGATACGAGGGCTACAAACGAGACAAGCTCAGGCTTGACTCTGCCATCACAGGCACACAAACTTCGTCTATAGATCTACAAGCCGTCATTATGCAAGCTTGAGCCCGGCTCAAGGAATGTTCAAGCTCGGATAGCTCAAAAATATATATATAAGAAACCACACTCAATCAAGCAGGCTCAATTTGAGCTCAAATGAAGATCTTGCTATGGTTCAACTTGAACGATCTCAAATCAAATTCAACCTTGGATAACTTAACAAAGAGTCGACTTGTTTGTGTTCATTTTTATATTTGAATAACATATATAAAAGCAGAAATTGTTTGCATCCCTATATATGAATTGAAGAAGAGGAGTAAGTTGAAGAATTTTAATATAAGACGAATAAAACAAACCTTAGCTACAATTTGCACGAGGTCTTTTGCAGGTATTATCAAAATTTTAGAAGGAGGCTTTTGAACAGAATCTGAAACATTTTTATGCCCACGAGATGAACCGGGCTTCATTAAACACGCCATTTTCAAGATTATTCCTACAAATAACAGCCAAGTGTATCTTTATGAGGCATATGATCAAGCACACTAAGGTCATAAACATTTAACATGCATCTTTTCAATAATAATTCAATATTGTGGAAGGTACCAAAATCTTTATCAGTATTCGTCGCATGAAATATCCCAGAGTACACAGATCCATCGACGACCTGCACTTCCACCTGATGCCCAATGAGGCAAGTTGTTATGTAAACTAGCCGTTCACGTGATGGGCTTTCAACTCCCCCTTTATTTCCATCTTTTAATCCTGAACAAGCTGAAATCTAATTAAACAAGCATGTAATTTACAACATAATAATTAAGCTCAAAAAAGGAAAGAAAATACCTGCAGCTGGCATTTTGTTATAGTTTACTTTTACAGGCTGAGATTTATTTCCTGGTCTAGTACCCGTTTCTTTGTCACCTCTTCCACGATTAAAACCATTTGCAGAAGATTTGGACTGTGCAACACGTTGTGGGTTCATTTTTAGGCCAGAACTTCTAATCAACAAATAATAAGGTACTGAAAGGGTCAGACACTTGAGTAACTAACCAAAAGTCACAAGGAATACCATGTACATGTATCATACAGCATTGACTCAAGTAACTCAGATCCAGGTAAGTCAGGGCCGTCTCTAAATTTTTTAGGCCCTGTTAAAAAAATTTCTAATAAGAGAAAGATGAAAAAAAGGACAAAAACTTAGAGGCTATTTGTATTTACGACAAACATCAGAATTTAATAATATAAACCAAAATCCACGAGAGTTGCAAATATGGTAACTTAGTGGCTCAGGGCTGCCTAGATGTCCACCTAGACGTGTGGCATGCCCCACGGCTATGCTATGTTGAATGCTTTTTTTGGAAAACCTATAATTGTCACGGAACCTAAAAGACTCCCTTGGTTCACAACACAATGCATGCTAAATTCCTCTCTTAGTAACTAAATATCCTTTACATGACTCAGATCCATTTTCATCTTTCAAGCTCTAAGAACTGGTTAGAATCAAAAGCCACATGGGAAACTAGTAGCAGCATTTAGGGCGTCAGTATTCGACAGTCACCGTAAACAGCTAGAAATTGACTAATAATACACTGTGTATATTACTCTGAATCCCTGCACTTGAAACCCTAGACCTAATCTTACAGAACCATACGAATTAGAATGCATGACAAAACCCTAATTAACGCAAAGTAATACAAGCATATGTTCTAATTTTACAAGTATACATCACTACACAATCCACCATCAAAACAACAATTGATCGGTATATTATTCCTCTAATATATGTGTGTAACATTATACCTAATTACATTTATGCAATTATGCATATACACATATTAATACATTTGTATAGATATAAAACTAGAAATGGAGAGTGAAGAAGTTATATAATTGCGAATTACCGGGAAGATCTGATAGCAGAGTAAGAACAAAATTGATAGATAGTGTGTTGAATTAATTGTGGTTATGGAGAATCGACAAACGAACTCTGCGACAGATTTCTCGGTGGAATTTTGAAAGTGAACTGAATGTCTGAATCAATTTACCCACAAACAGCTTAGGTTAGGATTTCCAAAATTTTCAGCATTTGCTCACACGCGCACCGCGTGGTACTATGGTCTTTTTACAGCATGACCATCATCATCAGATTAGGTTAAGAAGACATTTTTTATTTTTTAAATAAAATAAAAATAATAGAATTGTTGGCATTTAAATTGAGAACTTGGGAGTTGGGACAAATGGAACATTTTGTAGGTGTGATTTTGATATTATTTGATGGACCACTTATTCTAGAGAATCATCGAGTTTACTGTATTAAAATTCAGTTAATTAAAGTTAGAGGTGGCAAAACGGACGGGCGGGCAGGTTTGGGCAAGCGGGTCATCACGGGCTCAGGTCTCAACGGGCTCGTGTCTCAACGGATTTGGGTCTCAACGGGCTCGGTTTGAAATAGACATTTTAACTTTTTTGAAATGAAGTTATTGAATATACTACTTTGAAAAAAAAAGATATATATATATATATATATATATATATAGGGTAGTGATCAAGGGGGAAGTGCAAAAAATGAGGGAAGGGGGAAGTAAATCACCACCATTAATCTCATGAGGTCTATAATAATTGGTGTGGAGGTGCACCCATGTGATCACCTCTATAATTATAAAAACCCATTTACCCCTAAAACAATTTATCTCACAAACGACAAGTCGAAAAATTATGAAAATTGCACCATAAAATTCATCGTTTTCTCCTCTTCGATTTAAGATCTATCATGACATATTTTCGACGAGTTTTTTTTTCGTTTTTTGGTGGGTTATTTTTTCATTTTTTTCAACGCATATGTGCTTATAATTTATAAAACCCACCAAAAAATGGAAAAAAAAAATAAACTCGTCGAAAATATGTCTTGAGTGATCTTAAATCGAAGAGGAGAAAACGCTGAATTTTATGGTGCAATTATCATAATTTTTCGACTTGTCGTTTGTTAGATAATTTGTTTTAGGGGTAAACGGGTTTTCATTGTACATGTGGCATATTCTCATTGGTAACTCCATGCTTGCATTAAATTCCTATGAGGTACATACTACAATAATATGGTGCACCTTAATTTGCTTAGATGAGATGATTGGTTGGATCAACACTTCCCCCCTTCCCCCAAAAAATGCACTTCCCTCTGGATCATTCCACTATATATATATATATATATATATATATATATAGTTGGAGGATCTAAAAAGAAGGAAAATTTTATGGAGAAAGGGGAGAAGCAATCATGATCATTCATCTCAATTTCAAGTTAAAGGGCATATTAGTCATTTGTAATATGGTTCTTTTATTTAATATATTCAAATTCAATTACATTAATTATGTGCTGTTTTTTTTCCACGTTTGATGCTTCATTATTTTAGGAAACTATCAAAATAAATCTTTTTAATTATTTCTTAATTTTGGTTTGAATATCCATTTTTTTAGATCCTCCTCAGTACTCATATTGGAGACGTTAATAGTGTATAATTTGATCCACTTTAATTTCTCATATGTTGTGTCTCAAAAGCGCTGCATATTTTCCATACAATCATCACTCTCGCAAACGTTTTCAAGTATCAAATTCTTGAGTTTTATTAAATAAAGACTTGTGACGATTTGTGGGAGCAATCCGTGAGTGATTGTTTTAGTATTTGATTTACTGTTAATCGAAATGACGGATGGCGATCAAGTGATGGAACCTGTAGATACGTATTCAACGGATGAATCCGATGATGTTGTAAGCACGTCTGAAGCGAGTAAGTTATTTTCAATATGAGTTGTAAACGTACGTACTACCGATTTCAGTATGGTGTTGGTGAATTTTCTATTCTGCAAATTATGGGGTTGCAAATATCTAGTGCTAGTTTCCTATTTTTGCTATCGATATTAATGTGTTGGGGTAGTTACGTACCCATGTTCATTTATTTAAAAACGACTTTGATTCAGTAACTAATATCAATGTTTCGACATTTTGATTAAACGTACACCAGATAACTCAACTGGAAGAACCTTGTTTATCTTCTGAGTAACCGTTTTGTATACTTTACACAATCATCACCGTGACAATACAAAATAAGCATACCAAACTGATTCACTGATGCAACAAGCTGATTCGGAGATTTTTTTGGTTTGATTCGGTAATATATCCCTTTGATTCAGTATTCCTATACAATTATTAGAACACAAACTTGGTCTTCTATTACAAATATATGATTACAAACCGACGACAACAAGGAAAAACCTACACACTTAGCAGCTTCTAAAAAAACATAGGATCATAAAACAACGTATTACATACAGCATATTGATTCAAGTCCTGCAACACTATGATTCAAGTCCTGCAACACTATGATTCCGTTTTTTTAAACGGCAATTAACCACTTTAATTCCTCCAAAAAAATGCAAGCCAAAACAGTATTAGAAAATCAAATCCACATTCCATCAAATTCCATCACATTTGGGGTTCTAATGTTTAATTCAAAAAGGCAAAACATTAAAAAGTAGGAAACTTGAATATTTCTTTAATTGCGTCAATCGCCAAATACCGCCAGCCTTGCATCTCTGATTCGGTTTGCATTCTCCTTCACCTGTTCCTTAAAATCTGCTGGGAGTTTATCATGGAACTTTGATTCACCTTTTATTAGAAACAATGAATCAACAAATATCATACGATGGGGAAAATAGAATCATTACTATTATTAACTGTATATTAACTATGATTCACATGTATCTAGGTGACTACACATGTAAATTAACTATGATTCTGCATTTATACAACCATGATTCAGATCTTGGAAACGACAAGGTTATCATTCATACTTCATGATTGGGCACATATTATTAGTTCTTACTGTAAAGGAAAAATCATCAATGATTCTAATCTACGTGCTAACACCAAACACATTATACAATCCCACCAATCATAACATGCGATCTGTAAACAACTATGTTTAACAAACAACTAGTACCCACATAATGACTCGATGCCTGAATATTTTGATTCAGCAGTACTAGCATAAAGCACATTTTCATGTTTAGTCTCAATTGCATGCCAACTACAATGTTTTTCAAAGTATATGATATAGTCCACCAACACTATTATGCATGGTAGGATACGCTTCGACAATAGTAGACCAATAAAAAAAATGTAATACATTACAGATGTGTTTTCGTACCAAACTGATTCTGTAACTCCACATTTTGATTCGGTGGTAACAAAAAAAAAAAATCATGTTACACATTTAGCCTAACTAACAATACTTCTACCATATATTATCGACTACACGACACAACTCAAATGTCCATTATGCTTTGCAACATTTTATTCATACTTACAGCATACCATTTCAGTAATTTACTCGGAGCACAACAAATACTACTTCAAACAAACATGATCAACACACCCTAAACGAAATATCGTGAATGCCATCTAGAACTAAATAAACATGACTACACATAACGTTTTAAGGTAATAGTTTACCCCTTTGATTATGCAAAGAAAAATGAATCGGAGTTTTAACGTAAACATTACGTCTTTTATTACACTGACATTATTCCTGTGCCGCCATAAATAACAATCTCCTTCAAGAAGTAAATATTAATTTGATTCAACTTTGCTGCAAATGCAATTCTACTTTTCAGGATCTTTTTTCACAAACTAAAACCTTCCTACAACAACCAAGCATTCCCGAATCAAGCTACAGAAATTTCCAACTACGGATCACCAACTATAAAACTTGTACAAAACCTTTGACTATTTCACAGTGACTCAATTTCAATTTTGCAACCCTAAAATCTTAAAATATACCTGAAACGTAAAACATGCACTTCAGTCAAAAACAACATTTTCGCTATACTATTCTAAACGCTTTAAACAAATCGCTAACAAAGCTGCAACAAACCCCCATTTTTTACACTAATTACTTAGTTTCAACCACTTTTTACTGGAGAAAAAAAGAAAAAAATGGTGAATCACCCTTCGGCAAAGAAAATGCAGCAACCATAAAACGAAATTAGATTCAATACCTTTCGTGTTCGATTGTTTATGTTCTTTAGTTTTAACCATCTTCCCTGCTACTGAAAAACGCTGCATCGTCGAAGTCAAACCCTTCAATACTAATGATTATCTATAAAGCCGCCTTGATTCTTTCTGCAATTTCCTATCGCAATCGGAAACAAGTTTTGGGATGTGTTAATCGCCGATGGTTATGGAAGGGGAGGAGTTTCCATCGGTTTTGATTTTGCGTGTAAACGATCATCATTTATTTTTCCATTAAATGTGAATATTTTCCTTTTTTATTGTAACACACGTAATAGACTAAATTGCCCCTCAAGCATCCAATTTTGTATTAAAACCCATTGACCAATCTGAACCATTAAATCACTAATCTTATGGCCAAGATTGCTTCTCCACCTTCTCCACTTAAAAAAGCTTCTCCCTTGATCCCAATCCTATATATATATATATATATATATATATATATATATATATATTGTTAAATATACACTGTACTTCGATCATGCAGTAACAATTTTTTATTATCGTATTAATTAAATAGTTCATTAGAATCAAGAGAAAAAGAAACAAAAGATAATAAATAATAATATATCTTTATTTAAAAGATAATAATACGGTGTATATTCTCTTTCTCTCTTTAAATAAGAGAATTTTTTCTCATTGATTCAAAACCACCACAACTATATGGATTTATGTTTGAGGGGTTTTTTTATCGCTTATATGATATATTATTTGTTGAGAAAAAATTGAAATATGTTTGTTGACAACGATTTGCATGAGTTACACCCATTCGTTTTCTCCTTTGCCCAATATAGCCCATTAGTAATATCCACTTCTACCCAGTATCACCCATTCCAAAACTAAACAACGACCAAAGTCACCCATAACTTTTTCCTGAAAGTCCAGAGTGACCTAGTTTTCCATTATGGACAAATTTTGCCAGCTCTAATTAAAGTTATTTTAAGAAGACTAGTGTGATCGTCTAATCATCTTTGACAAGTGTACAGTGTGATTTGAAATTATAATTCGTTTTAATAATATATTGACACAGGTTGTACTTTTAAAAATATAAACATTTTAGCATAAACGATATCGAACACTCTCTAAATATAATGATACGGAGTACTACTAAACAGAAGTTATATATACATATAAAAAGGTTGTTAGTAACTTTAAATCAGAATTTTGATGTCATACTGTAACACCCAGATTTTGGGCTTAGAAATAAAATGGTATTTTTTTAAGTTTTTAAATAGTTATTTAATGAAATGGGAAATGATTTTTATTTGAGGTACTTGAAATAAATAGGTAAAAGAGTCACAGGATTTATCGTGACTAATAAAATAATACTTGTTTTAAATTGTTCAAATTGACGGTAAAATAAAATATTTTGTCTCGCGGGTATTATCGGATTCCAGACAATAGGTTTAGAAGGGGATAACAAATTACACTAATTAAAATTGGGGGTCGGTTTGAGAGACCGACATATTCTTTTACTTTCCCAAATTTCTATCTTTCCAACACCACCTAACTTTCTTCTAGTTCTTTGACATATTGCATAAGAAAAACTATAAACAAAATTAAAACAAGAAATCAACCTTGTGGTGTGAATTAAACAAGCAACAACATCAGATTATTACCATCTTGCGTACTCTCTATGGATTGTAAGTAATCTTGTTTTCATAGCTTATGAATTTATTTAATTTAAAGTGGTTGATAAATTATATTGTATGAAATTAATAATTGGTGCTAATAGATGATATATAGGATTATAATTGATAGGTGATGTTAGTAGATTAAGTTATACGAGTGATTCTTTAACTTTAAGTTGATTTAATTGTTAGGGTTTATGTATTAATATGTGGATTTAATAGGAGATATGTAATATATGATGTTGATGATATTAAGAAATGTGTTATTAAGGTTATTAGAAGCTTAGTAATTGAAATAAGTTGTAATTGATCAAGTAGAAATCAAAGTTGGTGTTTTGGTTGAAATTTCGGAATTGAGTTGCTACAAGTTCTGGGTCTGCTGTTCAGACTGTGGTCGCGACGCGACATGGTTAAATCGCCACGCGATTTATAACGAATCGCGACGCGATTCTGTAGTTAAAACACAACGCGATTAGGGACTTTTGCGACGCGAATTACATCTAATAGTGACGCGATTAGTTAGTTTAAAAATCTAGCTTTTTGATTTCATGCTTAATTCTACATGCTATAAAAACTAAAGAATAATTCACACATTATGATATGTTATGATGCTAGTGGGGATTAAGTAATAAAGTTGTTAATTTATGACATAATGTAAAGAAAATGGTAATTGTTGAGATGCTAGGAATATTACTTGCAATGTGGTTATTGTTATAGGCAATATAGCTATTGATACAAATGACGCGGATATACTTTAATTGCTAAATGTTTAGTATATAGTATGATGATGTGTTGTAGTTTAAAGACTTATGAAGTTTACATTTTATATTGGCTAAGCTTGCAAGATTCATAATATGTGGTATTTGAATATGATTATAATATAGATTATTGGTTAAGGAATAAGTACTGACTTATTCTTTTGTTGTGATTCCAGATTGGGCAGAATGACACTCAGTGATATTAGACTACTGAGTGGATGATTGGGAATTTCGGTGAGTGGATCTGTAGTCCTCGGTTCAACCCAGTTGTAACAGGTTTGGTTACAACGGGTGAACATACTGGTTATTGGTTATTGGTTGTTTGGGTTATATTGATATTGATTGTTTAATCAATTGGATAATAGCTATGCTTACTTATATTGCTCAACTGGGTTAATTGGTTGTTATTGTTTTGTGTTGGCATGACGATTATGCATTTTGTGATATTTGGGCCACTGGGCATATGTGATTATTCAGAGGTCAACACTGGTTGGGTTTGTTGCTATTGTTTGGCTGGCGGGGTTTCCGATACACATCGTTGATGGATGAACCCTAGTCAGTGAAGATAGCTTCAAACTATCGGTAAATCACTGTTATGGCCGGCAGTGGTTTAAGGGTTCTTTGGTTGGCTAACCAGGAACCGCCGATCCTCTTTGACGATACGTGTTATATGTTTACGATGCTTTATGCGGTAAACATAGCTTGTTGTATTTATTTGTTGTAAGATTTGTTATTTCTGGATTGAACTGTCGGTTACTGTTCCATTCACTTAGCTGTGAGCTAACCCCTCAATATTTAGCATTTTGCAGATTATGATTGGGATTTGGATTGGGCATTGGGATTCTGGATGGGATGTTTGACAACGGCTGCGGCTACTCTGATCCTTTTGGAAATCATTTTTTTGGGAAACTCATATAACACCCAACTGATAGTAATTAGTTTTGAAATTGAAAGCTTATTAATGTAATCTTTTTGAAAGTTAAATTTATGGTACATTTTGGGACATGCGCTTCCGATATTTATAAATATAATAAAATAACCTTGTTAAAATAAGGGGTGTTATACATACATTAGAGTTTGGAGTTTTTACCATACAAATAAAAGAAATAGATAAAATATTATGTACTTCAATTAATTTAAGTCAAGATTTTGGTGGTCCTAACATCTTTTTTTCAGTTAAATGCAATTTATTGTGTTTTATCTGTTTAAGTTTGCATTTTGTGATTTTAGTATATATCAATTAATTAATAATTAACTACTCCATAAATGTCATGAAAACGTGAAAATGTTCAGCAGTTAAGATAAGAAGATATAAAAAAATGTATTGGTTCTTGTGAGGAAAGAGTTTTAGGAGAGAAAAGATAAGCAAATGGGGAGGTGACAAGTGTCCTCCTCCATTTTTTTCATCTTCTTCATTTCTCCACTTTTTTTTTTTTTAAAAAAATCATGTTTTATTTTCATTTTTTATTTTTATATTAATTTTTTCTTATTATAATTAATTTTTGTTCTTTTTTTTTTTTTTTTTTTTTTTTTTTGCATTTTTTAAAAAGTTTTTGTTATCGATTTTTTTTTTTAACGTTTTTCAACCTTTTCATTTAACCTTTTTCCACGAGTTGTTTATAATATGTTTTTGTTTTTTTTTCGCGTTTTCAATATTTTTTATGTTGTTGTTTACCTCATGTTGTTACATGTAAATACAATTTTATATATAGTATTACAAAAAAAAAAAAAAAACACGTATGTGATTAACCATATTTATACCATGAATAAAATAAATTTTGATATAACAAAATTATAACTTCAATGCATCGTAAAATTAAAATCATGATGCACCATGTTTTATAACTATGATGAACCAAGATTTATACACTAATGATGTTTATCTTATATCTAAAAGTCGGAACGTCATATTTTATAACTATGATGCAACATGTTATTATGATGCACCACTTTTTAAATCAATAACGATGTTTCATAGTATTTTGAAAATCGGTGCATGATATTTTAAACAGTCGATGCATCATATTAAAAAAAATCAGTGTATCATAGTTTATAATGTTGGTGTCATGGTGAACACTAGGAGTGAGCATGGGACGTTACCGATACCGAACCGGTTGGTACCGGTTATCTTTTTGGCCCTAAAGTGAGTACCGAATACCGGACCATTTAAAGCGGGATGGTACTGGTACGGGTAAAAATGATACTATACCGTTTTGGTACCACAAAAATATTAAACATATCTACGTATTTTGTACTCAATAAAATTCAATGAAGATAAATATCAATGAATCTCAAATACAAAAAAACATCAGGTGACATAGATGGTATTGACGAAGAAATACAAATATATACAACAACATTATTGTACCGTGTTAGTTGAGTTTGTAATGACACAGGTCACGATCCTTACATCTATATTAACAAGCAATATATTTGGAATTCGATTAAACTAGGGTTATACAAACGTGATTGTTTGTGTGGCAAATAGTACTAGCTAGACTTCTATATAATTACAATTATATACATACTCGAGGGTCTAACTCCATTTTTATACTTCTTAATCACCAAAAAAGTATCATTTTTGTATTCATAGACATTATATGATCATAGAAATGATGTTTCAATTAAATCTTTTTAAAACTATAGAAAGAACCTACCAACCTGTAACAAAGAAAAATATGTATATTTCGGATATGGTACCAAAGCGGGACAATTGGGAAAATATCGGTATCGAACCGGTTGGTACCGGTTATCTTTTTGGCCCTAAACTGAGTACCGAATACCGGACCGTTTGAAGTCGGTTGGTACCGGTACGGTACGAGTACGGGATCGGAATTTCGGGTGTGAATGCTCACCCCTAGTGAACACAATAATAATTTACTTTTATTGCATATTGTTTATATATTCATCCGCATCGTAATATATAATATCTGACACATCACAAATGTGAAAATGATATAAGAAAGAAAAAACTAAACAGTAAAAAAAGTTTTTGAAAAATGTTAAAAACTAGAATTTTTTATTTAATTGTTAAAAGTAATATTTTTTTCTAAAAAAATGTTAACAATTTTTTTTAATTACTTATTATAATTTTTTTTTTTTTTTTTTGATAAATGTGTTATAGAAGTTTTTATAAGTTAAAAAAATTATTAAAATAAAAGTTTAAAAAATATATATAAAAAAAGGAAATAGAGAAGAAAAAAAATGGAGAAATAAAGAAAGGGAGATAAATTGATGAAAAGGTTGGAGAAATAATAAGGAGATGGAGGAAATGGATAAAAAAAAAAAGTGGATCAATGAGGATATTTGTCACCTCCTGATTGACTTCTCTACCTTTCCTCACTTTTACCTCTTCTCTTATTTACCCCTTCTCTTAGGAACCTCACACGTAAAAAAATGTCTACAGCTAAATCTTTTATACAACATGAAATGTTAAACATTTTAAGATTTGAATGATACCAATTAACAACAAATGAGTTTCATATGGCTGTTTAAGAAAGCAACATGCTACAAAATAATCCACCCAATGTTACAGATTTATGAATTACTAATGTACAATGGGACAATTTAATCCCTCACAATCTAGTTTAGTAAACTTTATATCTTCAGTCTTGTTTAAATCCAATTCAACATTTCACAACTTCAAGTTGATTTTCTTGGCCCACTCGAATATACCTGTATAAACCTGGTCACCTCCCAGTTCTTCACCCGTGGCTCCGGCTGCAACTTTTATAACATCTTCAATCAATTGAAAATTACCCATTATATCCACGTGGGCCCCACTTTGTGTGCCACGACCTTCAAGAAAGTTAGATGGAGGGTTGTGATCATACTCCCGAACGTAAGTTTTAATTCCTGAAGGATTGAATCGGGTTTTACCACGCCACCCTTTTGCACACATGAAACCTGCGCTTAATGCTGGTACAGTTTCATCCCCGTCAACAGTATAAACTCCATCTTTTAAACAGCCATCCTCATTTTTATCTTTTGCCGAGTTGTCAATTTGGAAGGGTATGTAGCATTCTGCTGCAGGTGTGAGCTTATAAATGTATGCTCGTTCAGTTGGGATGCCAACTCCATACATTGAATAGATCTCCATGTCCGGAGCATTTGGTAACCTGAAAATGAAGAGGACCATATAAGTTAAAGCAGGGTTGAAGTGATTGGCTATCAGTCAACTCGAATAGGTAAATGCAGGGGAATGGGGGGCTGGGTAACAAGTTAGAACATATAGTTTTTGAATATTGGTTGGGTTGTTAACCGGAACACTTTTTGTCCAAAAAAAGATCAGTTTTATAAATAAATATGATTGCAAAATTGTATTATTTCAATAATGATCTAATATTATGAACAAAATGATAGGATGTTTATTTTGTGAACAACACGCTCACACAAACCATACATACGCCTTTGTCCTGATGGGGCTTTAACTCTCAACCACCTTTTTGAGGGGCACCTTTGAAACCGCTGGGCCTAACGCCTTTAGGTTAACTGATAGAAGGTTTATATGACAAAATAAACTATAACTGTTTCCTTAACGCTAACTTTTATGATATCATCACTCTGACTCGTTAACCCAAATTGACCAAAATTATACGTAAATTGGTCGAATTTGCCACCTCTAGACACATTTACTAAAAGTGGGCTGATTGGTTATACATTTGAATTTTATGGGTCTAATATGTATAACCAAAAACATATCTAAAAAGGAAATGGGTCGAACACCACCAGTCCTAAGTGTATTTAAATGTTTATAACATCCTAAATAGCTCAATTCATGAGAATTATTACAAAAGGTGTTTACAAAGTATCTTAAATATAAAATACTTAGGTCAATTGTTTTCAAATAAATAAATATGATTAAAAAGTGTTCGGGTCAAATGAAGTAAACTAAAAAGTACACATTTTGACACATAACCGCCTAATTTGCGACCTCTAAATGTGTCAAAATTGTCACCTGTGTTCGGCATTGATACCCTTGATTTTGCCAGGTTTTCTGTCTTCTCAAAATTTAGTCTCTTTGATAGATATTTTAGCTATCCGAGTAACGATTACTGTGATTACTAATTAGTAAAGAAGGTTATTAAGAATTAGAGTTTGGCCTAAAAGAAAGGTATCTTTCACATTCACATTGGACTGAATATGAATATCCAAGATCGCAAAGATAACAAAGATAAGCTACAAGATTCTTACTTCGTCTCCAATGGGTTGGACCAGTATTTATAATGTGCATATTTTGGGTCATCCAAATTCTCTGCAATGCCATATGAGAAATGAGCACTGCCGCGTTCCATCATTTTTGGTGCAACAAACTCGAGCAACTCCACGACTTCTCCAGCTGTATACACCTTGTATTCAGCAACAGCCTTAATACCACCAAATCCCATGTCATGGTATTCAGTCCACACATCGCGACATGTATTATTTGCAACATTGTTACCCTTGACAGCACCCTAAACATCAAATATTACTTTAGCACTTGCATATAGCTATGTGATCACTTTCATTTCAAGGATCTCATCAATAATAATTAGGGGGTTAACTGTCTGAAAATGTACTAAACTTTACTGAAAATTTTATTGGTATTTAAAGTTCAATTCATATAATCGAAACTTTTACAGTTGAATACATACAATAATTTTGTGTTACGTTTGATACATTTTCAGACACAACCCATTCGAGTAATGCTACATAGACCTAATTAAATGGACCTAAAAATAGACCTAAAACATTCATTGGATAATACAGTTTCTCTCTCCTAATCTTACTGGTTGAACCTGACACATGGCGCTCTTACATTTTTAAGTCCACATTAGGTCTATCTAATTAGTCCTCCCAATCATTTTCCAACCCATTATCAGAGGTGGCAAATGGGCAGGTCGGATAGAGCATGTAACATGTCAAACATATAATTTTTGTATGTGTCGACCAGAAAGACTTTCATCCGAAATTAATTATTTACAACAATAAGAGTGTCAAATATGATTACAAACATATATATTAACTCATTAATAATCTAAGTTTCTTAAATATAATGACTTAGTAGGTTTTATGTACTAAATATACACCATGGCCGACTTTCAACCTGTTTGACCCATATCCTTAAACTACTATTTTTCACTTTACCCGTTTGACCTGTTAGAGATCAAGGATAACCCTAATCAACCAACTTATAAGTAAATGGGCTATAATTGCCATCTAAAATGGAAGCCCACAAAATGAAAATGAATGAACTGGGAAAAATAAAAAGCGTGTGAGCTTTATGAGGATCAAAAGCCTTACCCTAAATTCTATCCTTTCGATCTCTGAAGATGGCGCCTCTGCTACATCCCTTCCAAATGATACTAACCTTCCATAATGTGCTTGTGTTGCTTCGCATACTTCACCTTCTGACTCTTTATGGGTGTCGTCTTTTCCCTGTTTTCTCTTACTAGGAGAATATCCTTCTTCAGGTGACCAGTCAAGACCACCCCAAATGGTGTCCCCACCTTTCGGGATCATAGACATGGTTGAATCCCAGGTTCGGCTCATTCTCATTAGATGTTGCAATGTTTGAATCTGAAATAAATCCGAGTCCAACACACCTGGTGCAAGGGCCCTGCAATCAAGTAACTAAGATAAACACAAGATCCATAAATAAGCCGTGAAGAGAAAAGAAATTGTTTAAAATAAGTGCATAATCTACCAATTCATTTTACAAGCATGGGTAGTTTCGAACTTTGGTTAGACAGTAACATATTAAAGGAGACAAGATGGGCAGAGCAGGCTACTGGTCAAAAACTCAATATTGGTAAAGGTTCAAACCGGTTAAGTGACTCCATAAATACTCTTCCATCCATTTTTTGGAAACTTCTAATAAATAAATGAAGTGTTCAATGTTACTTATGATTACAAAAACAACATTTGGTACAATAATAATATAATTATTCTTTAAGCAAAATAAATAAGAGTTTGTATCATTAAGAATATACATCGGGCAAATTTCTACCATTTGACCATTCCATGTTTAACATTTTTTTTTCCCTCATTTGACCCCTTTAAGATGAAACACAACCCAAATTGACCCATCCATTGATAAATGAGTCGGAAGGGCCACCTCTAGTACACTTATCCTTGTTCACATGGTCTTCGGTCAAATGCTAATGTGCAATTACACATAGACGCATACTAAAGTTTGGTAATAAACCTGGCAGACGCAATATCCTTGGCTTCAGCAGAGAAAAGTCCAGCTACAGCTTTTGGGACTCCTAAAAATGGTCCACCAATATTTATCACTGCCTTTATGTGCTTAGCACACCAATCTGATCCGCCTCCACCACCCATTGGAGCTGGTGCTTCCACCCATTTCATGAAATGCAAAAAGTAGATAACACCCATTGAATGTGGAATGATAACCGCCTTTTTGCCACCATTTGTGGCAACCATCAGTTCTATATTGCTCTTTATTCGGCTCAATGTTTGGTCTCTTACCTGCACAAAATGGGATGTCAAGTTTTAAATTATATGACAAGTTGAAATGGCAACTTCGACCCATTTAGTCATGAATGGGTTCGTTGTATTGTAACAAAGGAAAATAAGTAGCTGTAGGGGAACATGTTGAAAGTCTTTTGAAGTCAGATTTTAATGCAACCAACCTCGTAATCACATTATTCAAAGATTAAGATCATTATGGAGAAGAACAGGTAAACAGGGCTCTTATGGAGAAAAGTGTGGAGAGGATTCTAGTGCTAACATATGTCCTGATATCTTTTAAAGTCTAATTTAATTGATGCAACCTCTCAATCTTCCCTAAACTTTATCCATAACAGCCCATTTCTCCTAAACCCCACCGGCCCACCCTATTGTAATAGCTTGTTTGTAAACTCAAAATTATCACATTAGTTATGCAAAAGCAAATCTAGACAAAATAGTGTGTTTCAACTCAAACCCATTTTGACCTAACACCCAATCCTCCCATCTGCCGCCCCTGATGAGAAGCAACAACAAGCGCCATGTAAGTAAAGGTTAAACTGAAACCAAAAAACCTCTGTGTTTTGAAATGCGAGTCTCCAGTCATATGCAGCCATATACATATTTTTCTCTTCATATCCAACATGAGCCAAGTTAGCAATCAAAACAGCCCATACGAAATATCCTGGAGCAAAGTAGTCAGCAGCTACAAGTCCACTGACAGGTCTGACCCGTATGCCTGGAGGATCCATTCCAGTTTTGTTGTCTAGTGACATATGTTGTACCCAGCATGAAGGCCTGCAAGTTATCCACAAACACTCATATAACACTCAACTATACAAACACATTAAGGATCCAATCGACGTTCATGTACCAGATTACTATAACAATTCGGTTGCTAAACTTTCTACTTGACTCTCATTTGGACCACCCTCAATCTTCTTCAAACAAAAACTTTGCTTGTACAATCATGCTCAGTTTAGTTTGACCATTTACCAATCGATATTCTACATCATGTTAATTATGACGGACATATACGCATATCAAATCCCATAGATCACACCTAACAAATCAAATTTCAACTAAGTCATACAAATTAGATCTCCATCGATCAATCAATCATTATTCTCTAAGAATCCGAATCACTTACATTCCAATAACAACTAAATAACAACAAGCAGTCATATATACCTCTACTAAACTTCTACATATCATCAATAATTCAATATCAATCAATCAAACTCAAATAACATCACTAAAATTCAAATCAATCATATCAAATAATTAGCTACAGATTGGATGCATATATATATATACCTCTTGTAAACCTCACCAAAGGTACCGCCCCAAAGACGTTTACGAAACAAACCATCCATACATTGATGACCTTCCCATAGCTCAAGTCCACCTGTCACAATTCCAGGTACAAACACAACTGGATGATTTACTTTTAATCCTTGTTTTAAACACTTGACACCTGGCGGATCGGGTAAGGGTCCGGATATTGCTTCCGTAACAAACTGCGGAAACGAAGCAGGCATCGCATTGTATAAAAATAATAATAACCACCATACTGAACATACACATCCTATAAACCAGCAGCAGTTATCAATACACGAATAATTTTTACTTTTAAATTTTTTAGCTGGTTTCTTTAATGCTTTTTTATATTTATCATCTTCTGATTCTTCTTCTGGTTTTGGATCTGGTTGTAGTTCCGTTTCGGGTTGTTTTCTTCTGCGAGCTATTGTGGCCATTATTATTTATGAAAAGCAAAGTCAAAGTGCGCCCGGCGGTGAGGTTGACCGGCGGTCGCGGAGAGCGGTGGCGGTTTGTGGTGGTGGTGGAATTGAAAGGGTGAGGACATGGTTGAAAAAAATGTGTGGGAAGGTTTTAGTAGTAGAAGAGAATCGATTGGGTGATGTGTACTGTCGTGGGACCAGAATGGTCATTTCTTTTTCTTTTTTCTTTTTAATTATTTTATCTTCTTATTGCACGGTTCTCGAAAATCCAAATATTTTTATTTATTTTCTGGAATTTTTTATTTTAAAAAAAGCCAATGGCCATTTGTTTTTTATTTAAAGTGTGATTCCAGATTCCATATGATATAACTTTTAATTTATAAAATGTATAACTAAAAAATTTGGTAAAGTATGAAGTTGTTAGTAACCTCTTTTACTAGTCTTTTTCTATTTCTATTTAAAAGAATTAAAAAATGTGAAGAAAGAAACCTCTTTTTAAGAAATTACGATGTTTTAAAGTGACAAGAAAGAAGAAGTAAATTAATTTAATGTGTATTGTGTAGTGGTTAAATTTGGAAACCAATGACATGGGAAAACGTGACTCATGTCTACCAAAGTCAATATTAGACTGCCGATATCTTTGTCAAAAATGAAATTTGATATTTGGAATATATATGTTATTTTTTTTTCTTTTCTACTCGTATTTGTATAGAAAGTAACTATATATAGTTGCGGATTTGGAATCTGGGTGACTCGTAGATCTCTCAATTTTCATGAATATTTATTACAAACAAAAAATGTAACAAAAAGTTGCAGTTTTTATAAAAAATTTACACTATTTATTACGAATGGACCCATGACTACTATTATCCTTACCCTTAACGTGGCTCCGCTCCTGACTATGTAGTCTATAAACGTTAGCCTATGATACTAGGTAATTAATTAGTGACAGATTCATTTTCAAGCGATTTTCAATGAGTGATATATCGTCTCTGAGCATTAGTTTTTCAAAATGTGCATTTAAATTTACATTAATTATGATATTTCAATGGTAAAGATTACTACGTATTATGAAACAGAGAAAAAACAACTGCCGACATTTGAAGCCCACAGTCTGGGCCTGGTTCTGTCCACAGTTGGGCCTTCAGTTCTTTTAGGGGCAATTCAACCCATATCTATTAAGTAGTTCACTAATGTAAAGCCTGAAACCCATGTAGATTGTAGATAGCCTCAGTGCCTCACTTCTAACTATTAGTCCAAGAAACCAAAATATGAACGAGCAAACCCACATTGGGAGAAATTACATATCGTAAACACAAGTAGTACTCCACCTACAACGTTCTTTTACCTAGACGTCATCGGTTAATTAAGTTGATTTAGTGTAAAATTGGTTAAAAATTCATTGATTCTAAAAAAAAGTGATACCACTTACATTTAAGGGTGCACCTAATTGTTTAAGTAAACTTAATAAACTACCAACTTGAGTGAGCTTCAAATTCTTGGTGCCACCGATGTATAAATTTTCTGGATCCGCTTCCGCTTTTACCGTTAAAAAAAGAACGAGATACTTTCACCAACCTCAAGTCGCTCAATATGAGTCATGTTTTACTACATATATATAATTATAACTAGTTTATTGACCCGTGACTACACGGGTTTGATAAAAAATCCGATATAAAAGATTATTATATGAATATGCAAATAAGTTATATATGGACTAAGTACTAAATATTCATATTATCATACAGGCTATATTTATTTTTAACGACAATGATAGCATAATTTGTAGATTCTATTGTTTACGTAAATCTAGAACACACTATATATAACATGAAAGTACCTGATAAATTGTAATTCAATATAAATGCATAAAAAGGTAAGCTATAATACAAATAGCTCCCACTAATTGATATAAAAAAGTAACCAAACTTATCGAATAGCTTGCAAATTAAGCCCACTAATTACACCATTTGTCTTGACACATATGTTAAACTATAATAGATGATTAATAGGTTTCATGTATAACTATGTCTCTTACAATTCATCACTTTTAGTTAACATTTTAATACATAGCTAAAAAACATCACCATAATCCATCTAATACATTTCACTTACCACCACGTTACAACCCAATGTAACAAAATGATCAACTATGAACATGTACATTTATCTCAAAACTTCTTATGAAATGACATTATGACCACTACAGTTTGACTTTTAGAGTAAAATTGAGCTCCCAAATTTTACTTCAATATATCTTTGCAGATTCCATTCAAACTCAACTCCCAAACTGCTTCGTTGGTAGCTTTCAAAACATCACGATCCACACAATTATCTTAAGAATATACTTCATGATTTGCTCATGACAATTGTACTTCCAAATGACACTAAAAAATCAAACAACTCTTTTTTCCTATAGCTATTATCTCATCCACTTCATTTACTGTAAAGCTTTGTTCCACATCATACAAACACAATCATAGACGATACCAACTAAGACGCAATATTATAATAGTTTTGTTCAAATACTTGACTTCAAATTATAGGCTTATTTAACCAAACATTTATGCACTATTCCACAAAGTACATTAACGTGAATATGGTCATGTATAAAGAAAAAGAGCATGGATCTTCTCTTTGTGGTTCTTGTAATCTACGGCAAAACTATTTAACTTCTATTAGAAATTAGATTTAACCATTTTATAGCAGCAAACCCTTGTCCCCTGCAATTTTACATAAGGATGATTATCAAAACAATGCCCAACTTTATACATACAAATAGCCTCTTTGTAAAAGAAGAACAATTACCTTTTAAGCCATGGAAGATATCCGCAGTTGTAGAATCATTTATAAATAGCTAAGAGAGTATAATTGGGGTGCCAAATTCAAACATTAACAGCTCAATAAAAAAGCATAGATCATCTGTATGAATGAAACAATTAAAGAGTTAATAAGTACCTTGATCAAATTTGTAGGTATCACTTACCGTTAATCACAAATGTCAATCGTTCCACCTACACTATAATAAACAGATGCTACTTTTTGTTAGCAAATCAATATAAATAGAAGATACAAATAATACCCTTAAGCAATATCCAAAACACATAGTAGTCAAGTTGATGGAGATTGACAATACCTAAGTATCAAATGATGGTGAATGATAAAATCAAAGAATTAGAACATATATAAAAATATAAATATTTAACAACTTTATCAGAAACGTTGTTGTGCATCGATCTCACGTTCTCACGAGCCAAGGAAAGCTTCTACTTCAGTGGTGGTCTAAACATCACGGACATCAATAAACTGAAATCAATCAGTGATATAAATAGATAATTAACACGTATACACACACTAAATTCAAATTGAATGGATTTTATTTATCAATTACACATTTCATCGAACACTTGGCGTGCGTAAACAAACATATGCTTCATCCCAACTTCATTCATCATCGAACATGGCTAACTTTAATGCCTGTTGGCTACCGTAACCTTGAATATTCAGTAAAAAAAAGCCTAACATATGCATTAAACTTTTTCCTAAACAGCCACAACAAAGAATAAACCAGCAACTAAGGACTTTTTATAGATAAACAACCAAAATCGAGATTAATATATGGGATGAAGTATTAAATCAAACCTTAAACTTCCAAAATCGAAACCAGTAGCCTGCAAAACGAAAACCCAATCGAATAAACAATGTTAAATCGAGTCTCATATTAATACCATAGAAATCCCAACCTAAAATTGAGTTATAGAAAACAGAAAGATTAAGAAAGATTTTAGATAGAAATACATATACGAATGCTATGACAGCGATGAAAGCCTCGAAGCATGAATGCTGAAGGAAGATGAAGAAGAATGAAGCCTGATGAATACGGATTAGAGAGCAAGGAAAATGAAGTGGAAAAAATGAGAGTAGAAAAGAAATTAAACGAATGAAATGGAAGGTCTTGGGCGGTGCATTGATTGAAGACCGCCAATGAAAAAAAGAAGCGTGATATTGGTAAAAGAGAAAAGTTATTTTCAAAATGCTTACTGCATGTGTCTAGGAAATTACAAAAAGAAAAAGAATATATATGAAAAGATTAGTAACTATGGAGTATAATTTTAGGCCATTTTCAACCTTATTTATGATGTCACGATGACATAAGCGGAGGAACCTGAGGATGACAAATCAGCACTAAAACCAACCTTAGAGAGTGCCAAGTCAGCAATATGACATCAGCGTTAGTGTCCTTTAATATATAGTATAGAAGTTACTCAAAATAGAAAACTTTTTTTCATATCGTAAATATTGAACCTTAATTGGCAAAATGATCTATCGTGTTGGGTTTAAAACGAAAACATTTACAATAAATCATAACAAATAAATTTGATTAGATGATATGAGACTCATTGTTTCGCTAGCTTGCTATTTCGTTACAAATGAAAGACTAAAATCGCTAAAAGTATATAAATGTACGTGACTCTGAAAACATGATCAGTTAGTTAGAAAGTTCGTTTTTTCTTTACTAACATAAAGTTAACTTTTGTTCACAAAATCTACGAACATTAAAAGTTACTCCGTATTACCTTTCTTAAAAAAACGCACTCAAAATTTATCACCCAACAATATGAAATGCTCCTCTAACGCTTTAAATGTGTTATAGTCACTAATAAGTCACTTATGAGTTGATTGTACCAAACTCAACCTTGATATTGATTATTTTTTTTAAGCTACATTATAAGAAATAACCAATCTTATCAACTTGCGTTTGTTAATTCGTATACATCTCCCTTTGCGTGTTAACTTTTCATATAGTTTCAACAACCCGGTCATAATACATTAATTAATACATCACCAAAAATTAGTTATACCAATTATGATGACAATATTAAAAGAACAGAGTAATAAATACCAATTGTACATTGTACTTTGTGCTACTTTGTTTTGATTGAAGCTTGCTAGGCCTGTCAATGGATTGAATCCGATCCAGATCCGATCCGATCCAAATCCAATTATATGATTTATTGGATCAAAATATTGATCCACCAATCCAATTAGTGATCCAATAAATATATCCAAATATCCAATTATACCTTTGGATCGATCCATGATCCATCCGGATCGATCCATTAATAAAAAACAAATAAAAAATTAATTAATAATATATGTGACCAATTTATTTCCATCTGCGATCGAGAGCCTTCCGAAGTGACGAACACCACACAATCTCTCACTGCTCCGGCGTAACTCCATCGCATAACTCCGGCACGCAACTCCGGCGCACAACTCCGGTTAATTAAAAGGCAGTTTCCACCGCTTTTCGCAGCTTAATTCTTCTTGTGTTTCGATATCAACATCCTTTTTCTTCAAAATTGAAAAAATGTTTATATATATTTTTTCTATAAGAAACGTAAATTGAATAAACCAAACGATTTGAATTGAACGATGACGGCGTAATTAATGAATTATGAAGTTCATGGATCGACGCCGACGCATTATTTGATGAGCTGTGGCTCCACGTGGCTAAAGTTATTGCTCCAGTGCTCCTTATTTGTTTGCTATATAATGTGTGTTTTGTACTCCATTAGATTTCTTTTTTAGATATTTATATTTGTTAATCGGAATGATGAGGTAATTAAGCTGTTTTAGTAACTATGTGATATAGCATGTAATAAAAACTGATGTATTACTGATGTATTCAAGGTAACGGTGTAAAAAGTATTTTTTGCTAATTAATTTGGAAATAAAAAAAAAAGTTAAATGGATCGATCCGGATCATGATCCGATCCACTTAATTTAATTGGATACGGATCGGATCACGATCCATTATAATGGATCTTGGATCGGATCATGATCCATTTGAATTGGATCACTAATGGAGCGGATAAAAATCTATCCATGTCCATCCATTGCCAGGCCTAAAGCTTGCTTTCGCACAAATAACTTTTGCATGTTTTCGAATCAAAATTATATAATTAATCTTGTTGATAAATGGCTATGTAGCCCAGATTCATTTCATATTAACAACATAGTTTAATTGTTTCGTTATATATTAAACTATACATTTTTTACTATTGTATAAGTTGAACTTTGAAAACTTCTATTGTATGTACTGAACTTGTAAATATCGTCTATTATATGTATATTTTCCTTTTCGGGTAAGGCTAAAATTGGAAAGTTTCTATTTTTGTCAATGCCAAAAAAAGAAAGTGTACATACAATAGACGATATTTACAAGTTCAATGCACACACTAGAAGTTTTTAAAGTTTGACTCATACAATAGTAAAAAGTGTAAAGTATAATACATAACGAAACAATAAACCCTAACAACATTGCATAATGTAGTGTGCATTTAAAATGCGATATTGCAAATCTGGACTGTTGATTACATAAATCAACCGTTGAAATCGTCTCATTTCTCTTAAAATGAAATTGACATTCTTAACACACAACATCATATTATTAAAAATAATACGTATAAAAAATAGTAAAACTAATCATTTGTGATGATTTCATATAACCAAAATGATATCATAGATGTATTTCATACCTACTAAATTGATGGAAGTAGGTTATATTATACGGAGTAGTATTTGCGGGATTTAAGGAACTCGTGGTACCTTAAAGGATGGGATTATAAGAATTTTGTGTGGTGGATGAAAAATACATGTTGTATATGTCCACCTAAAAGAGGGAAAAACATTGACTTTTAGAAAAAGAGTTGACTGTAATTTTGTTTCATGAAGGTTGGCTTTTACTCACATCATGTGATCGCAGCAGGGAATGTAAGTAATCTATCTGTTGTCACCAACCTGTCAAATTGAGCTTCTCTAGTGTTATTTATTACCACATTTATTCCAAAACTAAAAATAAAAAACTACCAACTATATATATGTGCAATAATTCGCATCACTGTAAACTATACTCACCGACTCACTGAGTTCTAATCAGAACGATAGTATATATGAATTAAAAAAAAAAAAAAAAGAAGAAGAAGAAGAAGAAGAAAAATTGATTGGTAAACATTATATAATGGTCTAAAATAAAATTTTTTAAAAATAATATGGACGTCATATAGTGTATTGGCGTTTGGACCATGCATTATGAATATTTATCGTTAGGGCTTATAAAGTTTAATCATTCACATTTCTAAGTTTTTTACGTTTGTTTTAGTCATTAAAGTTTTTTTTAATGATGTAATCATTCAAGTTTATGTCGACTAATTGGTTTAAGGCCATTCAAAGGGTTAAAACTTTTGAAATTTTGATGATTAAACTAGATAAAGTTAGAAGGGTTAATTGTTTCGTTATGTATTTAACTTTACCTCTTTTACTATTGTATGCAACCAACTTTCAAACGTTCTATTGTATGTATCGAACTTTTCAAAAATGTCTATTGTATGTATTGGATGAATGTGGCGCTGACAAATCAGCGCCACGTAGGATGACAAATCAGTGCCACGTCAGCATAACCGGTGCCACATCAGCAAAAAGGTCATCCAATACATACAATAGACATTTTTGAAAAGTTCGATACATACAATATAACGTTTGAAAGTTTGTTGCATACAATAGTAAAAGAGGTAAAGTTAAATACATAACGAAACAATTAACCCAAGTTAGAATGGTAAAATCATTATTAATAATGGTATATAATTTTTGGTATTGTACAAATTATTACCATTTTTCTAGTTTGGACATACACATCACACGTTTTTTGTTTTACGTTTTCCTTGAAAGACTATATCGACGTCACATCTTATGCGTCATTAATCCACAAACTTTATGCAAAGCGACTCCATCACATAAATCAACCAAATCATTTTCCTTTTAGGGTGTGTTTGGTAAAAGTAGCTGGTAGCTGAAGCTGGAAGCTTATAGCTGGAGCTGGTAGCTGGTAGCTGGAGCTTATATTTAAAGCTAGAAGATTGAGCTTATCTTTTTTGTAATGTTTGGATAAAACTAGCTGGAGCTTGAGCTTAAAATATGTAAATTGACATAAAAGGACAAACAAATATATGATAGATAATTATATAAAGGGTATTTATATAATTTTTCATTACATAAGCTCTTAGCTTAATTTAAAAGCTAGTTCTACTAGCCTAGCTTCTTTTTTTAATAAGCTCTTAATATTTTGTCTACCAAACAAAACTTGAAGCTGGAAAAATAAGCTTAAGCTTCCATAAGCTCCCATACGCTACTATAAGCTCCGTTGCCAAACATAGCCTTATAAGGTGAATAAAAAGCATTGTTTGTATCCAGTACATAGTTGTTAACTCGTGACTCGACTCACGACTTGGGAGCTTGATATTTAACTCGTAACTCGGCTCGACTCGTAAGAGTCACTATTTTACAATAAATAGGTATTTTTATATGTATATGTATATTGTTGTTTAAGATTTTTATTTTTAAGTAAAGTAAAACATTTGAAACGTTGATAATTAAGTCGTTGACCGTCAATTAACATAAATGCTTAATTCAAAATAGATTATAGTCGTTTATTTTTCTATTTTGTCATTTTGTCTTTTATATTACGTTACATTGAAAGTTTGTTCGATTTTTGGACTCCTAAGAGTCGGTAAACAACTCGTAAGAGTCAAAGTCATTTAAGAGTCGGAGTTCGAGTCGCCTCGTTTTTAAAATTTTTGACTTGACTCGTAAGAGTTGACGCGTAAATCGTAAGAGTTTAACAACTATGATTCGATATAACCTGTTAGTATTATTTAGGGCAAATAGCCCAAAAGGGGAACCATAATGTCAAAAATTACCAATTGGGGGAATATGTGACACCCGTCAAATTAGGACTAGTTTTTAGTTCCTAATCATTTAGAAATACGTGTAATTAGTTCTATGTATTAGGCTAACTGTATGTATCAATATATATATTGTTGAATATATATCAATACGCGATTATATTAAATCGTGCAATTATCAAATCGGCCAAATTTCCGATTCATATATATATGGCGTTGGTGAAAAACAATATTAAATAATATAGGAATTATCATTTAATATAACTCATTATTTATTATATATTATTTTGATAATATATAAAGTATTCGTATCGTACAAAATCAAAACATTCGTGACAACATTTATAAATAATGTATTATTATTAAAAATGATAATTATTATTTACTTGGATTAAAATAAAGCATATTTCATTTTATTTCATTTTCTCAAAAGCGACTCAATTATCCAAATAATATCCGTCTCTCAAACGTAAAACAAAGATATATTATTTTATCTCACTAAAAGTATTTTTATGAAATACTTCCAATAAAAGTAAATACGATATCATTTTTAGAAATTTATCGAATGAAAATATTTTTCTACTTTTCGATCGGGTACCAAAACACGGGTCAAAATACCACGGAACGGATCGAAGCTCGGATCAACCACCTCCAATAATTGGAGATGGCCGATCCATTTCATTTTCTATCTATCTATCTCAATTCTCTCAACTCTCTCTCGGTTCTCTTTCATTCCAAAAACGACAACAACAATAACAATTAACAACAACAAGATAATCATCATCATCACAATCATCATCTTCATCATCAATCGTGGATCATCATCATCAAAATCATTCCCACGGTCACCATTTTAATCGTAAGGAATCGTTAACTTAAACTTTGTAATTCCGTGTTTAAATAACGTATATCATCATGTATTAATGTTAGAATAAGTTGGTTATATGGGAAAATGGTTTTAAATTGGGTTTGGGTGTGATTTGGAACGAACAGACCTGAGTCGGACCTATGAATCCGGCGGATTCAAGGGAATCCGGCGGATTCCTGCCCAGAAAACATGATCCACGCTACATTGTCATGAATACGGTCGGATTCATGGGAATCCGGCGTATTCCCGTTGTTTGTCTTCAATACGGTCGGATTCATGGGAATCCGGCGTATTCCCCACAAATGCCACCAATCCGGCGGATTCAAGGAAATCCGGCGGATTCCCCATTTATATTTCATGATCCAACGGATCAGTAAACTAGCCCGGCGAATTCTAGCTAAAACAGAACAAATAAATTTTCGAAAACGTCGACGATTTAACAACTTAAAACAGGGTAGCTTCTCGATGAAAAATTTATTGTAACGGATTGGGCTCAAATTCGCTCGGTCACTCAAAAACAACCCAATGGTCAAGGCTAAGTACCTTAGCCTAGTCAGTTTGAGGCCATCCGGGGTCATCTAGGGGTCGATAATGGCGTATTTTAGTTTTCGGATCCCCGTTTTCCAAAAACTAAAAACTAAAGGTTTACACTAAGTGTCAGACAACGTGACATATTTCATACTTATACGATACAACATTTAAACACTTCAAATATGCTTTTATAAGTTCACAACAAATGAAAGTAGTAATAATAATTGAAAAATTATTATTTCAATCAATCACCAACGATCCGTATACATTTTCACAATTTCAAACATAATCATTAACCAAAGTATTTGGTCATAACTAGTTGAGGGAACAACTAGCATAGATGGTCCGTTGTGTCATCTAATCAATTTAACCTTGCGCGTTTAATACGCCCGGCATGTTTCAATAATCTAATCATTTATCAAAACCTTGCGCGTCAAAGACGCCCTGCAGGTTTCAGTCGATTGATCGACATCATTGTATTGTGAAACATCAATTGTGCTTACTAGCATCACATTAGGCTCAGGTGAGTCTCATAGCCCCTTTTTAAATGCTTTTACCTAGGGGTGAGATACATGCTCATTTTGTTTTACATCTGAACACAAGTATCAAAACATCGCTATATATTACATGAGTTAAAATCATCTAATCATTTTAAGTCCTCATAGCATAGTTTGGTAATACTTTGTAGCGTGAATGTTAGTGTATGGATCCATATGGGACTGACAATCCCCGTCCGGGTCAGCAAGCACTGACTGGTCAAAACGGACGCATTATCATTTGTTCATACGTATGTTGATTAGGCATACGCATAGAGGCACCCTCGCTCAGGCACTTAATTGTGATCCTGACATCTCAGTTAAGCTCAGACTATGTGCTCATGGCTATATATACATTATATTTGATTAATTTCAAACATCATTATTAAATCTTGTGGTTCATACATCATATCTGTAACATCCTCGTTTTGGGCCTAGTTGAAATTGTAATTTCTTTATTTATTGAATTATTTAATTATGTTTTAAATAATTAATATCTTGTGATAATTGAAAATAATAGGTCAAACAGTTATATGACTTTTTGTGACTAGTAAATTATTAACTGTTTTAAATTTATTTAGTTGACGGTAAAATAAAATTGTATTTCCCCGCAAATGGTTTTTAAGTTCCAGACAATAATAAGTACGGGGAATGAAATTTGACTAGTTATAATGGATTTATATGGATGGGTCGGTTTTTAATTCCCTCCATACATACATACATACGTACGTATTCATACACACACACTTTTCATCCTAAATCTAAAATCAAGAAGAAATCATCAAATTGGAGCTTCTAAACACGAATTCAAGCCTCTTTAATCATTCTAATCAAGGTATAATCTTGTGTTCTTCATTTTCTAAAACCTAGAAATTGGGGGTTTTGATGTTCTTGAGCAAAATCCGAATTTAGGGTTTTTAAAGTGTAAATTGATGTTAGTTAAGCTTCAATAACATGTAATAATCATTCTAGCATCATCATAATCATGTTATATGTGTTAATTTCATGTTTGATATAATCCTAGAAATTGGGGTTTTGGATATTTGTTTAATTGGTAGGATTAATCTTGAAATAAACCTTGTAGTCATGTTAGAAGGGTTAGTTAGTGCTTAATTTGTGATTATAACCTAAGCCCTAACTTGGAAATTAAGAATTTGATTAAGGTTTCATAATGTGTTCTTGGAGAAAAATGGATGATTGTGATGAACTTGATATTAGTAGTGATTAGGAATGCTTAATTATTAATCAAAGAGTAAAGTTGGCATTCATGGGAATAAGAATTCATAAAACCTAGCCTTGAGGTTTTGATGAATTTGTGATAATTTAGGTTAATGACCTTGTAATGATTTAATCATGCTACTTAGTGATAAGTAAATGGATTAAAGAGATGTTGTGATCATAATGATCATGAATTGAGAAGTGACTGTGAATTTATAAGGATAATGCGATTATTCGTAAGCTTGAAATGATTAATGAAAGGTTGATGATCATAAGTAATTAACTATGAAGTGGTAGTTACTAAATGTGTGACATATTGATAATGAGTTTGAAACAAAGGCCTATAATGATTAGAGTAATAACTCACTGAAATTGAGTTTATGAATCAAGTTGTACTACTTTAACATGAGTTGATTGTTATGGACGAGTTACTAACTTGTTATTTAATTGAATTCTCAGATGTGGAGAAGACTCAGTGACATTAGACTACTGAGTGGACGACTATGATTGTCGGTGAGTGGATCTTGGACTTTCTGTCTAAGTTGGTTGTAACAACATGGTTACAACGGGTAAACTTGGTTTATTGCAATGATTGCATTAATATTAGATTGGCATGTTGGCTAAACCTTTGATTGATTATTGGCGTCCATTGTGCTATGATAGTTGTGGACTATTTGATTTGGTGGGGGTCAACTAATGTGTTGGGTTTGGATACTATTACTAGGACTTCGCAAGTGCCTTGTACATGTGTTGGACACTGAAATTGCGTCGTGTGTAGTAATAGTACCAAACTATCGGTTTAACCTCTGATTTGGCCGTCAGTTGGTTTTAAGTGTTACTTGGGGAACCATCCGCGGCATGAGGGTACCTCAAGGACCACCGATCCTTCTATGTTGCTTGTGCATTGCTTGGTTATAGGCATGTGTTAAGCTGAGTTAGATTGATAGCTTGGGATCTATTCACTTAGCTTCGTGCTAACCCCTCATTACTTCTTGCAGGTTTACTTCTGTATGTGGGTGGGCAAGAAGTACATATGAAATGGAATGTTTGACAGGCTCACTCTGAAATGGATAATACGTTAATGATTTAACAACACATTGGCATTTCTATAACACCTAAACTTAATGTGTGTAATGATTAGAATAATCTAGTTTTAAAGGTTTGTATATAAGTGGATTGCTATTTGAAATGTATGTATGCAATCCACTGGTTTCTATTAATCATGCGCTTCCGATATGTTTTTTAAAAAAAAAATGTCCTTGTATTTTGAGGGTGTTATAAATTGGTATCAGAGCCTAGGTTTGGGTGAATTGGACATTGTATGGTGTTCAATCCCAAACTTAGGTTTGTGTCAAGTCAAACATTCCAGGGATGGGGTTTAGTGGTTGCTTGAGAAAGTTGCTATGAAATGTGTGCTAACCTATAACAATATGCAATAGTGTTGTTTTGGATGTAGAGACGGAGGAACATGAGGAACCGTCTGGTATTCTCAATGATTCCTCAATACTCGTGGGCCTAGATGTGCCAGGTAATTTCTGATAAGCTTGATGAATTTTAATAAGCTTTGACTGTTTGCTTTACTATGATATGATTTTTAGTAAAGTAAATTGAATTATTGGTGAATAACGCTTGTTAATAAGTTGATAAATGCAAGGTGTGATTACAGATCCTTGCTAGGGAATTATTTGATAAATGATAAACTAAATTGATGTGACTTGATATGATGAAATTAATGGGATGTTGGTATTCTTCATTAATAGGTTTCGAGTCGTGTTGTTATGAAAATTATAAGGAGTCTAGTTATGGGAATATGTGTATTGACTTGGAAAAGTCAAAGTTGAATGTGGTCGTGTCAAACTGGATAATAACTATATTACAAAGTGATGAATGTGACTAGATGTTTATGTGTTTAGCATTGATCATAATTAGGTTGAATGGTGATCTTTGTATTGAAAGTGTTAAGATAGAAAATCAAAGTGGTCAACGAGTCCAAATGTGTGTTGACAAGTTGTGAAAAGTTAAAGTGATTATGAAATTGGAAAATTTGTTGAAATTGATTTAAAAATGATGATTTTAATGTGGATTGGTGTTTTAGAGTTATAGCATAATACCAATATTGAAAATGGTTTTGTTTGACTTGGAATAGTCAAGAAAGTGTGAATTGACTGTTTGAATAGTGGTTATATGGGTTGAAACCCAAATGGGTTGTTAAAGTACCCAAATGGGTCGGTTAATGGTCAAATGGTTAAAATGCATGTTGGTTCGAAAATAATGAATGTTAAAGTGACTTTAAGTCATAAGTATAGTAACAAAGTGCGTGAAAGTGTTTTGGATAGTCAATGTGGTTGTTTGGTAAAATTTGCCCATTTGAACCCCTAAACGGGTCAATGAGTTAAAACATGATAGGACGAGTATATGAGGGTGTTGAAAGTGCCCACACGTCACAAATATATGTAGAAACATGTTGGCAAAGGGTGGAACCCTGAAAGTATGCCGTTTGGAATATAGCGTGTCAACCAAAATGGTCCAAAATGGCCTAAAATTGGTTATATGTCCGTTTTCTCGTAAAACGTGTAATTTGAAAAATTGAAAAAAATGGAAAGTTGCATTTTGATTATATGAAGGTGCCTGCAAAATTTCAGAGTCTAACTCTTTACGGTTTAGGAGATATGCGCGTTTGAGTTTCGTATTTTTGCACTAAAATTGCAGACTTGTTACAGCAGGTTGAATCCGGACGGATTCCCTTAAATCCGGACGGATTCCCATGAATCCGGACGGATTCCTTGACCGGATTCCTTAAAAATGGTTCTGTCCTAAAATTTGGCCTTGAATCCGGCGGATTCCCCGGAATTCGGCCGTATTCCCTTCAATCCGAGCGGATTCCCCAGAATCCGGCGGATTCCCCTTTATTTGAGACATTTCTTGTATTATGTGTTATATTAAGTGAATTTAATATGAAAATTCGTAAATTTCGACGTTCGACGTAACGTTGGTCGTAAAATTTCCGTTATGAAATTTCGGTGTCCGATTAAGACGAAATTTACATGTCCACTCAAAAATGGGCCAACGGTCAAAGCTCATCGCGTCGCTATGAGCCCTGTCAGTTTTCGGCACTTCGGGGTCGTTTGGGGCCCGAAAATCGCGTTTTAGTGTTTTTCGGACATTATTTCGGACTTTTAGCTTATGATTTGTATTGGACTTTTGTTTCTTTGAGCCCAGGGATCATTCCTGTGACTATATGCAATATTAAAAGTTGTTTTAAGAGGCCTATATGGTTCTTTGTGTAGGAGTTGTTTGTAGACAGTTTATTTAACTGTATAGTATACCAGTAAGGGTATGGTTGCTTGTTCCTTGTTAGGGTAAATAGATATTGATTATGTGAATCATGTTATATGAATTATTTGAAATACAATAAAGTAAATGAATCATGTGAAATATTAGAAATTGATTGAAGTGAGCATTTTAAGAATTGTGAGTTAAGTACATGAGCTTGTATCTATATGATAATCGAACAGAAAATGCACAATTGTAACTAAACTGAAGAAGTATAGATTGATGACAATATGTTAAGAATTTCACATAATAGTGATAATATAGTTAATATTAAACCTTATGAATGCACTATTAGTATTAATTGCTATACTAGTGCTTAAAATTGTGCTATGTACTAAAAGTATTGATGGAGGTGGTTGTGTTAGACATTACACCTGTGTTAATGAGATGGAAAAAAAAAATGGTGTTAAATGTCTGTGTTGATTATATCCACCTGACTATATGATTAGTCTTACATTCCAAGGAATATGTGGAATAGGTAACAAGTTAATATCTGATTTTGTACTTGTTGTTAAAGTGATATCATTGTTAATGATATATATGAAATTAAAGATTAATCACTTTAAAGATTGATGGTATGAAGTGACCTGAGAATGAAGTGTGAATGACATAATATGACGACGTCTGGCCAATGTATTTGTATTATGCCATTTCACATGGAGTTGTTGAGGTTATTAAGTACCCAATGAAGCTAAATGATTTTATAATAACGGATGATATAGGTTGACCTGCGGTTATGAAATAGTTATTGATTGACTAAAATTGAGGTAGTAGTAAACTACTAAAACTATTGATTAATGTGATATCATTATAAAGGAAGAATTTTGGACTGTTTCTATTACTTGTTAAAACGTATAAGTGGTTATTCGGTGATGATAATTAAAGCTTGGTAAAGACTACCATAGTTGGATAGCCTATTGTAGGGAAAAAGTAAAATAGTCAGGAAAATAAGAGTTTACTTGTTGGATTGATAATCTTATTATAATTATGTGCGAATTACATATAATCTTTCGTATTTTTGCTTATCTAATGACTAGATAAAGTAGTAAATTGTAATTTGAAAAGTTATGTGATGAGAAAAGTTAAGTAGAGGTCGGCTAAATTGGATTAAATATGTGAATATTGTTGAAAAATGTGTTGATGATTAGCACATTTTGTTAATGTGGTACGTGTGCTAGTATAGCAAAGTACCCATTGAACGAGACTTAGCATGTATCCAATATGATTTGGTGCTAAGTGACTGTGTAATTATATGATTATGGTAGTAACCATAGGATTTGACCTCTACTTTGCTTATCAATACGTGGTTAGTGTTACATGATTCCGAGATATTTTAATAAAAATGGGTTTCATGTACCTCGGTGATATGTGGATATTAGCGTGGATGCTAATTATAATTGAAAATTGAATTTCATTGATGATATGTGTATTGTGGTTTCCATAACCATTGTTTTGTTATTGAAAAGGATACAATTCATATATTAATTTTAAAGACCTAGCACGTCGCTAGATTCTGGTTATGAGAGTATATTACTTTACTTGGTTAAGTGATTTACTTATGTTAAGTGATAACTTGTTTCAAAATGTTCATTGTGTATATGAAGATAAGATTAGGTACAGTATATGTGCTGAAATGAGAAATTGAAGCAAGTACATTGGATATGTGCATGTGTAATTAGGTTGAAAACATATATCTTAAAATGGATTAAATGTATACATATTTTGTGTATGTGTGATTAGTGATTAAGATACGCATAGAGATGATATGCATAAGTATTTTAAATTGTACATATACCTTATGTGCATTTAGTGATAAATAATTATGTAATTAGGAAATTGGAAATAAAGTGTGAACCAAACTTCACACGAGGTATGAGGTGATTAAATTCCCTAGATTAATTAAGAATGATTAGATTTCGAGGACGAAATCTCTTTAAGGAGGAGAGATCTGTAACATCCTCGTTTTGGGCCTAGTTGAAATTGTAATTTCTTTATTTATTGAATTATTTAATTATGTTTTAAATAATTAATATCTTGTGATAATTGAAAATAATAGGTCAAACATTTATATGACTTTTTGTGACTAGTAAATTATTAACTGTTTTAAATTTATTTAGTTGACGGTAAAATAAAATTGTATTTCCCCGCAAATGGTTTTTAAGTTCCAGACAATAATAAGTACGGGGAATGAAATTTGACTAGTTATAATGGATTTATATGGATGGGTCGGTTTTTAATTCCCTCCATACATACATACATACGTACGTATTCATACACACACACTTTTCATCCTAAATCTAAAATCAAGAAGAAATCATCAAATTGGAGCTTCTAAACACGAATTCAAGCATCTTTAATCATTCTAATCAAGGTATAATCTTGTGTTCTTCATTTTCTAAAACCTAGAAATTGGGGGTTTTGATGTTCTTGAGCAAAATCCGAATTTAGGGTTTTTAAAGTGTAAATTGATGTTAGTTAAGCTTCAATAACATGTAATAATCATTCTAGCATCATCATAATCATGTTATATGTGTTAATTTCATGTTTGATATAATCCTAGAAATTGGGGTTTTGGATATTTGTTTAATTGGTAGGATTAATCTTGAAATAAACCTTGTAGTCATGTTAGAAGGGTTAGTTAGTGCTTAATTTGTGATTATAACCTAAGCCCTAACTTGGAAATTAAGAATTTGATTAAGTGTTCATAATGTGTTCTTGGAGAAAAATGGATGATTGTGATGAACTTGATATTAGTAGTGATTAGGAATGCTTAATTATTAATCAAAGAGTAAAGTTGGCATTCATGGGAATAAGAATTCATAAAACCTAGCCTTGAGGTTTTGATGAATTTGTGATAATTTAGGTTAATGACCTTGTAATGATTTAATCATGCTACTTAGTGATAAGTAAATGGATTAAAGAGATGTTGTGATCATAATGATCATGAATTGAGAAGTGACTGTGAATTTATAAGGATAAAGCGATTATTCGTAAGCTTGAAATGATTAATGAAAGGTTGATGATCATAAGTAATTAACTATGAAGTGGTAGTTACTAAATGTGTGACATATTGATAATGAGTTTGAAACAAAGGCCTATAATGATTAGAGTAATAACTCACTGAAATTGAGTTTATGAATCAAGTTGTACTACTTTAACATGAGTTGATTGTTATGGACGAGTTACTAACTTGTTATTTAATTGAATTCTCAGATGTGGAGAAGACTCAGTGACATTAGACTACTGAGTGGACGACTATGATTGTCGGTGAGTGGATCTTGGACTTTCTGTCTAAGTTGGTTGTAACAACATGGTTACAACGGGTAAACTTGGTTTATTGCAATGATTGCATTAATATTAGATTGGCATGTTGGCTAAACCTTTGATTGATTATTGGCGTCCATTGTGCTATGATAGTTGTGGACTATTTGATTTGGTGGGGGTCAACTAATGTGTTGGGTTTGGATACTATTACTAGGACTTCGCAAGTGCCTTGTACATGTGTTGGACACTGAAATTGCGTCGTGTGTAGTAATAGTACCAAACTATCGGTTTAACCTCTGATTTGGCCGTCAGTTGGTTTTAAGTGTTACTTGGGGAACCATCCGCGGCATGAGGGTACCTCAAGGACCACCGATCCTTCTATGTTGCTTGTGCATTGCTTGGTTATAGGCATGTGTTAAGCTGAGTTAGATTGATAGCTTGGGATCTATTCACTTAGCTTCGTGCTAACCCCTCATTACTTCTTGCAGGTTTACTTCTGTATGTGGGTGGGCAAGAAGTACATATGGAATGGAATGTTTGACAGGCTCACTCTGAAATGGATAATACGTTAATGATTTAACAACACATTGGCATTTCTATAACACCTAAACTTAATGTGTGTAATGATTAGAATAATCTAGTTTTAAAGGTTTGTATATAAGTGGATTGCTATTTGAAATGTATGTATGCAATCCACTGGTTTCTATTAATCATGCGCTTCCGATATGTTTTAAAAAAAAAAAATGTCCTTGTATTTCGAGGGTGTTATAATATCTTATCATTAAACCTGTGAGCTCACCAGCTTTATAGCTGACCTTTTAGCATGTATTCTCAGGTTCTCAGCAGCAGTAGGACTGCCATTCAGGATGCCCATTAGTTCGAGTCGCATACAGACATCAAGAGATTGTCATGCATTACTATATTTGGTATAATTTAGTTATGCCATAGAATATCTATCATTTGAACTCAAGGGCTTTTGTAAACTATATTATAATGGTGTAAAACCTTTATTTTATCAATGTATTTGTAAACGACGCATGTAGTGGTCGTTCATTATGTAATCTGGTGCTTTGTGTATTGATTAGTCGCGCCCCGAATCGACCCGCTTCCGCATCATAATTTGGGGGTGCGACAGAATATTAACATTAACATAACCCAAAAAGGATCCTTAATTCAATTTTACGTTTTAAAAGGATTCATTTTGAAAAAAGCAGATTCATCATCATCATCAAACCTTAACCCTAATTACTCATTCAGTTTCATCAAAACCTGAGTCAAATATAAAAATGAAATTGGATTTATAACTACAATTACACACTATCATCTCGTTATCTTTTCGACCTCGCCACCACTGTCTTCTAAAATTAAAACCGATGGCCTGAGTTTGAGAAACGAGGCGACGGCGTTCGGATCTCTAATCCGATGACGTTTTTTTGATCTCAATTCCGGCGACGGCCTTCGATCTTGTGGTTCAAGGAAGCTAATGTCTTTTGACTCTCGTCGAATACAATTGTGGTTGGAGGTGCTTGTGCACTGGTTTACGATTTGGGATAGTAATCGAAGCGCTTGGCGGATATTTTCTATTAGTTGAATTACCAGACATCTTTTTTTTTTTCATTTCTTACTGAAATATTCAGCGGTCGACACTCAAGTTCAAGTTTCGTTCATCATGAAGAACCGATCATCCCTCTGCCCAGGATTTCGATTCCATCCTATTGATATTGAGTTGGTTATGTATTACCTTAAGAGAAAGTTATTGGGGAAAAGTCTCGTTCCCGAAGTTATTGCGGTCGACACTCAAGTTGGTTATGTAAATCCTTTTAAAACGTAAAATTGAATTAAGGATCCTTTTTGGGTTATGTTAATATTAATATTCCCCCAATTGGTAATTTTTGACATTATGGTTCCCCTTTTGGGCTATTTATGATAGTTTAGTGTTATTACTTATTAAGATCACATTTGTAATAACTATTATTATTTTCATTTAAAAATTAATATATCAAAATAATTGTTGATATCTAATGTATGATCCATTAACCCGTTTAACACGGCGAATCCGTATATACATATCTAAATTAAAATTAAATTAAATGAATATAAATTAAACGTGAATATGATTTCACCCGATGTATATCGGATCAATTGAGATCCCGTGATTCTGATATTGACAACGAGAGCAGCCAATCAGCCATCAGTATTTGAGTAGGAGTAGGCCTAGTAGCACCACTTACCGCTCGCGGCTTTACGTTCCAACCGTTGGCCGTCGCCTCGTACACGCTACCACCATTTTTTACTATTTATTTACTTAAAAAACAAACTGGTTGGCGCACATCACATGGCCACCTCTCTCTCTCTCTCTACCTCTTTCTCTCTCTACCTTCACTAACACTAAAATCCCCCTTTCTGTCTGTGTTTTCCTCACACTCTACTTGTGCATTCAACTAAACCAAATGTATGCGTTTTCAAATCATAACAACATCTCTACATAACGTTTTTCTAACGGTTTCTACAATTTATTTAATTATTTATTTAATTAATTACAACCGCGTCAATTCAAATCTATGTTTGTTTACTTCATTTTTACTTCAATCTAATTAATTATACAGATAGAGATATAGATAGAGATGCAAACCATTTACGACTTTGATTGGAATCAAATCTGAAATCCAAGAGTGTGTGAGATCGGAGATACATACAAAATGTTGACTTGTATCGCTTGTTCAAAGCAATTAAACGCTGGATCTCTTCATGAAAAAGAAGAACAAAACGACACCGTTGTAACACCTCGCACCAAACCAGCTATTAAAGCTCTCACATCGCAGGTAGTACTCTCATTTTCTTCAATTTATATACTAATCCGTTTGATGCAGATCATATATGTATATATGTACTATATGTATCTCTATATGTATAATATATATGATATGATGAAAGGTTATAATATAATGAAAATAGTAAAAAGATCCATAAGTGTGAGAACTACTATAAAAGTAGAGGTTAATTATTAATGTATGTATTGTATGTATGTGTTAATTTGCTATTAGTGTATTATGTTTAGATTAAGGATATGGCGGTGAAGGCATCAGGGGCATATAAGAACTGCAAGCCGTGTTCGGGATCGAATCATAACCATAAGGATGGTGAATATTTGGATTCAGAAGCAGGATCAGTTTCTGATAGGTTTCATTGTGGATATCAAAGGACTTGTAATTCTACACCTAGGGTTTGGGGGAAGGAAATGGAGGCTAGACTGAAAGGGCTTTCCAGTGGTGGAAGTACTCCCGCTTCACATAGTGATCGAATTGAATCGGTTAAGTTTATGGAGGAAGATGAGCTAAAAGAATGGGTTGCTCAGGTTGAACCAGGGGTTTTGATCACGTTTCATTCGTTACCCCAAGGAGGAAATGATTTAAAACGTATTCGATTCAGGTATTGATTTGACTTTGATCCACTTTTATATTGCATTTTCAAGTTTTAATATGTTTTTTTCGTTGTTGTTTTGTTTGTTTGTTTGTTGTTGTTGTTTCTATGTTTATCTGATGTTGGCCTATGTTGTTTCCTTAAGGGAGTGTTTGGGTAAGCTTATTTTCCCAGCTCATGGGTAAGCTCACCGTAATCGACTTACGAGCTTTGAAGTTATTAAAGTTTATGGTTTATCTAAGCTCATAAGCTCAAGTTGATAAGCTTCGATGCTGTTAAAAATAAGCTTATTGACAATTATGAATACCAACAAGGTGTAAAAATAAGTTTAGCTGACAACCTCTTGTTGAAGTCAAATTTTTAAGTTCCATGTGAATTAGATACTAGGTTGCATAGTGGCCTAAATTATGGAGGTGGCCCCCAATTGGGTGTGGGTTAACATCAGCAATACCACTTATTTTACCCACATCACATATGAAACCAAATTATAATACAGACAAATATGCAACTATGAATCTATGATAAAGCCAATATACAGTCAATAAATCCTCTTGTTTTGTGGGTCCATTACATCCATTGGTTCTGCCATAATGTTTTGTTGGTTGAGTCATTAAACATATTTGTTCAAGCTTTTGTTTTATATGTTTATTATATGCCGTGTGATAGATTAAAGTCTTGATTTTGCTATAGAAATGAAGATGACTCCCACAATATAGACAATTAGAAAGAGGCCTATATAAGCTAATTAAACCCGATTCCAGATACAAGATACAATGATGGATCCGTCATATCTTCTGGGTCTAGTACATTCTATGGGCTATATAGAACATAAGACTCTGATTGTTTAAATCATCTAACATTTTCATTGTACATCTAGTTGATATGCTTGATATTGCGGTTCTGAATAAAGTTGTGATTGTGGACCATTTTTATATTGGCCGATTGTAAATTCCTTGGGGTTGGTATTGCCCATGCGCAATCCTTTGTATAGACGTTGGGGCGGGCGAACGCTAAGATGAAATAGACCTGCTAATATGCCCAAAGTCCCTGCTGCAATATGATGAGAGGCTATTCCTCCCGGAACAAAAGGATCAAAACCCTCCACACCCCACGCTGGATTTACAGATTGTACTTTTCCTGTTAGCCCATAAGGATCGGACACCCATATGCCAGGACCATACAAGCCTGTTACATGAAATGCACCAAAACCAAAGCAAGCCACGCCTGCAAGAAATAAATGTATTCCAAATATTTTTGGCAAATCCAAAGAAGGTTTACATACTACATATGGAGTAGTAAAATGATTGAGGAACAAATATATATGTTCTCTGCTGTTGGCATCACATGGTAGAACCCCTTTATATCCTAAAGATTGTTCCTACACTGGAATACCGGCGATGGCTCAGGTGCAGCCATATCACCTTCTTAAAGCATTGTATAAGGACTCCACTATGCATAAGAAGTTCATATTGGAGAGCAAGCTTGTCTCTTGTAGATGATGTATGACTGTATGTGGACTGTGGTACTACCTACACATGCGCCCCACCATTGTTTGACAGCGACTGGTACTCTTTATGTTCTGGATAATGAACGTAGGGGACCCCTTCATTCGTGTAGTGTAGCATAATTGGTTTATTATGGCCCAGAATAATGCAATGGGTCCATGCAATTTCTATTTCAGATCTAACGTTGTTTTAACTTTCACTTAAGTGTGATATAGAGCTAATGTAAACTGTTGTCCTTGAAAACTCAGGGGACCGTCGGTCTTTCATAATTGTTTTTTAGATATTGTTGCATATATTGTTTTAATGTATAGGTGTATTTAATTATTAAGATTTGCCTGTGGGATTGTATTGTATTTTATTATTAACATAACTTGCACTATATGCTAGTCTCGTCTGCATACATTATTGTATATTATTATTATTATTATTATTATATTATTATTTTCCTAAAGCGTCTTTACATGAATTAAATCGTTCGTGAGAAAGATCTTGATTGTAACGCATTTTTATGGTGTTATTTTATAAGCCGTGAAATGTTCAACAAAAGGCAAGCTCAAAGGTGGTGGGCCGAGAACTGTGACAAGGTTATGGAGTTGTATAATGTTCAGCGTTTCAATCATCAAGGTGTACCACTACCCGCTCCACCAAAATCTCAAGACGAGGTTAGCTATAATCTGTTGTTTATAATCATTTTTTGTGAACTTTTGCAAATTTGATTAGAAGTGGCAGCAAAATTGGCTGGTCAGGCTAGTTGCATAATGGGTCAATTTTGGTTCGGGTCAAATGGGTTGCATGTTTTAAATGTTTTAAATGTTTTATGTGAAAAACTAAATCAATAAGATGACAATATGATTTTTTTCCTAAAGAAATGATTTAGGAGGATTTAAGCATTTGATTCGTTTGACTTGTTATTAATAAAATGCGACCCAAATTGACCCGATTCTAATTAACTGGAATTGTCATCTTTGTGATTGATAATTTGATATGTAGATACTTATTTCCTTGCAGAGTTCAAAAATCGAGTCTTTTGAGAACAGCCCAGTTACACCGCCTCTTAGCAAGGAGCGACTGCCTCGAAATTTCTACCCAAAGGAATCCCGTCATGATTCTAGTGGGCCCGCATCAACGCCTGCACTATCGAGCATAAGTGGAGCCAAAACTGAAACCTCATCACTGGCTTCTGCAAGGAGTAGTTCCTCTAGAGACGGTGATCACTCAGGAGAGCTTTCTATGAGCAACGCAAGTGATGTGGAAACTGAATGGGTTGAGCAGGATGAGCCAGGCGTGTACATCACTATCAGAGCACTGCCAGGTGGCAATCGTGAGCTGAGGCGTGTTCGGTTCAGGTAACAAATTATAAATTTTCCATTCATGATAGTTTTCTTAAATTGCATTGACCTGAAAAGTGAGTACTTGTTCTGCAGTCGAGAAAAATTTGGAGAAATGAATGCAAGGATGTGGTGGGAACAAAACCGAGCTAGAATTCAAGAACAGTATTTGTGATACGAACTACGAAGACTTCGGAGATGATTCTTGTTTTTTTAGGTGCTATATGTTGAACACAACCATTCAATTTTTGTGGTGACTTTGTTTTTTCTTTCCGAAGATGTGACATCTTGGGTGAATATAATGTGTCACCATTCACTTGAAACCATAGCAAATTATGTGTCAAAGTTGAAGCTTCAGTTATATCCTTTAAATGTTTGGTTAGTATGAATATTTTGTAATAGTTTTTACCGCGCTAACGGGGGATTTTAGTTTATTAGTTTATACTCTTAAAAAGGAATTCTGAGTATACTTTTGGATGATATGAGTTTTTGAAGCTTCTCTATTGAAACATGATCTGCATATGAGTGTTTAAACCATATGTAATTTCTTCTTCTACAGATCCTTTCATAATTATTACCTCTTAGATCGATAACTGTCAATTTTCTTCTTTATAATTGCAACCATAGATTGCTAATTAAGTACAATACCTTTTCGTACGATTTGCCTTAACTTTATTATCGCCTGTATCATTTCTCTAACAAATAATACGAATCACAATCGCTGTTGGTCAAAATCATAAAACTAATATTCTCGTTGTACGGACAGCCAAACATCCCTTAGTACGTTATGCTTGATCATAGATTACTATGTATATTACTAATAGTGTAAGTGTAGATTACAAGATCAATGTCCATTATAATTCTGTCAATGTGATAGGTCTTCGTTGTGTTATAATTGAAAAGGTTTTACACCATTATTCTTCTAATAGCTCTCAAAGCTAGTGGTGAACAAAAAAACCGGGTTTTATACCCTACCCGATTTTAAACCCGAATACCCGACCCGATCTTACCCGGTTATACCCTACCCGGTTCAGGTTTTCTTAGTACCCGGCGGGTACCAAACCGGGTTGGGTTTTTTGAATTCGAAATCAGGTTGAAATCGGGTCGGGTTGTAAAACCGGTCGAAAACCCGGAAAAAACCCGAAAAACCGGTTTGAACCCGGTCAAAAACTTGGTTGAAACCCGAAAAAAACCCGGTTCGAGTTGGTCAAAACACGGTTTGACCAAAACCCAGTTCGGGTCGGGCGAATACCCGGTTTTGTTCAAGCTACTCAAAGCATCTAAATCTTCGTCATGTTCTATCATTTTAATATTTTATGCACACACAGGCCCACCCAGTTATGCAAAATTAAATAAATGTTATAATCTACATCTGTTGGAGTGTTTGTATTGATGGGCCTAAGTTATTTTGGATTTTTGTCACAAGTCCATTTAATTTGATCATATATGTTTTGGGCTTAACAAATTTTGGAATTAAAAATGTAAAAAAAAGAAAAAAAATGGAATAAAGAAAAAAAAAAAGTCTTTTTAGTTGTACAAGCTTTTTGATACGGTGGGATTGGTGGGACAATGTCTGTGACTCTATATTAGTGGTTTCCTAACATGGTAAAGGACTTGATTAATCTCTTTTATCCACATAATTAAGTTTAAACATTTCAATTTCTGTTATGTGTAAACTTAAGGTGTTGAAATATACTTTCTATTCACTACTCAGATTGTTAAGATAGCTAATACTATTTTTTGGTACATAACTAAGTGCAGGTTAAACTTGACCGCTTTGATAATTCGTTTAACTGATCACTTGAGCATTCTTTACTCATGGCCATAATGCAATTTTTTTAAATCACCAACCATGTGTTTTAAAGCAAAAACGACAGTCCTTATGAAAATTTATTTTGTTTTTGTTCTTCTCTACAGTTCATTCTATTCCACAGTTGCTTATTTATCCTCGGGATCACTGTCTCTTGTCTCGATACGAATTTTTGTTCCCACGAGTCTCAAAAGAAAAAGAAATGTGATCTCGCTCTATATATATTTGTTAAAAGAATAAGAAGGACCCGCATAAGAATCTAAATGTCTTTTTTTATGCTGAATGCCCATGTTCAATTCTTTGATGCATGGTGCCGGGAGTCTTTATCACCTACACAATGGTTTCTTGTTTTTAAAATGTATAAAAAAAACTAACGCCGGCCTTTACCTTTTGGATTCTTTGTGCAGTGTTGTGTGCTTTTATCGGTACTATATTATTTGAAATTTGCATCCCTGGAAGTGTGATATCAATTATCCATCCAACCATTCGATGGTGTCATTTCCCTACTTGAAAAACTGTCATGATCAACCACCTGATTTCGGGCGAAAACAAAATCCGTTGCTAATTAAGCTCCTAACACGCTCATGTGTACGTTATGGACTTGCACGATGGTTTAACTAGATAATATGCATCAAGACATAAAGTGGTCAATTGCTATCTTGTTTTTTAAGTGGGTCGTGTCACATTTCAAAAAACCTATATATGCACGGTTTTGGACTTTTGGTTACAAATCAGTAACCATCAAAGCTAGTGACCCAAGTGGTCATTTAAGATTTGTGTTAAATATCCTGTCGTAGTTAACTTTAATTTCCTACAAAGTTTTATTATATATATTTGATATTTGATCCTAGCTAGCTAGATCATGCTGATCTTTCTTTTATGTTATAGGACAACTTAAAGAAAAAGTGATGCTATACAGATTAACATATGAAAAGTAAGAGATTTGCATCGTATGTGTGTAGATATTAGATAAGACTTTAAAACGGATCGAATTGAAATGGCATCTTTGGTTAGATTAATTAATACTAATTGGAAAAAGCTAGCTAGCTAGGTAGAAGAAGCCACGAGTGCAATGATTATATTCCCACTGACTACAACTCAAATTATACTACTTCCCAAAGCCCCCACCCCCATGCACACGGACACACATGGAGTATATTTTTTTGTATATATATGTGTAAAAACTAAAAAGGAGGCGAGTGATGCATGCGCATCACAACTATACTTGTGTTCTAAGGTTACTAAATTTTCAAGTACCATTACGATACGCCCACTATGTACGGTCCTGTTTATGCTTTTCTCTAAGAGCACACAAATAGTGGTATGGTATTAAACTCGATGTTAAATTTCTAACACCGAGTTCAACATCAAATTTTATTTTGGAATAGTGGTTCAATATTAGACTTAATATAAAAAGGGGCCTATAAAACTTATTTGAACTCATGAAATAAAAGGAAACAATATATTCTATATTAGTTTAAAATTAAATAATCATATCACACGTAGAATTTGCAAGATACATGGTTTTGACAAGAGAGGAAAGGTAGAGCAACTTATAATTAAATAAGGAATGATGAACAAGTTGCACGAAACTGAGATCAACAAAATTCGTCTAGCTACTTCTCAACAATAGTGTAGTTAGCAAATGATGGATGACGTTGAACACACCGATAGATAGCTCTCGATCACTTAAATGGGTCACATAGAATGATTACTTATGTAACAAATCTAAAGATGTCCGGTTGGTCCTTATCCAAATTTGTCCACATTTTAACTTCGTCATTACGATAATAACCTACTCTTCTAGATAAAAGGGTTTGACTAACTTGTGCCCTTAATAAGCTTAATTAAATACACTATAACTTTCTATATATATATATATCACAAAATTTATTGATTAAACTCACTTGTTTCCAATTATACATCATCATTAATTACATTTTATATTATTTATGGAAAATTAAACATCATTAAATGTCAGTAACTTATGCCCTTAGGGCACTAATTATATTTTCCCTTAAAACTATTTAAGTCGATTCGATCTCCTTCTAGGGATAAAATAATACATAAGTCGTTACACACAATTTACATTTTTAACTAAACGGTTCTATTTTTAAGCACGTCTAAAGAATCCAAGAATCTTTAACTTAACGGTATGTGAATTCCACATACAGATAATAGATTCAATTCTTATGTGAGACAATGTGTAAGTATGTTTGTTTGTAATTTTTTCTAGGGCTTCGTTCTAGAGTTCTATTTTAGAGATAAAGGAATGACTCAGAAAGAAGTGAAAAAGGAAAATGTGTTACCGAATTTTTCATTGAGAAAAATGGAACGAAGGGAAAGGAGAAAATTCATTTCAATTTCCTTTCAAATTGAACAGATTTGAAGAGATATTTTACCAAAAAACCGTTATATTAATCCCATAAAATGACATAACTTTTTTCTTTAAGGGTAAATTTGTAAAATTATTGATTACGAAATTTTCACTTTCCCTTCATTTCTTTCTAACTTAGAAACACTAAATCATCACTCCTCTTCTTTTGATTCCCATATTCTTCTTTTAATTCCCATATTATCATTTCTCTTCGCAACTAACAATCTTTGAACTCAAATATCATGTAGTTTTATTTTACAGGTGTAAAGACGAAATGAGTTTGTATAGGAGGAAAAGTAACATACCTCACAATTTATATATATCACCGCCGTAGTTTGATGACAAAGCGAAAAAGGCATCATCCCATTCCAACGTCCTCTTTATAAACACACCATAATTTCCATACAACCACTACTAATTCCCATTCCCCCCTTCAAACTCTCTCTCTTTCTCATCACCAACAAAACCCCTGTTTTCCACTTCACTCCATTACTGTTTCTCTAAATTCCAAATCATTCATAACTGTCTTCCAATACTCACTCAATCCACCAGTTAATTTAATTAGCCTTTTCATTTTTTACTTTCCAAATTCAAAATGTGTTCTCATTTCCTTCCAATCTAATACAATCTCTTCGAATTCTACTTCATTCACATTCATTCATCATGTACAAACCATCTAGACATAATCCTTCTTTCTCGTCATCGTTGCTCGACGAGATCTACCGATCCATCGATCAACGAAACGATCAGGAAGTTACTACGGTCTATCGAAAAACAAGTTTTCCTAGTAATTGTCATGATGAGGTTTTTAAAAGAAGTTCTCAGCGTGACTTACGTTGCTTTAATTCGAGCTCCAGCTCATCCGGTTCGAGCTGCACCGGTTTTTCATCTTCTGAAGCTGAATCGATTTACAGCGTCTCATTAAAACCTAAACCTATTCGAACGAGCACGTACCGACACGACGATTACAGCACAAGAGAGATACGCAATAACAACATGTACGCACAAAAGTATCAGCATGAAGATATTCAATCAAAACCGAAACACGAAGGTAAATTCGTGAAGACGAAATCACGAGCCATGAAGATCTACGGCGATTTAAAAAAGGTGAAGCAACCGATATCACCAGGAGGTCGATTAGCGACGTTTTTAAACTCGATTTTCACTACGAAGAACATGAAATCTTCATCAGCCCCTGGTTATGACGAAGCGAGTGTATCGAAATCGACGAATGCGTCTACATGTTCATCTGCGTCGTCGTATTCTCGATCCTGTTTAAGTAAAACGCCGTCGTCTAGAGGTAAATCAAGCAGTAATAAAAAGAGATCGGTTAGGTTTTATCCGGTGAGCGTGATCGTAGATGAAGACTGTCAACCGTGCGGACATAAATCGCTGTACGGAGAACAACCGGATCTAAAAACAATCAAATTCGTTCAAAATCGCGACGTTGAGGAGTACGACGTTCGTTCGAATGAGAAAACTCGAAGAATCGAAGAAGCTGCGAGGAATTTGTTGAGAAATTACCAGAAAAAAGTTGATATGATTAGGAGTAATGTGAAAGGTGAAGATGAAATCGATATGAATTATGAAGACGATGATGATGCTGCTAGCAGCACAAGTTCAGATTTGTTTGAATTAGAGAATTTATCTGCAATTGGAATGGGGAAATATGGAGATGAATTACCGGTATATGAAACAACGCATTTGGATATGAATTTAGCCATTGGAAATGGCTTTTTAATATAATTTGAAAATAGAATATTATTATTAGGTTATTTTTAGTCGTAATTGTAATTGTTAATTTTGGTTATTATTGTTGTGGGGGTTTTACGTGAAGATATATTAGAAGTAAAATTATTTTTACTCTTTGGTTTTTGTTGTCGTGTTTTAAATTTGCGTAAAATTAAGTAATAATACTATATTTCTTTTGGATTTTTAGCCAGCGAAATCTGATTTTTTAGTTGCACATTCAATGACTGCTTTAGAGCTGACTTATCCCGGCAATTCCAACTGTGTGAAATATAGATGTAACGGTTGCTTTATTTACTTAAATCGTACCTGTTTTCCTATTTGAAATTAATTAACTTGATTAGCATCATAAGAAACATATATTTAAAGTATTTCGAACTTTTAAGTATCATATAATAAAAAAATAGAAAATTCTTTGTTTACTTAATTAAAAATAAAAGATGTTTTTAATTAAAACAAATTAGGGAATGTAATGTAAAGGTGATGGTGTGAACTGTGAATCATTTAAGCAACGAAAGTATCGAGATGGATTCCCAAAGATCAGATTGAAATTGAGATGTTAGTAGGAAGATTACGACTTTTTAACTTTATTTTCTATATGCTATTTGTGGGTCCTTTTTCGCATATCATTTTCTTTTAGGGATTTCAATTAAGATATATACTATAATCAACTATTGCAAGGGAAAGAAATTTTTTTTTTTTATTATTAAAAAAAAGGTATAAATATTTTTTTGTTGTATTAAAAGTTGATATTTGGAAATCGTAAACTAATGAGTTCTAGTTATATTAATTCTAGTTAAATAGAAGAATCAAACGTTTTTACGGCAAATAAGAAGATATTTAAAAAAAAAAAAATCTGATTATTTATATGAAAATAAATTTAAAAGATAAAATTTTTGTTATTGAACCGTTGGGAGTGAAATAAAGCAGGTAGAGGGTTAACGAAATGATGAAGACGAGTAAAATGGTGTTGGTGGGTCTCCAAAAGTGTGGGACATTTAGATTTTGTGTGGATTTTTCTGTTTTACCATTTTGTACTTACATACTACAGTACTACGGAGTAGTAATATTTTACACACACACATATATATATATATATATATATATATATATATATATATATATATATATATATATATATATATATATATATATATATATATATATATATATATATATATATATATATATATGATATGATTCATGGCTATATGTATATATCATGATATATTTAAGATGATATAACTTTGGGAATCGAGATTTTTAGGCTATATGTATCATGATATAATCATCATATAATAGACAATATAATGTTGATTTTAATTATTGTGAACTTAATTATCATATAAAACCAATTTCATCAATAGAATGTTACTGCTACTGTTTCCGTATAATAAATAATAATAAATCCTAATTAAAAGATATTGATTAATAAGCATGCATGTTTAGTTGTTAACTTTATAACCAAACCAAAAACACACTAGGATTAATTGGTTATGGAATCCAATGACCACAAATGGACAAAAACGAGACTTATATCATTTTCTGTGTAGGGGTTTGGAGAAACATGAATTTATAGGTGTTCGTGTTCTTCCTAGATATCGTTTGTTACTTGCTCTTCTAGGGCCACCGTACATAATGACCAAATAGTAATTTTAATAAATTTGTTAACCAATATGAAAACTAATTAAAATCCTTTAGTTTGGTACATACTTACGGAGTTAGGGGGTATTTGAGGGAGCTTATTTAAATTGCTTATTGCTTATAAGCAAATAAGTTAGAAATTTTAAACTTATCTTGAGTCCCCTAACAAAGAAGCACAAATAAGCATATTAGTTTTAAAAAATGGGATTATCCAAATGCTTATAGGTGAGTTTATTAAGCAAATAAGCAGTCAAAATAGGCCCCCGCCAAACACCCTTAATAGTCATTGTCACATTTTTAAAATATATTTTGAACTTATATAAGTTAGTTAGTCATAAATCATGAATTTAATTATTTGTAAGTAGGTTCACTAATCACTATAGCAATTAACAAAAATGCTTATTTTACCGTTTATATGAATTGTCTTATAGTCGTTGTACTCATGATATATGTTGTCACAAACTAAGAGTGAACTAAATGATGTAGTTAATCTTTGATAAACAGAAGTTTAAGTGCAACAATTTCATCAATAACAGTGAATGGCGTTAACCTTCTTTTTTTTAGTGACTTTTTACCATAAATATTCTTTAAAATTATAGTATATATATATATATTTTTATTGTTTTTCTTAAAAATAAAAAATAAAAATTCAATGTACTACAACCTTTACTCTGTTTTTCGTGATATATGTAAGGAAAAACGACAAAATTATGTTTACAAAGGGAGATAGCTAGAAAAAAACCAAAAATACATTTACCAAGTTTTGGATGGTTTTGTGACATTTTCTCTTTTCCCATTGACTTTAACATCAACTTATTGAATGATGAATCAAATATATTCAATCAAGATTTTCATGAGAAAAGTTCAATAAATTTTTTGAATTTTTGAAAAAATTAAAGTACTAATGAGATTGTGTTATTTGTACAAAAACTCATTTACCTCTAAGATCTTTAAAACTTATTATCTTACAAATGGTAAATCGAAAAATTATAAAAATTGCACCATAAAATTCAGCGTTTTATCCTCTTCGATTTGCCATATTTCAAAGCATACTTTCGACGAGTTTATTTTTTCGTTTTTTGGTGGGTTTCACAAATTACTAACATATGTGTTAATGCTTGGTTGTACATTCAATTTAAGTTTAGGGTTTAGGGTTTAGTAGGGTTTAGGGTTTAGAAATGTTAAATGTTTAGGGTTTAGTAGGATTTAGGGTTTAGAGTTTAGTAAAGCGTTTATGATTTAGGGTTTGAGGTTTATGGTTTAGGGTTTATGGTTTTGCAAAACCCTAAACCATAAACCCCAAACACTAAACCCTAAACGCGACACTTTAACACATGTGTTAGTAATTTGTGAAACCCACCAAAAAACGAAGGAAAAAAATCTTCGAAAATATGCCTTGAGGGATTGCAAATCGAAGAGGATAAATCACTGAATTTTATATTGCAATTTTCATAATTTTTCGACTTGACGTTTGTGAGATATTTAAGTTTCAAAAAGATGGGGGTAAATGAGTTTTTGTACAAATGGCACAATCTCATTGGTTCTTCCATACTCCACAAAATACTTGTACTTCGTTGACCCCATCTCAGATTTTCATACCATCAACTTTTACTTTGTAATTAGTCAGCGAATTGTTTTTTTTATGAAATTGGAATTAATCAAAGGAATTAATATTACAAGAAACGTGAATTCATTTTAGCGAAATAATTTGATGACTTTCAAATCAATTCATTCGTGAATCGAACATATATTAATTGAGATTTTGATCTATCAAATTCTGGTGAATTTCACGAATTAAACGTAAGCTAAATATTTTTTCCTGCCCTCGTCAATCATCAATATCAATATAAAGTACAAACCTTATTATAATTGTTCTCAATGTTGCATAATCACATGTTCTACCCTTCTAGGGGTGGGAGGGCCCAAGTATTTCTATGTTTTTATGGCTTAATTATCAATTATTTTTCATATCGTAACAATAGTCACATCTACACATCCCATATATAGACCTTATTAAATTTAGTCCCCGCGATTGTTAGTCTAGTGGTGGGGAACATTCAACATAAAGGCAGAGGTCACCGGCTAAATCCCCGTCCCAATTTTTCTTTAATCACGTGTTACAAGATTTACCTCTCTCATGTTGGTCGTGTAATCGTTCGATGGGGACTGACAAAGGGTCGGTTTTTGCTCTTATTTCTTCTTAGTATAGAATTAGAATAATATATATATACGAAAACGCGTATTTAGACATGCATTTACTAGCTTGTGAATAGTCTACATGGTATACAAGAGACATGAAATAATTAATGCTATAAATGTAGTACGAATAGTCACCACCACCATAACCACCGTCGGCCCACCACCAACGCCACCACGAGTGGTGGTGATAATACTAACAATGACAAGGCCCAACCCAATTGTTCTTGATCTTAAGTGGAGTCTCAGTAGAGCACGTGCGTGAGTGGCCAACATGTCCAATTCATGTCGCGCATGCACACGTGTGTAAGTCCTTAAAGTCACATTACACATTAGTTTTTTAAATTTACGAAAAAAGGACCATTGTTATCTTTTTAACTGCAATTGCCACCCCTCTTCCCAACAACGAGCAAAAAACACATGATACGTCGTCGTCTCTGTCCCAAAATCTATCCTTATACTCCACCAACAATCACCACTCTCCATTGTTGGTGTTACCTCAATAAAATATATGTTAGTTGTTGTATACACTATACAAGGTACGTTTTTCCCTTGATATAAATATAATTATAAAATCCGCAAAAAGGTGTAAATTGGCGGGAACACCCTGTTCCCGTGTGCCTTTGGCATCAGTCATTGTCCACCCTACAATGATGACTTCGGAAACTCCCCTGGCACAGGTGGAGACGTCTGGATTTGGATGGAACCTTTATAATTGTAAAATATACATATAAAATAATTATCAAAGAGATTTAACCTAGCTAGCGTACCAATAGAAAAGTTGTAAATAGCAAAGAGCTGTCACTATCTCTTAAATACAACTCTTACCCCTCAACCTCAACCAGACAATAGTCCCATGATACGTCGTCATCTATGGACCAACGTCGTCATCATCTTCCACCAACAATCAGTAGAGGATAAATTAAAAAATTAGGGTGCTACTAGGGGTGTCAATGGGGCAGATCTTGATCTAGATCCGACCCGCCCCGCCCCATTTATGTGACCCAATGGGTCGGAAAAATGGATCCATAGACCCAATAAGAGATTCAATGGGTCGACCCATTTAGATGGATCTCTACTTGGATCGACCCATTACCCGTCCGGATCGACCCATTTAAGTTATAAAAAAACAAAAAATTTTAAAAAATTACATACAACTATTTTACAAATAATATACTTTTTCATTATGTCACAATTGTTATTTATGAAAATTAAAATTGATGTTTATGTCAAGTTTCATACTATATATATATATATATATATATATATATATATATATATATAATGGACGTACCAAAATTATTAAACAGTATGTATCACAATTTATCAATCGATCCGCATATGATTGAAAATGATTCACGCTGTAAAACTAACTAATCGAATGATCTAAATTATTATTTATTAGGATATACTAATGTTTCAATGTTTTGATACTATTGGTTGAATTTTAGTAAATAAACGAAATTTTTCTAAAAATATACTTGGTTTATTTTGTATTAACATTCCTTATTAAATAAAATAAAAAAAAATTAATTTTTTTACAATAAATGGGTCAACCCAGATCTAGATCCATTAATTTAGTTGGATCTTGGATCGGATCATAGATCAATAACTAATGGGCCAGATCCAGACCCATGTAAATGGATCTTGTGACCCATTGGATCTTGTCAAGATCCGATCCGACCCGCCCCATTGATAGGCCTAGGTGCTATTAATCCTACCAATTACTTATTTTTAAATTAACTTTCTGTACTTTATTCCATCACTTTTACTTTTGATCATGTACTTTCTCCTTTTTTATTATTAAAAAAATGGTATGGGAAGTAAATTTAATGGTGTGGAAAGCATAAGCCAAAAATTAACACAAGTACTATTATTCATTTAAACAACATGCAAATGTAAGTTTTTCTCAACTTAGTTTTAGTAAATGGAACACATACAAGAATAAATATTAAATACTAGTGGAACCCAAAATTACACCAAGTGAGAGTAAAAATCATTGCAACTTTAGAGATAGCCCTCACATGTGTAGCCCAGTTGGTTCCGGTGTAAGATTATGTGCTTAAAATTAACATAAATAAATATCAAATCCAGCTTCACATGAATACCGCAGGGTCATACCGATGAGCACAACCAAACAATTAGTGTGATACTATAAAAGGATATTTGATATCGTTCATTTAGTAGAAATGAATTAGTTGGTCGAATACAATTAGAACATTTATTAGTATAAATAATTAAGTTTAATTATTTATTTAATAAAATGATTTATTTATAATCAGTTTTGTAAATAAATTGACTAGTTTAGTTATTATTAATGTACAAGGTTTTAATTGTAAATTGATAAGTTTGGAATTAGTTTAATAAAGAAATTAAACTAAAGGGTTTATAGTGTAAATTAATAACTTGGATAACAAGTTGACTACAACTATCAATAGAGGGCTCTGAGTTTCATTATTAGTTGATAATACCCTAAAGAAAACCCTTCTCCTCTCCATCTCCCTTTTGCCGTCGACCGACCCTCCACCCAAGCCGACTGAAAGTCGGCCAACCCCTATTGGGGTTCGTGAGCTCGTGATTTTGATCGCGTTCTTGGTTTGGGTGATTAGTACACACTTTAGGATACTACCATCCGTTCAACCGTGGATCAAAGGTGGATACCTAACGTATCCCGTGGTAGCCGATTCAAGGAAGAAAAAGAAGAAAAGATCAAGATAAGTTCACTCATACTTTGGCAACAAGTTGAATATTGATGATCTTGCCGAGCACTCAATGTAAGTTATATTTAATTGAGTGTAATTAAATTGCGTACATGTTTTTTTAAGAAAATTATTGATATTGGCTAAAGGGTTTAATTTAATGTGATTAAATATTTTTATAATGATTCCGCATATTAATTGTATTAAACTGTTAAGAAAGATTAAACTTTTATAACGTATAATTCGTATTAAAACCTTCATCCGGAGGAGAGGACTTTGCAAGAAAATAGTCATGTTTTCCAAAAATGGGTTGACACTCTTCTTAGCGGGCCGCTGGGTCAGTTTGGAGTGTATACTCAGCATTGCCTTCCACATATTGTCATCGGCGCGGGACGTGTGAGCCGGTCAGCGTTTTCGGTTATCAACGTTTTACAAGAAAAATCATTGAATTTTTAAGAACAACGTTTATCGGTACATAGAGTATATGTGTGACAACAACTAGCTAAAATTCTTTAACTTTAAGAGCTTCAAGAAAGTTATACGAATAAAGTCAATAAACATTTAATTTAAGGCCGGGTAAAAATGAGTAGTTTAGCCCAATTTATAATACGTTTTGAACTTACATATGTATATATTTGATTTTTATTGTGTAGGAAAAAACAAAATATAATTTTGTGAAAGTGAAAGAAAGAAAAAAAAATGTAACACGAATATAAAGTGAAGTGGTGGAATTGCAGCTTTGAAAAAGTAAAAGGGTAGATTAGTGAAAAAAGAGAAAGAGTGGTGATCCCAAGAGTAGTATATAATCGTAAATCAGTTCCCGATGATGGAGCGTGCGGGTAATTTTTCAGGTCCGATCAAAGATGAAAACGATTTACTGTCTTTTTTATTTCTTTCAGTTTCATGTGAAGTTAAATCAAGGACCACATTAGTAGATCGATCATGTGTAATCTATTGGGTGTATCAACATCGAATGTTGATAATTTAAGTTGTAGAGTGTGACATATCACATATTGGGTGAAACTTGTAAAAAGGTTAAAATAAGTTACTATCGAAAATGACCACACAACTTTTATCTTGGTATATAGTTTATATAATGAGGTTTGAAACTACACTTTAATTATTGTTCGATGTAACTTAGATAATCATATCTTAAAATATGAATACCTAAATTTTATATCTAAAAATAGACGTAAAATTCTATTGATTCATATGAGTAAAAATTAAAGGAAATTGCGTAAATGATATGTCGACAAAAGATGAAATAATTAATGAATTCACGTATGGGCCACTTTTTCGTTTCCTTTTTTTTCCTTCCTATTTTTTTCTTCTATAAAAAGAAAGTTCATGTTCATAAGCAAGATATTTACAATGTACTACTAACCTCTAAAAGACAACTTTGATGATGATGATGATGATGATGGTGATGATTATGATTGATTAATTATATAATATATAAAAGATATAGAGGAAACCTTAATTTTCCCATGTATACTACATAGCATATCTATATACTTAACACAAAAAACTTTAAAAGCATACCTAGTAAAGCATGTTTTGGGTGTACGCGTATTTTAATTTTCGAGGATGATAGTATAAAATGAAAACAGAGAGAATTTCGTGAGAAATTAACGATTACTCTAACGGTCCTGATTACTTGTCAGTTATGTAGTCGACGTCAAGAAGTTACATCATGACAACACAATCAACGAACATGAACCCGTATTTTAAAAACTTGCCCCGTCTTTAGTTATCGTGCTACATGTGTCCAGACATTAGGTTGATCTCATAGGTACAATTTGAGCAATAATCTCATTAAGTACACATGAAAGTGAGTTAAATTGGTTACCGTTAAACTTATGTTATGTTTTCGGTTTACATGTTTTGGTCTGTTTTGATTATTTCATCCCTTTCTAGTCTATCTACTTTACATTAGCTAGAGAGGTCTAACACCTCTAAAATGACAATTAATTTTCGTATAAAGTAAATATAGCTTTGATGCTTTTACTTTTAAATGTTAGTAAACTTGTTGTTCAATATATCTTATTAAAGATATATTGGAAGATTTGACAAATTAGTTTGCTAATTGCTACATACATGTTTGCTTTCGTCAAGGTCTTCATATTGTCTTTAATTAGATTAAAAGTTGGGCCTAGTAGTCCACATACGCTGATACGCATACGATGCTCCAAAGCTAACTAATATTGAAATGGGTCTTCGTTATGGGCCGAAAATATGGGCCAGTCTTCAGCTATTAGATCAACATAAATTGTTCAAATTTGCACTCATACTATGTGGTTTATAGGAGTTGCATTTTGGGTTTTGTAATTGTAGATATGCATCCTTTAAGAAAACAAATTGTTATTCGCTTATTATATTTTTGTTTTCATTGATAAGTAATATAATATTATCTCAGTCTCAAATTTATAGTTTACGTTTTTTTTGTTGTTGTCTAAATATAATTGTACACTTTCAAAAATAAGTGGGTATAATAAATTAACTTACTTGATTACCCCTAATGTGTCGATATGACCTAAAAAGGAGTGTAAAAAGTTAAGGGTAAAACTATAATCTTATCTAAAAATAGTTAGTAACAATTATGTTTTTTAAACATCGTGTTTTTGTCCGTGGACAATAAATTTGAAACGGGGGAGTAAGAGTGAGCTAAGACGTAAAAAGAGTCGGTCTTGTTGTATAAAGAGTCAGAATTATTTCAAAATATAATAAAGAGGTAACATTTATGTTGTTAACGGTATAACATTAGATGATGTTAAGTATAAATTTTAACTGTATTAAAATATTGATCCCAAAAGTTTTAGCAGTTTTACAACTAATCCTTACTATCCTTTAAAATTATCATTTCCATTAGTTAATAGATAAAAAGAACCCATCTGATCTTAGAATAGATAAAAAGAACCCATCTGATCTTAGAGCTTAACACGTATACACTTTAAATATTTACACGTAATTATCAAATTTTATTGCTAACAAAAATCATCCTTAAAACACGTTTACAGCTATTGCTCACGGGGAACGGATCAGAGAAGCATGATATTTAAGATGGGAAGAGAGGGAAGGCAAAAGACCAATCGTACCACGTCACATCGATGGGGGTAATTATGTCTTTTGTCATATTTACATCATGCTGCCCAACTACCCAGACCAATTAAAAAAATAAATAAAATACAAAAAAACCTCAATCAATTTCGATAGAACTCTTTCACGATTTCTTAAAGATTACGTCTGTACATCTCATTTTTGTAGAGATTCACACAAATCATACACCACTTATATATATAGATCATATATATACACATATTTCATCTGTATCGATCGAAAGTACACGCAATATACACCGAGCATTATACCGAGCAATATACGAATTCGATTTCGAACAAACCGATGTAAATATGTCACTCGCAATATGTCACCGGGAGCACAAGTTGATATCTTCCGTTTAACGATCCGAATTTAATGACGATGTACCAGAAAATCTACATAGGTGAGTTTCGCGTGCCGCGGTGGACGTCGCCGGAGCTGAAATCGCTTTTATCGCTTTTGTTAGATACAAATCCGGCAACGAGAATCATCGTAGATGAGATTATTAACGATCCGTGGTTTAAAATCGGTTACAAAGAGGTTAAATTTCATCACGAATATCTTGAATTGAAAGACGACGACGATAACGACGGAAGTTCCGTTACGTCGACATCTGCCGGAGGTAATTTGAAGATGATGAATGCTTTTGATATAATTTCGTTTTCTTCTGGTTATAATTTATCCGGATTATTTAATGACGGAGAGGACGGTGAGCGGTTTTTGTCGGCGCAGAAGAAAATAATCGAGACGGTGGTGAAAATGCCAGACTCAAACGCCTAATGTAACTACTTTAATTGAAGAGAATCGAATTACAGATAAACCTCAGTTGATTGAAAGAACACATACCATATAACCGCAATCCAAGCGTAAATACTTTTGGATGTAAATTTAATTCTAGATGTGTACAGTTGGTTGTATATATGTGTATCAATCTTTATGTGTACATGACTGAATGTGTATTAACGACATTAAATATACATAATGATGTATATAATTGTATATATACATGTAGACGTACATAAGTGTTTATGTTATGAAAATATCAGATTCAGATCTGAAATAACGTATGATTCAGTACTTGTAAGATGCGGTTAAATAGGGTATGATATAATTAAAAAGTTTATATGATACAGTATACAATATGTGCATATGCATGTTTATGTGTCAATTTCAATGGAAAAATATGATAAATTTATGATTCAACGTCGACGAATGTAACATACACTTCAATTACACACTATGCAAAAGACCGATGAAGTATAGAGGTGCATGTGAGAGGTAGACAAATACATCTGCATCTTAAAAAAATTTTTATAACAGTAAGATGCAGTGATGTTAAGATGCAACGATTTTAAGATGTAATTATGTTAAGATGCAACGATATTATGTACAGAGGTAGATGAGAGGTAGATGAGAGGCAGACAATACAGCAGCATCTTAAGGAAAAATTATAACAGTAAGATGTAGTGATGTTAAGATGCAACGATTTTAAGATGTAATGATGTTAAGATGCAACGATATTATGTACAGAGGTGCAGGTGAGAGGCATGAAAATACAGTTGCATCTTAAGAAAAATTTGTAACGGTAAGATGTAGTGATGTTAAGATGTAATGATCTTAAGATGTACAGAGGTGCAGGTGAGATGCAGACAATACAGTTGCATCTTAAGGAAAATTTGTAACGGTAAAATGCAATGATTTTAAGATGCAACGATTTTAAGATGTAATGATTTTAAAATGCAACGATATTACGATTCAGTGATGTTAAGATGCAACGATATTACGATTCAGTGATGTTAAGATGCAACGACTTTAAGTGCTAGTGAAATGAAGTAGCTTTACAATGCAATATTGTCAATTAAAATTGAACTTGAAGTTTACAAAGCAATATGAACACCGTAACAATTGATATGGTAATTTGATTACTACGATAATCATTTATATTGTGTGAAAGGTCATACTTTAACAGAGTAGAATAATGATATTAATAAAAGAAAGACAACCATTCACTCTATCAAATACAAATCAAAATAAGTAGTTGTCAATCTTGTTCGTCGAACACTTGTTGATATCAACCATCACATCTTGGCACTCACATCCTAATCAATTTGATTGAATGCCTTCACTTGAGTCTGAATATGCTTCACGTCATCATTATATTGTTTGCTATAAATATATTGTCAAGTACTTTCTCCTTATGTTTACTTTCGAATCGTATGATGCAGGGTATCAAAACATAACGTGTGATGAAGTATACCTGAAAACAAATGCAGTATATATTACTAATTAACAATTACCAATAACATAGGCATGTTTCCGTATCACTCAAAAAAATCTCGCTCCTTGAATTTCTAAAAGTCGATGATATCAATGCTTGGCTTTTTCAGATTGAATCACATCGAAGAAGCATTAAACGAGTATGATGCAAGTAAATAAAGGCATTTAAAGAGTATGATGCAGGTAAATAGAGGCATGATGAAGGTAAATAAAGGCATGATGCAGGTAAAATCATTTAAAAAAAACATTGAAAGAGTATATGCGATGATTTATATATGCTACTTAAAAAACGTTAAAAGCATTTAAATACTATGATGCGGGTAAATAAAATGCATGATGCAGGTAAAAAAAATTTTATATCATACATATAAGTAAGAACACACATCTTAGGATGCAGTAAAACAAAAAAATAAAACAAAATTAACATATATAAGCAGACATATATAAATCATCACATATTATCAACACAGAAACTCATCATGCAGTGAAAAAAGCTCTTGATGCAGTTTACATGAAAAAATAAACGTAATAAACAAAAAAACCTTTCATAACACTATGAACTTCGTCATCTTGACCTTCATTATCGCTAAGCATTATAGGATTCCAATCATTCTCATCCCGACGATCAGATCTGTAACGCGTTGATCTCGCACTTCTTCTCGTAGCTATAATCACAAACAAGCAACAAAATAATTTCAGTAAAAAAATAAAATACTTTACGAAAATTGATGAACATCGAAAAAAAAAAAATTCTTATCGAAAAATTGATGAACATCGAAAAAACAAAAAAAATACATATTCACTTACGCTTAATAACCATAGATTTACATCTGTTTGCCGGAGTCAATTTTCCGGTACCTTTAGGTATCTTCGTACTGTCTGCCATCGTCGAAACGACAATATTTTGCTTCCTTTTCTACAATAAGATTAGCGTTTTCAAACGAGTAGATAAAGAATTATGTTAAGTGTGTGTAAAAAAAGTGTGTGAAACTGTGGGAGTAATGGCGGTTTACAACTTCAAACGGGTAGTGATATCAAAAAAAGCTGACCAATATGACTGATGAGTCACAAGTAAAAATACAATAATACCCCTGGCACTTTTAAAAACCTTACACAAGCAAAATATTTATAATATTATATTCATACCCTTATTAAAAATTGTGGACCGTGGATTAAACGAACGAATGGCCACGATGGACCTGCCCTCCGTTCCCTCCCAAAACGCCATTCTCCTCTGATCCGGGATCTTGCTCACGTGCCCTCAATTTTATAGAACAAAAGACTTTTCATTCTCTCAAACCAAATATTTCCCATCCCTCTTCGCTTGTGAGCACATTCATCCACTATAATTCTTGATTCTTTTCCCTTGTAATTCTTGTGATGAAACCTGAAGCTTGAGATTTTAAAAAAGGTTTGTGATGAGGGATTTAATTTGGCTTAGTTGCTCGTGAATCTTCTTCTGCTCTCGATGAAACCCTTTTTCATAATCAGGTATCATTCAAACAAATGCTACGTGCATATGCTAAAATCTAATTAATTTGATGGTGCATGTCACAATCTGTCGCAGTCCACATAGAGTATTGATTGCTTTTTTCCTTTTTGGGTGTGGATCTTTGCTTCCACAGCTATTGCTAGCCATTTACATACTGCTAGGTTATGTTAAATGCTACAGTATTTGATTCTAATATATATTGATTGTTATTTTGTTTTAGAAATACCATTTTAAGGGTCTGATCGGACCCTTTTGGTATTTATATAAATATACATTGTTTGTTAAGAGTGTTACAATGCAATTTTGATACCCTTTTGGTAACATACGATACGTAAAAGTATTTAGTCCCTCGATTGGCTCTTATGAATTTGCTATACAAAAATATGCCATAAAAGCCCTTTGCTTCGTATCTTGTCGTCTTGGTTGGACCCTTAAAACCATGATGCAATATGAATCTTCGGATAAGTAAATGGTGATTCGACATTATCGAAGTACTAAAATTAGTTTATCTCACCCGTTTCATAAAAAATTGTAGAGGCATACGTTCCGTCATCAGCATGGATGAAGTGATGAACAATAGAACTCAAGATTTATGGATTTTGATGTGTATGTTCGGATTTTCAGTTTGTTGTGTACTACTATTCATTTAACATGCTTCTTGGTCATGTAAGGAATTGAATCATGGTGGAGGATGCATACCTTAAATTTTACAAATAGTACATTGCTCATGAGGTATTGTCCTAGATAACACCTGCAAGTTCTTACTTTTTATGATTATATTTCTTCACCTTGATTTCCATATTTTGAGATTGATTTTAATCAAGAACTTCCTTGATTGATTGAAGGCTCAATCTTGGGTAAAAAAAAATTCATTGTTGTTTTACTAGGTATCATGCTAACATGTTGAATCTTTAATGGATCATAGTGATCAATTAGACTCAACCTCTCTAAAGTTTTCTTGGTGCTAAAGGTTGGTACGTAGACAGGGGAATCAATTAACAAGAGGATGTACGTGTTCATCCCTTCTCTTACTATGGAATGTAAGTTTTGTACATACGTATTTATTTGTTGGTGAGTTTTCTTAAAGAATTCACATCAACTTATCATCGTTTGATGGAGTCTTTTGGCCATAATGGGCATTATCTCTTTTTAAAATGCATGCTCTTCCTAAATTATGGCTAGATGCTTGAGTTTTGGTATTTTTGTGTGTCATAACTTGGTCTTGATGGGAAGTAGTTGTCATTTATGGGATTTAATTACTTCGAGTTCAATTGTGGCAATATGGCATGTAATGTATACATCTGTGTGAGCGTAAGCCTTTTTTATAATGCTTTAATATAGCTACTATATGTCATACAACATCACTATGCTATACTTTTGCATCACAAACGGTGTTTTTAATTAATCGGAAACGATGGTATAACATAGTATAGGGTCATAGCTTCGTAGAAGTCAATCACTTGAAAAAATTGTTATATATATCAACCTTCGGATAAATTTGTGAGCAGTATGATCAATAGGATAACGAGGTCTTTTCCTAGGTAAATTCATATTTTTGTAGTATTATACCACCTCATCGATTTAGGCATTCCAACTTGACATGTTCATCAGTTTATATATTGCTTAATTCTCTTGCTTTTTTGATGATTTTTTTTCTTTTAGATACCTCACGAGAGATCAATGATGCTCATCATGTGCTAACTACGTGGAGGCACATAGAAAGTATTGAAGCAGATTTTGCATAAGACGGATTGTGGATTAACAATATATTGTGGACCTTATGCTGTAGCTTCTAAAAGAGCTTAACCAAATCCTACTTGTTTGGGTTCCAAAACCATCCAATTGTTCATGTTTGTCATCATCATCATCCATGTATGTGTTATAAATTTGCTACTGATTGATTCTTAAATCCAGATGGAGCTTTTTGGGGCTTGGGCTGTGCGTAAGCACAGCCTCGAGCTTTCCTAGTCCTTATATAAATTGCCTTCTTTTGTTAATCTTTCAAGGTGAGGAATCTCTCTGCCGACTTTCTCGTGTCCTTTTTGAGAATCGATTGGTCCAGTGCCCGCAAGTTCGATCTATTTTGGGCTAAAGTTTGGGCCTGATAGGGTATGAAGTCTTCAGTTCTGATTAACTTGCAGCAGGTTATTTCGAACTCGGATTGTGGGTCTCTTATTGGCAACTCAACCAGGGCCTTTATGGGTGCTATGTACACTCTTCTTTAGTTAATTTGGAAGTGGCGTAACAGAGTGGTGTATAGGGATGACAATGTTCACCCGATCCAGTGGATATCCACCCGATTCATCTACTTAATGATGAATATGGACGATCTAAATGGATGAATAGTAAATATAGATATGGATGTGGATGAATAGTTTATCGGATATGGATGATAAGTTATCACCCATGGATTTATCCATTAACCCGAAATACATATACATATACATATACGTATACGTATACATATACATAGGTATATACATATATAAATTTACATATCTACATACATATAAACCATTAACTATTAATGTGTTATTGAATATATAAACTCTGTAAATTTTAAAAATTTAATGTATATTTCAGGGGTTTTTTTGTATTATTGATTTATTAAGCAAACAGAAATGCAAAAATCTATCGCGCTGAGCCAAGTTTTATTTCCGACCATATAGTGAAGTCACAATCCACGATAGATGACAATCAAAACATGTGTGATTAACCGATAAACATAGAGATATATTTGTTAAAATATATGCTTACTTATGATTGTAACCAATTATGCTTCACTGACGACAATTGTAACACGCTCTTGTGAATAGATTTCAGTATGTTACGTTATATTTATTTTTTTGTTACAATATTTGTTTGTTTCATTTCATATTAGGAAATTTTTTAACGTTTTTTTGAATATCCAACGGACATTCATTAACCCGCTTAATCCATCAGATATGAATATGGATGGATGTATTGAAATTAAATGGATATGGATATGAATGAAAATATTTAAATGGATCCGATCCATATCCGATTCATTTCCATCCCTAGACTGGTGCATACTTCTCAAGGGGAGCAGCAATCCAAATAAAAAAAAAAACATAAATGAATAGAAAGCACTAAATTGCAACATTTGGTTCTCACTTATCACAAAACAATTATTGGGCAATTTCTTGTTGTTTTTAAATATTATATTCCCGTCCCAATTGGGTTTTCAATGCCACTTGCCGAAAACACCAATGAAAACGTAAATTTAGGAAGTCAACCAAAGCATACAAATTTGTTTTGAAAATTTTAATTAAATAAACAATTGATAATTAAGAAAAGTGGGTTTGGTGTCATTAATAAAACCAACAAACAAACAAATGAAGATCCTGATCACCTAACTTAATCACAAGAATTTTAATTTTAATCATTAATTAAACTCGGCCGTAAGTAGTTATATATCATGATATAATATTCCTCAATCATGTCCTCTTGTATTATTAGCTTATGCTATAATAAATATGTTATCGACGGCTACTAAAAGTTAAATGTTACGAGTATATATATTAACAAAACTCGCTCTTTCTTGGTATTACAAATTTAGAATTTACATGTTTAAACTTTATTTGTTTTTTAATTTTTTTAAAAGACGACACAAACTTCATTAAAACATACCATATAGGTTGGAAAGCAACAAACAACGTAAATAAGGATAACTCTAAGAAGGAGACCCGAAAGGACCAAAACAATAAATACCAAGGCAAACGAAAACTTAGGTCGCTATTTTTTTTTTGTCTTGGACTAGTCACCCATTTAAACCAATCAAATCCAAATTTTCTTACACCGGTTGAAGATCCAAAAACCTTCTCTGTTTTTACTAAAGGTACGTAAAAATAAAAGCCGAAAATGGAAGATTTCTCGTGTATGGAACTGAAATTCGTTTTTGACTTAGCTTGGGTAGAAGACCAATTAATGTTGCCAAAGAGGGTCGTGCGAGAAGGCTACACCCATAATTTCTTTATAAAGTTGAGTAGCATTATAAGATTTAATAGAATTATTGATATAATAAAACGTACGTACTATAGGATGCTTTCAGTGTAGACTTTATATATTTATACACGATGTAATAAATTTGATATATATCTATCAACGGAGACTACCATGAGAGTGGGGAATCCGACCCCCACACTATCGAATTAAAGAACATCTTGCTTGGCACTCATTGTCTATTATTTAACTATACGGAGTATATCATTTATTGTTGTGTGCATTGTACATATGATAATGACAAAATTACCAATTAAACTCGTCATTAATTGCAGATCAGATTTAAAGATTAATCTCGGATTGGGGTTGCCCATTGAAAATACCTTTTGAGAAACTCGTAATTAATCGACTACAATCCGTGTAAGTGACTAATAGTGACATTAATCTCCGTTGTGTAGGTAAGATATATACTTCGAAAATAATTTGTTTTTGGTTTATTGACAGTGGTTTCCTATAGTTCGATCTTTTAGTAAAGATCAATGATCATGTCGACCATAATGATACCATGCTTTTCGAGTTATGTCCTAATCAAGCTTGCCGTAACTTTTGAGTAAGACCAACTTGTTTAAAAGATGGAAGATTAATAAATATAAAATAATGATTATTGATACGTATATTGAACTATATGAATTAAGACAACATAAATATAAATAGTACGTACGTTGATTTAGTATGTTAATTAATTTATTTATTTTAGTTTATTTATAAGTTCACATGAATTACTTTTAATCTATTTTATAGAAACCGTAAATATACGGCCATGATAAAAGTGGAACTTTGAGTACGTACTCCTCATTTGCACAACTTTTAAGACCCCGTTTTGCATCTAACGAATTATACTCCCTCTGTCCCAATTTTATTGTCCCCAGACAAAAAACACGCAGTTTAAGAAAATATAATCATCTCTCTTACTTTCTTATAAGATTACAGTTTTATCCTCTACTTTTTATCTACTTTTTTGTCTTACATGTATACACTAGGGGTAAAAAAGAACTTTATCTCATTATTCTTATCTATTTATGGAAGTGAACAATAAAATTGGGACATCCATAAAAGGAATACCGAACAATAAATATGGGACGGAGGGAGTATATATTATTACTCCGTATGTTTATATCACTTTTGGATCGACATTTAAACGACAATAATAAAAAAATTATAAACTATCTATATAAATAATTAAGGGAAATTAATAAAAATGCCATTATTTTCGAAGTTATTTTTCGTTTTGCCCCTTACAAAAAAAAGTTGCAGATTTGCCCTACCCGTGCGCAGGTCGCACCATGCGACCTGCGACCAGGTCACCACGACCTGCGACTGACGAGTTACCGAGTAAAAGACATCAAAACAAAGCCGGCGACTAGAACGATGACCGAGTAAAAGACACTCAAACGGTCCTGGCGCAGGTCGCATGATGCGACCTGCGACCCGGTCACCACGACCTGCGACCACCTCACGTTTCCGAGTAAAAGACACGAAGCCGGCAAGATCTCTCGTTCACAGCGACCTGCGACTGAACCTATGCGACTTGCGACCGACCCTCCGCGTTTTAAATAACCCATTTACGTTCCATTTTTTTGTGCGACCCGTGATTTTTTATTTTGTGCGACCCGTGAGCGATTCACCCTCTCCACCCGACCACCCATTCTGCGACCACCCGATTCCGCGGCAACCACCACCAAACCCACCGTGAAGGCGTGAACTACCACCAATCTTGAACCGCCACCCACCGTGAACCACCAATACCCGGTAACCACCACCAAGCCGTAAACCACCACCACATACTCCACCGCCGCCGCCGCCGTTTCCAAATTCGAAGCCCAAACAAAATGTGATGCGAATTTGAAGGTTAATTGGCTCAAAACATGTCTTCTAAAACGGTACTAACTCGTTTATACTCGATTTATAAGCTTTATTCTTTAAATTTCTCTTAGTCATTTTATCGAACACTTGGTGTGCGCTCTTATTTTTGATATTTAGACAAATACATTGCTTTGTTTAATTGATATTACCGTGTTTTGATGTGTTTGGTAGGTTAGAATAATGGATAATCTAGTTTATACTCGATTTATATTTTTTTCCTTTGAAATTTCTTTGAGGCATTTCATCGAACACTTGGCGTGCGTGATAAAACAAAGCCTGCGACCTGCGTTTTGATCACTAGTCGCAAATTAATGTCTTGTTCACTAGTCGTTATTCTTGGACACTAGTCGCAATCTTGGGGATCACTAGTCACAATCCTTGGGCACTAGTCGCAAATGAAGTTCACTAGTCGCAATTGTTCTCGTATGTATATATACCTATATATATATATATATATATATATATATATATATATATATAGGTATATATATATGATTAGTATATATAAATATATGTATATGTATATGTATATATCATTAGTATATATATATAGGTATATATATATGATTAGTATATATATATATATATATATATATATATATATATATATATATATGTATGTATATATATATATGTATATATATATATATATGTATATATATATATAATATATATGTATATATCATTAGTATATATATCATTAGTATATATATATATCATGCCCTATGTAGCCGTCATTTGTTGATGAACCTGAAAAGCAAATCTGCAAAAGTCAAGCACTTTGAATGGCATTACTGGAAAATGTGTAAGGCTTACCGAAAGTCGGATTTCGATGAACATTTTGATGTCATTTCAAGACATTTACCAACTTCAGCTAATGTTCTTAGAGAGGTGGGGAAAGAACGATGGTCAAGGCATCATTCAACAAAGACACGATATGCATACCTCACAACTAATAGTGCAGAGTCCATTAACGCCATGACCAAGCATGCAAGAAAACTCCCGGTGACAATGTTATTGGAGTTTTTTAGATCTTCAATACAACAATGGTATTTCAAACATCGAAACACTGCAACGGCCGTTATAACACCTGTCACGCCATATGCCGAACACAAAATTGGTAAGAGGGTTGGCAAATCACTCAGCTGGAAGGTCAAACCATCCACAAACATGATATGTGAGGTGGTGGATAGGCAATCTGGCCGCCCACCTGGCCGTGCTCGTATTCCTTCGAAAGGAGAGGAGAAACGGAAATACAAAAATCAATGTAGTCGGTGCAAGGAACGCGGTCATAGTCGAGTTAATTGTACGGCTCCTTACGATAGAACCGATGAGCCAACCCGATCAAGAACCACCGCAAGATCAAACTCAAGGTCCAAATCAAGATCTAAATCAAGATCTAAGAAAGTAAGTTATTAAATTTATTCATATTAACATAGAAAATTTACATTGTATTATTAATACAATCGTCATTATTTGACTTGCAGCAGACGTCCACAAAATCAACGAAAAGCCACTTAGAGGAGGAGGAAGGAGAGCCATCCCAGGCGACTCAAACTTATCCGAGTGTACATTTGAGTCAACCTTGAGTCACATTTGGAATTGTTGTGATGAAAAAAACTATGTTATGTGCTTGTTTGCAATGTTATCTATGTTTGCATTATTGTGGTGTATTTGATTAACTTACTTTGTTTGAACATTACTAAACCTCGGATATTACATAAGGATTAAAAATCATAAAATTACATTATCAACTAAACGTACATAATTGGCAAACTATAGAATTTATTGAAATAAAGATACGAATTACAAGATTTAACCAATAACTAATCGAATAAACGCCTAGCGGCAGAAGAGCCGGTAATAACCTTAGATATTGCAAACGGCATTGTTGGATCAGAATTCGAGAAATGTGACAGATCGTTGCGTGTAACATATACCTCAATTTCTCTATGTATTTTGGCATAGTCAGTAATCTGCTTGAGTTGCTGGACATCATCGGTTATCAATTGTAAACCATTATCTAGGTCTTTTTCATGCTCCTTAAAGTAAAAATACCACTTCGGTGGAGGCACGTAACCGAGCTCGTTCAAAGCCGTTTCCAAAAGTTTGGTTGAAAATTCATCGGCCTCAACGCAGTCAAGAAACGTCAATGAACCTTGAGTGTACATTCTGTAAGAGCCCTGAAAATGTCCGGCGTGACGGAAAGCAACACTAAACATCCAGGGTACTTCTGCGTATATTTTCTCAGTTGATGGTTCTTCATTTGGAGACCGAAAATACCAAAAATGTTCATTCAAAACCATTTTCAGAAAACTAATGAAGAAGATATATAAAAAAGTTGAGAATGTGGTGAGAATGTGAAGTGTTGATAATTCTATTTATAAATGAACAGATAAGAAAATCAAAAAAATAAAGAAAATCAAGGAAAATCTTATCCGGAAAGATAAGATAAGATAAGATATCTTATCTAAAAAGATAAAAAGTTATCCAGATCATCATCAAAAAAGTACAAAAAACGCAGAAAATCTTAAAAATATCAAAAAAGCTTATCTGAAAAATTTTAAAAATCTTAATTTGAAAAATACGAAAATGGTAATTTACGACTAGTGACCAAGACTTACGACCAGTGAACAAGAGTTACGACTAGTGAACATCAGTTGCGACTAGTAAACGGGTCGCAGGTTCCCATGATTTGGTCGCAGCGATCGGTGAACGGGGCTCAGGCTTGTCTTTTACTCGGAAACGTCGTGTGGTCGCAGGTCGTGGTGAACGAGTCGCAGGTCGCATCATGCGACCTGCGCCCGGACCGTTTGGGTGTCTTTTACTCGGTCATCGTTCTAGTCGCCGGCTTTGTTTTGATGTCTTTTACTCAGTAACTCGTCAGTCGCAGGTCGTGGTGACCGGGTCGCAGGTCGCATCATGCGACCTGCGCCCGGACCGTTTGAGTGTCTTTTACTCGGTCATCGTTCTAGTCGCCGGCTTTGTTTTGATGTCTTTTACTCGGTAACTCGTCAGTCGCAGGTCGTGGTGACCTGTTCGCAGGTCGCATGGTGCGACCTGCGCACGGGTAGGGCAAATCCGCAACTTTTTTTTGTAAGGGGCAAAACGAAAAATAACTTCGAAAATAATGGCATTTTTATTAATTTCCCAATAATTAATTAGGTAAATTAGAAATAAACTTTTGATTAATTCATACATTATATGTGGTTAAAATGGATATAGTTGTACACGCGCGACTGTCATGCACAGCTGTTCAGCTATGTACAAATATATTCTTTCGAACTATGAAAAGAAGATTGTGATTGGTGTGAATGCACTATCGTTAGGTATATGGAAAATTATTAGTATAAAGTAAAACCGAATGTAAACCAAAAACTAAGATGAATTTTGATATCAAATATATAAAAGGTGCTTGAATGATTAACTCTTTTTAATGGTTTAATATGTGTACAAGATTGATCATGTTGAATAAAAAATATTGCTTAAAGAAGTGTTGAATACGAAAAGTGTTGCTAAAAGAGATTGATCGTTTAACCCTTGAAAGACCAAACGAACTAATTGAAAAGGAAGTAATTGAATCCTAAGAGAGCATATAATGTAATATGCTAAAGAACGAAAATGATATTTCTGTCAAAATTATACTATTCTTTTTGACAAAACAGACAAAGGTGAATGTTAATTGCACTTTGTAATTCTGTTTTTATTATTTTTGATTTAACATAATAACAAAAAGAAAGAGTAGTCTCAATATAGTAAATAAGACCACTCCCAACGGGGATTTCGTTACTTCTTTCGTCACTTAAGTTTCTTTTGAAGTGTATACCCGCTTGCCAAGTATGGTTCGTAACAATCTATCTTCTGGAGCATACGTTGATTCTTTCACCATTTGGGGTGTTAATTTACCTGCTAAAATATCACATGCGTCAGCTCAATGCTACATCAACACTCTCAAAACTGACACACCCCTGCCAATAGTGAGTTTGTTACTTGAATTTTTGTTTGTACCTCACCTTTAACAATTTACCTTTATTTCAATACATTAAACAACAACAAAAAAATGACGAAGGGGTTCCCACATATTGGTATTCCGACGTAATGCAAGTGACGAAGGCATGCCAATCATGTCACTAAACTGACGCACGTCGATTTGTAAACGGAAGAATGGGTTGGTACTGGTCTAACACTAGTAATAGCAGCTAAAAAACAACAGTAAAACACAAAATATGCGTGGATTTAAGTTAAAATGAACCGTAAGATATAAGACAAATAACTAATTGGGTATAGCAAGTTAGCAACTAATATGTCAAGTACATTTAGAAAATAAAATAAAATAAAATATGAAAATAAAAGGTTATAATTAATTTCCATTTGGTAAATTGGTGCTGATTCTATATTCTCCATTCCTAACTAATCTCTCTAATCATTGAGCTCCACCCCCAGTCACCCCCACCCCTTCCTACAAAACCACCATCCTTCTCTTTTTGTTCCTCCCCCTTCCAATTCCCCCTCTTTCAACACATTTCATCTTTAATTCATTCATTTCTTACAATTCCGTATTCGATTCTGTATTCGAATAACGAAATCGTAAGTAAAAATCCATTGGAGTTGGAGCTGCTATTATATAATTCATTTCGGGAGTGGAGAATGTTTTTCAGATTTTACTTCCTTTTCCCTAGCAAATCCAAACTTCACGATGAAGAGCCAGAAAAAGAGCGATAATCAACAACTATTTTCATACCTTTTTTAACCAGATTTTCGAGTCTACCAGATATTGAACCGTTACTCAACTTCAACTGCTTCTACTGGCCGGTAATTATATGTATTCATAAAATTTTACGTATATTTATTTACATACACATAGAATCTCAAATTGTCATTTATCGTTTGGATGCCTACACATCAATCCAGAATATGCATTAAATCCAAATTTCATGTTTATGAAATGATTATTACAGCTTAGTTCTTATGATTCCTACTTATATTGATTTCTCTGTTTCATCCATAGAGATGTCTACGACGGTGATGAGCGATGCGATGATGATGCCTGCAACGGAATCAACAAAATCGATAACCGAAACGACTGAAGTCGAGTTTGTGAAGTGCGATTGTTGCGAATTAACGGAAGAATGCACGCCGGCGTATATAGAAAGGATTCGCGAGCGGTATCAGGGAAAATGGATCTGCGGATTATGTAGTGAGGCCGTGAAAGATGAGATCCTCAGGAGTGAACGACTGATCACTACGGATGAAGCTATGGCACGCCACGTGGCGTTTTGTAAATCGCCGATTTCATCCGGTCCGATGTCTGATCCAACTGTCAACTTAATTGCTGCAATGAGACAAATTCTCCGGCGAAGTTTGGATTCACCGAGTTCTGTTAGGTCGTTGCCGTGTAGTCCTATGCGAAAGAGTGGAGGTAGTGTCGGAATAACTAGATCGGAGAGTTGTATCCCGAAACTTACGGTTTTTGTTGACTCGTGCTCGTATAATGAGTCGGAAGAAGAAGATGGGAAACGATTAAACCGGGTGAACGAGGTGTAACTAATAGGCCTTTGGTCTAGCGATTAGTGACCTAAGCATACTTAATATCAGGGACGGAGCCAGGAAATCTAAGTAGAGGGGGCGAAATAAATTTTTTTTAATTTTTTTTGTAGTTCAGTGGGGGCGAAAGTTTTAAAATGTCATTAATACCTTAAAAAAATTTCTTTTTTAAGTAATTTAAAAATCCTTGTGGGGGCGGCTGCCTACGCTGCCCCCGCCCTGTCTCCGCCCCTGCTTAATATGACTCACTGTTCACGTATGTGTGCGAGTATTTGCCGTTGAAGGTAAAAAAACAAATGGATTACATTCGGATGCCAATGTGGATTAAAAAATAAGTTTTTGTAGTAATTTAAAATCTAAGAATTTTCTCATAAATTGTAAAAGTAACATGTTGAAATTATGATTGTTGGAAATCATTAAAGGTCGTTGATGCATAATGATTATGATGATGAGGGTATCAAAATAAAAACGATGGTAGGAATAAACTTTATATATGTGGTTAATTATGATTGTCTTATGTAATGACATAAAGTAAGTTGAAATATGGAATTGAGGGGTAATTAAGATTACGTTGATAAAAAGTGAGTGAAGGATAGATGAGAAAAAACACATTGATGAAAATGGTCACATGCAATGAAAGACATCAAGAATGCGTACGTTTGTTTAGTACTCCGTAGTATTCAATGCAGGGGCGGTATTACGGTGGGAGCAGGGTGGGCAACCGTCCTTACCAAGTTTTTACGAGTCGAAAAAAATTTCGAAGATTTTGGTATAATTTGCACATTGCCCTCATAACTAATATATGCAAAACAGTTTTAATAAAATCAATGTTAGCATGTTTAGTTTGGTGGTTGGGAAGTGACCTTGATATTTAAGGGGTCCAAAGTTCAATTCCTCCTTAGTGCATTTTTTTTTTCCTTTTATGTTTTCTCATTCTTTCTTACTATCTTTTTCATTGTATATATGTATAATACTATTTTAAAAACATAATTGTTAAACTATATATCTTAATGATTACAATTTTTTCATTTTCTTCATAATCTACATATGATAATGTTTTACACTTTTACAATATAAACATGTTAAACATAAACATATTTGATTTAGAATTTACTATCACTTACTAATTATATGATTATATGTTATATGTAGTCCATGTAATTAAAAATTTGAATTTGATATCGAACCAAATTCATTTTGGTTAAACTAAAATAGTTTTGGTTATAGCAAAAAAATCGGTTCGATGACCTAGATCCAACGTACACTATTAAAATTTTACCCCCGTTCGAAATTTTTTCTGGTACCGCCCCTGCTTCGATGTACGTTTTCTTGTCTCGTTTAATAATTTTGTTGAGCCTACACTTAACAGTTTAACCCCAACATGAATTGGCTAACGGTAAAAACTTTGAGATTATCAAAAGTAGCTATAATGTTTAAATTCAGAAAGATATAATGATGCAACTCATTTGAGTCACCTCCTCAGCTTAATAATTCAGAATGGGTTAATTGTTTCGTTATGTATTTAACTTTACCTATTTTACTATTGTATGCAACCAACTTTCAAACGTTCTATTGTATGTATCGAACTTTTCAAAAATGTCTATTGTATGTATTGGATGACCTTTTTGCTGACGTGGCACCGGTTATGCTGACGTGTCGCTGATTTGTCATCCTACGTGGTGCTGACGTGGCGCTGATTTGTCAGCGCCACATTCATCCAATACATACAATATACATTTTTGAAAAGTTCGATACATACAATAGAACGTTTGAAAGTTGGTTGCATACAATAGTAAAATAGGTAAAGTTAAATACATAACGAAACAATTAACCCATTCTGAATCTATAGCGACCGGTCGACGATTTGCCCAATCAATTCAACAATTTCGCGGTATATTTGTGAATGAAATCTCTGATTTGCTAAATCTAGTAAGTATTTGGATAACGTTGAGGTAACAATACAAAGCAAGAGGGGCTCACAGATGGTCATGTTTGTATGTATTATTGAACATTGGATGTGAACTTATTGGCATATCAAAGACATGATGGTATGGTGAGATCTCCTTCGTCTTTTGTCCCTAGGAATCTCTTGACCGGTTGGAACTATCCACACGCGTGTTACATTTTTTTGTAGTATTCCAAGTGGCTGATTAGACTATGTCTGTATGAACCTTTTATTTAATTTCGAGCAACATTCTTAATTCATTTCTATACGTTTTATAAGACACGAATGAGGTTTTCTTTGTTCATATTACTCGAGAAGTTGAGTCTTGTGAGGACACGAGAACGATTTACCACTATAGCACTTTTTGGTGATGATTTTCTATACGATTTATAAAACATTGCTCCGTTCAAACATATATGGTAAGAATGGCCTTTCATGAGTCCCTGGTCCCTTTTTAATCCAGATATAAACACGAATATATGATGGCCTTTTAATTCATACCTAAAATAAGCAACTACCACCACTATTGATGAACATATATATTCATCATTCTATCATTTTCATATATAACAACTTGTGGATGAGTCCAAAGTCAAGAAATAGCGACTTAAAATGGAAAGTTGGAAAATGGTTGTGTTTAAGCTTGTTTGTATATGTGTGCAAAAAAACCAACTCACATGGTACCATTACCACCTACATAAAGGGTACTGATATATACAACATGAGATTTGATTCCTACATCAAAAGTTCATACTGTTAAAACATACAGTACAACTGACTAATGCACATTTGTGTTGTGTCAATCAAATTTTATGTTGTATTTATCAACTCCCGCTACAAAAATGAACCTTAACGCTACCACCATTTATTTCCATCTTTTCTGTATATAATATAATAAATAATAAATATATATTTGTTTCTCCTTTTCTTAGATACAGATGATTCACAATAAAAACAAATAATAAATTGGTGGACCCAAACTAAAAATGGTGATTAATGGAATATGAAATAACACGTATCACAAAGATGATATGCCACGATCTGATGTTATATGATAACCAATATGTCCCGGCGATGTTAGCTTAGCAGTGGGTATATGCAGCATAAATATGGGATGTCATGAGTTCCATCTTCAACATCATGTTCCTTTAACCACAGTTCACAAGTTACACGATTTAACTCTTTTATGTTGACCATCGAACGTGTAAGCTCTTTCTTGTTGACTGTTTGATTGATCGGTGGGAGGACGTCAGGGTGTTGATTTAACCGGTTTTACCATTATGATAACCAATATATATTATGGTTTTATTTATCCAATTTTTGCTAAATATGGTAAATTTAATAATTTTATGCAAAAGATATATATTTTAATTCTTTAGAAATGCTGGTAAATATATTAGAAAAAAGAAACAAGTGTTCGCAAATTGTTAAAGTAGGTAGGTGTAGGATAGTCCATGATTAAGGCCCAAAATTTTCTAGATTAGGTAAACCACCTTTAAAATAATTGAGGTTTTTTTCTAGATACATGTCATTAATGTTCTCCATGTGACATGTTTGGTGGGTGGTCAACAATCCAACTTCAATATTCACCCTATTATATTTATGATGATGATATATATTTCCAGTCGTAATACCTAATTTCTAGCTAATTACTTACATTATTTATGTAACTTGTTCTGGCTTTCGAGTCACATTACCAACAAATTATATTTGCTGAAATTGATAAAAGCAACTACTAGTCTACATATATAACCTTGTACCCATAAATGAAAAATAATATATTGGAGAATAGGGCAAATCATGATTGAATTAGAATTATTAGATAGATCATCATGTAAATGGAAGTGCCTTTATTCAAGTGTTTCATGATATAATTTAACTACAAGCAGTTAAGCGTTGGAACTAAGCCACCACCGATGCTGTGTTTCCCATGATTTCCCTGTACTGAAAACAAGAACCCGAAATGAGTTTCAGAAATGGCAAAAAACTTGCAGATTTGAATAAAGAATGTGATCCATACCTGATGGGCTGATGTAACAAGGGGCGAGTATATCCATTAGCCAAAGTTGATCCCCTGTGCAAGTGGTAGTTCGCTCCCATAGTTGATCGTACTGATAAGCAATATGGGCACATACAATCAGTTAAATGCCCACTAGTATTGGGTTTAATATGCAAATGGGTCTAATCATGATTAGTCGATAAAAACAGTTAGCTACAAGAAACAGGTCAAATCGACTGAAATTGTCAATAAGGTCAGAAGTCGTCCAAACAATATTTTTAACACATGAAACCTCCAACTCATTTTATATATATATATTTTTAAAAATAATAATAAAGCTAGACTACTTTTGAAATAATATACTACCTTTTCTAATCGTAAGTGGACTAATTATTAATTTTAAAGATTTACTTTTTTGCCAAAAAGTTATCCAATTCTACCGGCACAAAAGTCATTTTGACCCATAGCCCAACTACCCGAGTTGGCTATTCTAACACCTCATTATGAATATCAGTTGCTATAAGGCATGTCATTACGAATATATAGTTAAAAAAATATATACCAAGTTGAGCGTCTCATATACTGTTTCCAGGAGTCGCTTCCTGCTTCACGACCGCCCCCAGTACCCTTCTCGCCACCAAAAGCACCACCAATTTCAGCACCATTAGTTGGTATATTTGCATTAACAATACCACAATCACTTCCTTGAGGTCTGCCAACAAAAAAGAAAAAAAAAGTATATTAGAATCAAACATAATTTACTAAATTTGAAAAATATTGTCACTCACCCGATCCATTTGAAGATAAGCTCAGGTGAACGAGTGAATATGGAACTAGACAATCCTTGAGGAACCGAGTTGTTTATTGCAACAGCTTCTTCAAAAGTCTGTACAACAACACACATAGAACGTATAATTTTGGATTGCATTTACACATTTTATTGGCATATTCACAGATACTAGATATAAGAAATTGCCGAAAACAGACCTTGAATTTTAGGACATACAGAACCGGACCAAAAAGTTCTTCCTTCACAACCTCCACACTTGGTGAAATTTCAACTATTGTGGGCTGTACAAAGTTTCCTTCAGATTCTATAACAGAACCACCTGTGAGGATTTTCCCTGCCTGCAAAATGTCGGCTGATGAAGCAAAGTATTCACACTTACACGAATCAAACAAAAGAAAGGCGAATTCAAAACTTGATTTGGCAGAAAATATGAAGACGACTAACGGTGGCAAAGGGGTGGGTTGAGTAAAGGGTCAAACAGGCGGGGCAGGTTAGGGTCACAAATGCTTTTTGCCAATTTCCTTGGTTTCAAAAATAGTTACGAGTAGTATATATGTATGTTTGTAAAAACTATTACGTGAATTGTGATCCTTCTTTTATAGAGCAATTTAAAAGCTCGCAAACAAATGATTATGCCATGGACCACTTTGACAGTTCACCCTGTTTCCTTTTAACCTTATTTATTTTTTATTCGCCCACAGCAATACATACCTGAGATTTAATAACTTTTATTCCCTTCTCAAAATTCTCCCTTGAAGCTTGAGTGTGCAACGGCCCAAGCAGCGTACCTTTCTCTAACGGATCCCCAATTTTAACTTGTTTATATGCTTCAAGTAGTTGCTCAACCACAGAGTCATAAACCTTTTCATGAACAAGCTTCAATGACAGAAGTAGTTAATTAGCATTAGAGGACACCACTTCTGTAACAAGCAACATATTTTTTTCATGGAAATCATCTAAATAATAGGAATATATAACTACCAGTCTACGACAAGTTGTGCAGCGCTGACCAGCTGTACCAACAGCGGCAAACAAGACAGAGCGAACAGCAAGTTTGATGTCGGCATCTTCCATGACTATTAAAGCATTATTTCCACTCAATTCAAGCAGGCATTTACCGAACCTCTGGCTTACCGTTTGCTGAACTGAAAGACCAACCTGCAGTCCGTCACACGCCACATAAAATAGCAATTCACATATATAAATATATAATATCAATGTCTACAAATATACAGATTCACACAACGCACATTCAGAAAACCATTTGTCTGCATCAGCATACATTGAACCAATATATTGTACCAATCTTTGCATTCCAATGAAAAAAAGCTTTTCAAAAGTGTTTTACCAAGTTTGTGAGTGTAGCTTCTTAAGAAAAAAAGCTTTTTGTCATTGGAATGCAAAGCTTTTTTATAACCAATAACAATGTAATATGGCATTGCAAACAATAAAGTTATAAATAGCTCTTCTCATTACGGATGCTCTAAAAATTAAATAAGAAAGTTCAGAGCTGCTACATTTAAGACATATGATAAGCTGTATTTTGGACTGACAAAAAGATGCCAAAACTTGAAATTTCTGACTTAATGGATGCATTATTTAAGTACCTTTGAACTTCCAGTGAAGGAAACCAAGGGTATGCGTGTATCTTTTGCTATAGCTTGACCTATTTCTGCACCCCCACAAAATGAGGTGAAGATAGCAGCAGGTAAATTGTTCTTTTCTAGCACTTCTGCAAATAGTTTCGTTGTTGCTATAGTTATTAAAGGTGTGGTTGGAGCACCTTTCCTGCAATCATTTCATATAATAATATGAAAACCCTTGCACATTTTCTCAAGATCAGAAGATCAATTAATACAATAAAATATCATATTGGTCGTATGTTTCATTTTGCACCAATTTGGTCATTGTAGTCTCACTTTAAAATTAAGTTGCTCCAAACTCTCTTACACATTAAAACTGTTATCTAACAGATATTTGTTTAATCAATTTTTCAATCTCATCAGAAATTTGATTACTGATGAGAATTGAAGGTGGCAGGACGGGCTGGGTAACAAGTCAAAATGGGTTCTGATTGAAATGGGTCGTTTGCTGGTAAGGTTGAAAGGGGTCAGTTGGGTTGACACCATTTAACACCTTCTTTATCCATTTAAACAGATTACAATTACTTAATGCGTTAATTACAATTACAAAACTATAACATTGCAGTAAAAAAGCTGGATCATTGATTAAACCAAAATAGGTGTTATGCGTTAAATGTAGTCTTTGGACAACTTTCAACCCATCTGACCATCAACAATGAGAAGGATACCACATAGTCCCCATACATACTCCAGTGTATGTGGAGGCTTTTACAGTTTGACTCATATCATCATATGTCATCAAAACTCGTGTGAATTAATATAGAACCTTTTCTTCAGAAGAAAATAATAAACACAGGAAGGCTATGGTGAAAACTTACCAAACAACACAATTTCCACAAACTAGAGCAATGCATGCATTCCATCCTACACAACCACAATTTACAGTAAGTTAAAGGTAAAATGTAAAAGTTTTTCATAACTGTATACTTGATTACATCTTTAAGTTAGAAGGCTACATAGAAGTATGACCCTATGTCAAGTTAATATCTAGTTGTAACATGACTAAAGATTTATTTTGAAATTTATTCATATATATCTTAAGAGGGTAACAATACTCACCAAGTACAGCACAAGGAAAATTGAAGGCTGTAATAACACCAACTACTCCGAGAGGATTCCACATCTGTAAATGATTAAATGAATAAGTCGAATACTCGAATGAATGAATAAATAAGCGTTTGTTAAAGCATAATCATATATCGCACCTCGAGCATCATATGATTTGGACCTGTCAACAAAGCAACCAGGGTTATTAAGAAGGAAGTTTCAGCACGACAAAATTTTAATTAATCAATCAAAGAGTTCATTAAAATTTGGATAGTTGATCAATTAAATTTTACTAATTCTTTTTAATTATTAGTAAGGTAATCTAGCTTTTGTGATAAATTGATTCAGGAGGTTGTAAATAAGATAAACTATGGGCGACTTCAAACCCGTTTGAACGGATCAACTTGTTTAAATCTTTAACCAGGTTCTTTGAAATTAGTACATTGACCCATTGGATGATAAATCTAACTGAAACCAACCCATCTTAGGTAAACGGGTCAACATTAGCACCTCTAAAAACAATACTCTCCACCAGTTGCCATCAACGATAATATAGAATGATGTGATCTTTCTTTATATTTAAAATAAGGAACGGGCTAGAAATAGAGCTCACGTTCAGAGGGTATGACTGATCCATTTAGCTGTCTGCTTAACCCCACAGCAAAGTCGCACATATCAATAACTTCCTGCCATGAAAATACTTCATATTTAGCTTTTGCAACTTTATGTTTAAGCAGAACACAAGACAGAATGCATGATAATTGAGAAGGCATATCAATGAGATAATGAGGCTCTCACATTAATGTAAATAAAATTCTAACAAAAAAGACTGTTTCGTTTTTCAAATTTACTGATAGCTTCATACACGTAAAAATAACATCCTCGGAACAATTTCAGAGACGAGATATTGCAGATTATCAATTACTTCTTTCAACAATGAAAGGGCGTATATTGCTCATTTAAAACATTTATTTATTATGATGAATTATCGGACTATAAAACAGTCTACAATATTTATTAAAAGTTAAGGAGGGTAAATACATACTTGAACTTCTCCTATTCCTTCTGGAAGAATTTTTCCCATCTCAAGCGATAAAAGCCGGCCAAGGTATTCGAGTTTCGCTCTCAGTGCATCACCGATCTGTCTAACAATCTCGCCTCTCTTTGGTGCAGGAACCTGAAAATTTATTAATTATTAAATAGCAGTAAAAAGAGTTCATGGATTGTGGGTTCAAAAGGTATAACCAATCAGTATAACTGACTTGAACAACTAATAAAGCTTAATCATGAGGACATTTCACTTACTTGCATCCAAATCTTTGACGCATCATAACAAGCTTGCATTCCCTCCTCATACTCCTTTAAAGAAGCTTCTACGACTTCAGCAATGGGCTGTAACAACAAGATATCATACATCATACATTACTTCTTTAACATATATTTATCCTTTAAATAAAAACGGTCCACTGATACAGTCAAACATAACATCAATGTTGAATTCAATTTGAGCTTTTACAGTTTAGATTAAACCTTCATAAGGCTGTGTCTACTAACATAATGAACCAGAAACAGAGTATATTAAGGTTCACATTTCGAATAATTTATGGATCACAGTAGTAGGTAATGCCAGACGCCCTGACCTAGCTTCTAGTCATATCCGATTAAAACTTAATTAACATAAAATTTGTTGTTAATTTCCTTTCAAATTTAATATGATTGCCCAAAAAGCGCAAAGAAGTTCATGATCCAATTCAAATCAACCTAAGTCCTAAAATCATCATAACCTAAAAGGCTAAAACTAAATCATCAATGTACTTATGTTACGAAACATAATGCAAATATAATGAATTGTACTATCACAACACTACTACTAGCATACAATCGGATAAAATAAACTCGAATGAAACGTAACTAATTAATTAACTAACTATACCTTATTGTTAGCAGGATTAACAGATGAGACAACAGAACCAGTTCCTTTCCAAGCACCGTTGACAAAACTACCTTCATTTCGCGGCTTAATTCCAATCTCCGTTAAAAACTCGTACTCTTTAGCAAAATTCATAGTTGCCCCTATACAAACAATATACGCATATATAGATATGAAAAATCAATCAATATGATCTAAATTACTGCTAAGTTCAGTTGCGGATCGGATTATTGAAGATTATTATTACCTGTAACGCACTCGGATGAAATTTATTTAGAAAATTGGGGGAGAAACGGCAATGATATAAAGTTGTTTTGGAGTTACAAATAGAGAAGTGAGAAAGGCGTGTTACTAGAGAAGACTGTGATACGACAAAATTGTGATGACGTCAATTTGATGAGGATGCCAATCAAATGATGAGGTGGATGAATTTTGTGGGAGTTGATAAATACAACAAATAAAATTGAGAAATACAACAACTGTACAACAGTTATTGCATATAGTATAAGTATTTAAAGCACAGTTTTGATGTATGAATAACTTTTATTTGTTGTATTTATCAACTCCCATTTTTTTTTTCTTTCTTTTTTTTGGGTTTTGGAGGATTTTAGTTGGATAAATGTCACGTTCGCTACTAATGTACTAAAGTATGTACCATGTGTAACTTTAAATTTTCACTTTAGTTATATAAAATGGTACTAATAATAGAGTTTGTTAACGACTAATTCTAAAAGTTGCGTTTGATTATTATTTTATATATTTTTAATGATAGTGATATTATCTTAATCATCACTTAGCAACCATCCAAAATGTTAGCAATAAAGTACTTGGGAGTGTTTTGTTTGTTACTAACACATTTTAAAAATAAAATAAAAAAATTATGTTACTAATTAACTGAAATATGTTATATATACTCATTACTCAACTCTTTAAATAAGGTATTTATAAAGGCAAATACTTATTGTTGTTTGAAACAAAAAGATTGGCAAATATGACTAAACAACTGATCATATTCAGGAAAAATAATCAGGATGATAATAACGATAAGGATGTGCTGATAAAAGAGGAGAATACAAGTGTTAGCAGTTTCATTTTGTCACGTTACCATTAGTTGTATAAGACTAGTTAATTGACCCGTGAATACACGGGTTTGTATTAGCTAATCTCTACTAACGATCCAAGTTACATGACTATATCATATACGGAGTACTGTTTAAGTATGAGTATAATAAAATTAGAAAAGTGTAACTTGTGTCTATTAACCTATCTATTATTGCATTTTGTAGCAATTTAGTGGTGAAACTATGTACTTGTTAGAATCAAATGAAATTTTTTCGAATTAATTGCTTTTACAGGTACATTTTAAAGTTTGGGTTAGTTTATATATTTTATTTTATATATAACATCACAGTACATCCCAAATACAAATATATATGGTCGAACGCCCGAACCATTTTTGACTATTTGAAACGACTATACTTCTTACAGAGTCGTCTATGCCTAACTATACAATATCCCACATCAACACAAACTCATGTACGTCATAACCTTATAATACCATATGCGCCTTTTCCTTATCAATCAACCCCATCTATTGCACAAACTCATGTCGGTGAGCATGTGACTGCAACTTCAATCCTACATTCTTTAATAAAGAATTGCACATACAAAAAGATACATAAAGGAGTTACGATATAGTACATCAGCTTGAGCAATAAAAGTTAGCACGAGAAGGTTATTGTTGATAAGAAAAAAAGAAAAGAATAGCACACCTGCTTATCTGCAGTTTGGCATTTATTTAGAGCAAATATATACCCATGTTCCATCTTCCAGAAAAGTTGGCATACCAACATGACCCGCCCATTTTGTCATTACTTATAAAATTTTGAAGATTATGATTGTAATCTTCATAGGAGTATAATTCCCCTCACCAAAGCATAACTATAGCCCTCTTTATTTGCTAAATAATAATCCTTAACCTACCATATTAGAAAAATGTCATTAGAAAATTCAATCCAAATTATGTCAGTACCAAGAAACAAAAGCATGGATATTGAGCAAGTAGCACCCAAAAACTTAACTTGAAAATACAATATGCTATTATAGATCTATGTGCTTTGTTTGTACCAATGAGTTTCATATAAAGAAATTTTTACAAAAGTCTACCCATAAAGTACTACTGATGATAAGTTTCATTCCGAAGAGTCATAAGGTAAAATAATCATACTTTAGCATATCATAGCTTCATTATGACTTATAGCAATCTTGAATACAAAGTAAAAACTACAATTTCTATAACCATGGAACCACGGAAATATAGGGATTCAAAGATGAGAATAACATTAGATTGCGTAGTTTACTTTAAACACACTCAAAAGAGATTGTTTAAAACATAACCATAAAATCAGTTCTAATATAAACTATCATCAAACACTTTTTGTTTGTTTGAAGCAAATGTATGCAACATAAAAAAATATAATTACCTATGTATTTCCAAAGAAAGAAAAGAAAAGGAAATCACCTTTTTAAAGGAGCATTCAATTGAAGTAGAGTAGTAGATGAAAAACATTCAGATAAATGGAATCACATGTTTTTATTTTTTTCCCAGATAGTAAGACTTCAATGTGCTTATGATATAAGCCATTTGATTTATACACCCCAAATAAGAATGAACCAAACGTCAAACCTGTGAAAACCCATAATCAAACTTTCAATTGATATTGTGTCAGTAGCATGGTCACCCGACTAAATGATTTACCAAGTTGCAGATGAGCAAATGTACTTATGTACAATACTAATAACCAAAACTTTGTCATATCATAGTAATTGCAATAGAAATGACCAATACATATAGTTGGCAAAGTTAAAATGTTTACGTACCTGGAAAGGAAAAAATCAATTAAATTGGCTTATCATCGGCCGAATAGCCTTTCGTAATAGATAAGATACACCTTTCGTAATAGATAAGATACACATGCCCCTGCAAATAAGATCGTTAATAAAAGAAAATCTAAAGAACAATGATGCATACAAAAAAAAAACCTGAATAAACTACTAATCAGTAGTGTAAAGTAAAGAAAAAGAAGGACCAAAGCAAACAAACCTTGTAATAAACATTAGTAGCTTCTCTAATCACAGCACTAATTAGTAATCTCGAATAAAAAGCAAGGGCAATGGAAATCATACCATGTAACTCTATTTCTTTCAAACATTTCATCAAACACCTTTCATGCAATTGTATAATTACCATTCATCATGAACTTAGCTGTCTATAGAAAGCAGTGTAGCATTCATTCATATTCATATATTATTTTATACTACTTTGAATAATACCTACTAAAAAGCCTTATGACATTTAAATTGTTGATCTTAATGCCCAATTCTTTGTTAACCATGAAGTATGATGTTAAGGCGTACAAGATTCCACATGTACACCAAGCGTGCACTTCTGCCCATTTCAAGAATCAAAAATATTATAGTATATGCATGAGATTTATAGGAACTCACAAAGAAATTCAAAATAATTATTTTAGGCATACAATAAAATAAAATGTGTACTTTTGAATTAGTCCATCACTGATCTATCTAGTCTAGCAGGCGTGCAATAAGCATTTGAAAAGAGTCTTACCCTGTTTGATGTTGCAATTTCAACTAAGTTTAAGAAATCGTATGGGTTTGAGTACTGGATACACCACCGAATAGAAAAAAAAAACCCCGCGAAAACACCACACAACATTTGAGATCGAGAAGCTTTAACATTAATAAACATTTAGCTAACTTTCAAATAAAATGATACAAAAAAAATATGAACCTACAAACATATTACCTACATTGAACTTCGGATATGTAGTTATAACATTACATTCGTCACCTCATCCTTGAATTATCCAACTGCATCATAGCAACCCACACTTAAATCAAAGTGGTACTTCTATTTGTTTACCTGTAAAAGCTATATCGAAATTACCTGGAAGTAAGTCAATGCGTAAAAGCTTTAGTAAAACATGCCTCACTCAAAAACTCTTTGGTTGATTCCTTGCTAATGTGATTCGTATTCACCGATTTGAAGCAATATCTCCTATAATTGAAGACCTAATTAATTTACAGGTCAGATTACTTAGTCAAGAAAACTCAAAAAGTTGACAGCTTTTTTGAAGAATTAAAAGGAAAGAAAAAAGTGTACATGAAGATGAGAAAGGTGAAGAAGAAAAGCGAAGGAAGAAGAAAAAGAAGAAGAAAGAGGGAAGAAAGCATGGGGTATTGTGTGCATGTGCATAGGGTACTGTGTGCATGCTCTTGCATAGTACTCCGTATATAGTGCCCATGCTTGATTTCTGCGAGGCATTTTTGAAAGTGTAAAATACTTAATATATAAACCTGACTTTTTTATTGATGACATTAAAAAAGCATTGGCGTTTTTTGAGATAGATGCTTGGATGACGTCATGAAGGAAGCCACGTAGGTAGCAACAAAGGCCGTAGAGCTGACACATCAGCTTTAGTGATGTCAGATTTATTGACAATTTGTATATAAGATAGATAGATTGAATGTAATCCTTAATTTGCAACCAACACCCTCATACTTTTTGTTTCTTGTCAAACCAAAACGGATGCATAGAAATTTAGATATACTCCTTCAAAAATGGAAAATCAAAACTTTCACGAAGACTTTAACGATTATTCCCATGTTTATCGTAACTTTTAGACGGAGTGATATAATGGCGTTCGTACTCATGCATTGTCTATGACACTTATGCCGTAAATTAAGCAGTTAAAACGCAACGAATAATAACTATTCAATGCTATTTTTAGCAGTTCTCTAGTTATAAAAAAACATGATTGTGTTTGAAACAATAGACTAGATTTGACCTTTAAGCAAAGTTTACATTTGAATATATGTACAAACCTAATACCAATTGGTGATAAAAAAAAATCGATTAACACCACACAGGCTTGAAAAATGTATGGCACCATTATTTCGACTTTTATTATGGACTTGTTATTTTGAGTTTTGACTTAGAAGTATTTCTTTTCAGCTAATGATTGGTTACCTTATTCGACTTGTTACCCGCTTGCTAATTGGACAAGGACATTTAGCTTTCATGTTACTTATTTTTTGATCTATATTGATTTCTTCTCCTATGCCAATCTGGAGTTCTTTGAAATGATTCGTATTGTTTGTGACATGTAACAGTAATTGTAGGTCTCACATCCGATTAGTTATTAGTATGGCTTTTGCTACAAATTGGATCATGCTGTTGGTCATTGACCAACCATTGATGAATGGTTGAGTGCAAAGTGAAGGATGGACAACTCGTTACACTCCATTGACGTGAATAACCCTTTAGCTGAAACGGTGGTTTCAATAGAGGGTGGTAAGAGTTGCCGGAGAGATAATGTTTTGTATCTTTGTGGATGGTAAGGAGACGAATGGTGAATTGTGTATTTCGTGATGATGGATGATGAATGGAATATTGGAGATGATCTTCTCTATATATTGTGATTTGTTCATAGCATATGCATATGCATATGCAATATGATTGATTACAAAGGGTTTTTTTATAGGCTCTGCTTTATTGAATTATTGCCCTTGCTTTAACGTGTATGTGGAGAGGTATATCAATAGTCATAACCTTTGATTATTTGTTTGAACGTTATTTGAATTAAGGGTAGCATCCAATTGGCCCAATTGACTTTATCTTTTGACACAATTCAAATGTAAGGTGTCTGGTCCATTTGCGTAGATGATGTTGTTTCTATTATTTAGTTTTGAATCCAAGCTTCTTAAAAGATTCTTTCTGAAATTTATATTTTTTAAAAATTATGCTATTAAATTATAAGTTGCATTTTTCAAAACGAAATAAATGTTTTTTTCTTTAACTAATTGCATGTGGGCCTCATCCTTTTCGATAAAATATGTTTGCTTGTCAAAATAAAATTATTTCAATTATTAAGACAAAAATTACATAAATGTATCCTGGAGTATTATTACTAAACTAACCTTCGCTACTTGATAAATAAAATATAGATTAGAATAGAATAAAATAATTATTTGGAAACGTAACTTTCCGTTCATATCTTGTAGAATGCTTAAAGATAAGGTGATGCACTGATGCTCTGGCACATAGAGTATCTCGTGAAAATCATTTATATTATGGTTTTCCTTGTTAAAAAGATTAGAATAAGAATGGAGGGTAAGGTTCAAATGAGAATGAAATTTTGTGTGAGAATGAAGGAACTACTCATAATGCGCCACGTGTCACAATAACCCATTTCCCCCTTGTTTTTTAAAATCAAATATCTCACAAACGGTAAGTCGAAAAATCATGAAAATTGCACCATATTTTTCAGCGTTTTATCCTCTTCGATTTGCCGTCCATCAAGGCATACTTTCGACGAATTATTCTTTTTTGGGTTTTGTAAATGGTACAAAATTAGTAACACATGTGTTAGTAGCTGGTATCACATGTGTTACTCGCCGGTAACACATGTGTTACTTCATCGGTAATACATGTGTTAGTTGTTTTCAAAACATTCTACTCGACGGTAACACATGTGTTACTCAACGGTAACACATGTGTTACTCAACGGTAACACATGTGTTAGTTGTTTTCAAAACCCACCGAAAAACGAAAAAAAAAAGTTCGTCGAAAGTATACCTTGTCACATCTCTAATTGAAGAGAATAAAACGCTGATTATTATGGGGCAATTTTTATGATTTTTTGACTTACCGTTTGAGAGATATTTAATTTTTAAAAATGTGAAGGAAAGAGAAAAAAAGTGACACATGGCATATTATGGTTGGTTTCTCCATTCTCACTAAAAAATGTTGTACTCATTTGAACCTTACTCTAAGAATGGATTTTCATATTACGGTCTTTTATTTTAAAAAAAAATACTCCGTAATTATTGATCATTCTAATTCTAATATATAGCTATCTATCTTCTATCTATTCTATTCTATCTATATAATTAAAACAGAATACCATGGAGTCCTCGTAGCGTTAATTCAACCCTATATGCTTTTAATTTTAGTAATATTTAAATTGTTTTTTATATAATAAAACTTATTAATTTTATGTTTTTTATTTAAATTACACTGCGAATAAATCAACTTCAATATTCACATTACCCAAATTCGATTCGTATCCATATACTTGGAAAAATAAGTTTCGTTACATTAGTAGCGATTTGCATGAAGCGTTAATGATATTTATATTAAGCATTGTTTTTTTTTTGTTTATTAGTATGTTTGATTTGATTATATGTATTCTCATGAGATGATTCTCATAATTGCAAACTTGAAAATTTGCTTTATACGCTAAAATTAAAAAAAATTGTATATGTAAATATATAGATGATCTTTAAGTTGTCGTTGGATTTAGATGAGGATACTTGTAGGTTATATAAAATTGATTTTTAACATAAAACTATATCATAACCCGCGAATTCGCGGGGCTACCACAATTTTAATACAGTTTTTTATTATATTGCAATTTTATTTAATTCTATCATATCATGAAACAGAGAATGCAGATTATAATAGAAGTATAGATTAGGTATGCCTTAATATATGTTTGTGCAATAGTCATTAGAGGTGGAATATAAGTCTGGTAACGAGTTGCAATAGTTGTGTGTGCACCAATTGTAACTGCAACTACAGTTGCATTTGTCACTAAAAATGAATGATAGTTACACACAGCAACAGCTACTGCAATGCGCGTACAGAACACAAACAACACATGGACAGCCAAGAGAAGTCAATTACTTACTTTATGAATTCCAAACACATCAGACATGTCGATGCGCGTACATACAACACATAACTAAAAATAAACAGATAATGAATTTACCAGCTTGAATTTTTACATACTCACTCTATACATCACCGTTGCGGGAACCATGCATACTTGATCAGAAATGTAAATTCCACTAAACTAAAGGCCAATGGGTGTCTGAAAGCGTGACACGTATATTGATCCTAATGTTTCTAATTCTCCATCCTTTCCCCTGCATTGAGCATTATATAAATTCCACATATTGTATATGAAACAATTAGATTACTTGGACAGTAATTGTTTCGGGTAAACCACAGCTTGATATATTTTGAACAATAAATTCACTGATTTCAAGATGAACCCATCTTAACCTGTTAACCACAGTTATTCAGAACTTACATCTCTTGTGACTATTGACTTTTGCCATCCTGAAATGGCATAATATGATTGTCATCTGTAACACCCCCAAATTCACTGTTTAGCGGAAGCAAGCTTTGGGGTGCTACTAATCAAATATCACAGCATAAAAGTAAAGCAAACGACATCTATATGCAACGTTTGTAAAATAGATACACTTCCAGATATAAAATGTATGAAAACATAGTGTTTTCGGTTACAAAAATGTAGTTCCCTAGAGTCCACGCGTAAAGCGGGAGATTCTATTACATAATCATAATATACAAAAGATAATGCTAAGAATCTCCGTTAAATGCAAAGTAGAAATCATGCGACTCTAGCTAGTGTCCAGGGGTGATCCTACTCCTTCAATTTACCTGAGATACAAAGCTAAAAAGTGTCAACCAAAAAGGTTGGTGAATCTTACAGGTTTAACAGTAAATAATTGTTATGAACCACAAGTATGTACCAGTATTGCTATCAAGCAAGGTAAGTAAGTAAATCAGTAAATCAGCACAGTGCCATGAGCTCATAAGTTGAAGCTTAACCGTGTAGTGTGAATATATCACGTACCCCCCGTACACTCATAGTTAACAAATACTAATATGCCTGTTTCTACGTGTAAATCAGTACGTGGTGGCGCTACCACCCCAGGCAGGGATTGTCAGTCCCAAATGGATCCATCTACTAGTAATCGCGCTTAAGTCCATAACTAACAACTTACGAATAGGAGGCTTTCAGTGGATAAAAGTAACTCATGCGGTGTGTACAAAATGTAATGTAATCAGTTCAGTACATTGTGTTCATATGTAAAACAGTTGCTAAGTATCTCACCCCAAAGTATAAAAACAGTAAAAGTGGGGCTGTAAGACTCACCTGAGTCTAGTAAGTATGTCTGGGAAATCAAACAAGTGATGCGGATGTAAGTCCGTAAGTGGTTCTCCGAACCCTGCAACCTTCTGGCGTCCGAAACGCGCAAGGTTGTAAGTAAACAAGTAAATAAGTTGGTGTCTTAAAAGACCACCCATGCTAGTTGTCCACTCAACTAGGAAATGTCCAAGGGTTTGTTAGAAATTCGTTTGTAGTTTGAAAATAAGTATGGCCCGTTGGTGACGGTTTGTAATAATAATCCAAAAGTGCCATTATTATATGTATCGTTGAATCAGGTTTCGTTATTTGTAAGTGTTTGACACTTAGTGCGAAAAGTATTTACAACATCTAATGACGGGGGGTCCGGGGGCAGCGCCCCTGGTAGCGGGGTCCAAGGGGCGGCAGCCCCTGGCGGGGTCCAAGGGGCAGAGCCCCTGGTTGGGGTCGAGCTGCCAAGTCAGCTTGGAAAATTTTTATTTCTACTATATTGCTTTATCGAAAACGAATTTGAAATCTAATTTCGGTGTAAAATCAAGTGATAATTCTTAGTCCATATTAGTGCTTTATTTACTGAATCTGGGTTCGAAAGACAAAGTGGGCTGCGAACCGAGCTGGGAGAACTCGACTCGCAGGCCAACTCGACTCGCAGGTCAACTCGACTCGCGGGTCAACTCGACTCGTAGGTCAACTCGACTCGCGGGTCAACTCGACTCGCAGGTCAACTCGACTAGCGGTTCAGTTTGGTTCGTAGGTGATTCCGATTCGCAGGATGGCTTCGCGAGTCGAATCTCGACTCGCCTCGTTGGACGAACAGATCTCGACTCGCGAGATGAACTGTCAGCGATTTTCAATTTTTAAAGGGTTTTCGGCCGGATTTTTGGACATAATCTTGTTGGGGAAACGTTCTAGCATGTAAATAAAAGTGTTACAAGTGATCTAAAAGGGTTTTAACGTTTTATACCTCGAAATTGAAAACGAAGAAGATGAAGATGTAGAGCTCGTGATGGTGATCCTCGTGCTTGTTCCGGATGATGATGATGAACGATTTTTGATGGTGTTTTTGGTGGATTTGGGGCTGCGGTTTTGAGAGCAAAAAGGGTGTGTGTGTGTTTGGTGAAATGTAAAATAAAAGGGAAACAAAAGGGTTTTAAAAGGGGTGGGTCGGTTTGGGGCTGAGTTCGGGTCGTGGGTCCGGGCCGACCCATCTTGGGTCTCGTGGACTTGTTTCCTCGAATTTGTATTACGTTCCGTGATTGATTAAATGTTGTTCTGCGTTTTATGTTAAAGTTTATCTGAAACCTTTTTAACGGAAGTATTTTACCAAAATACCTAATAATAAGTCATGAAAATATAATTTGACCTATTTTCTTTTGTTGGGCGCATTTCGTATACTTTTATCGCGATCGGAGAGTTTTTAATCGGTACGGAATATGTGTAATATATTTCCACAATATATCAATGCAATTAATGTTTGTTTAGGTAATTCTATATTATTTAAAAGTTTGGTCACCAACGTCCATAGTAAGTAATGTCGGACCTCGTCCGGTTCGTAAGTGCACGGTTTAAATCAAATCGCTTAAGCGTGTATGTAATTACACCAAAACGTTACATATACTTAGAATATTACAAAACTAAATACATGTAAGTACAAGTAGTTTAGGCACTAGTTAAAGTCCTAAATTGGCGGGTGTTACATCATCGGTGGATAACTAAGCTAAAGTAGTTTGATCTAGTTCAATTACACCATATCCAACAGTTTCTGCTTATAGGGTATGCTCTATAATTGTCATAGCCTGCAACCACTAATGTAACACCCACTTTAGCGCCTAGGGTATTCTGGTAGTTTTTCCTAATTCTAAATTGTTATTTAACGTGTTTAGAAATTTATTTGTTATTTCATTATGTTAATTGTGAATAATAGGTAAAAGTTAAACGACCTATTGTGACTAGTGAATTATTACTTGTTTTAAATTATTGCAGTTGACGGTAAAATAAAATAATTGGATTCGTGAATGGCTTCTAGGTTCCAAACAATAGGTTAAAAAGGAGGAATAAAAATTAGATGGACAGGGTTGGTTTAGAGGGATAAGCCGACTCCCTTTTTGTAACTTTCCCAAAAAAATTTCTTACTTCTCCTTTTGCTCTCAAATTCACACAAGAAAAAAAAGAAGAAAGCCATAAGCAAGAAATTGAGAATATACTAAGGTTGTGATTTTGATTACATCAGAATATCATCATCTTGTTTACTTCCTCTTGATTGTAAGTATTCATAATTAAGTTGTTCATGAACTTGCTTCATTGAAAGTAGTTGCTAGATGGTCTTAAATGAGATTAAAAAGTTGATACTTGATGTTAATAGATAAAATATAAGGTTTTCGATTGCTATATGATGTTAATAAGCTAAGTTATTGATGAATTCTTCAAGTTTTGAATTGAAATTGTTAGGGTTCATGTTATATATATATATATATATATATATATATATATATATATATATATATATATATACATGAGATTGAAATAGGAATTGAAGTGAAATAAATGTTATTGGCTTATATCATGCTTATGTGATATTATTTGAGTTATAAGTTTCTGCAGAATCTGAGTTATTATTACTAAACTAACCTTCGCTACTTGATAAATAAAATATAGATTAGAATAGAATAAAATAATTATTTGGAAACGTAACTTTCCGTTCATATCTTGTAGAATGCTTAAAGATAAGGTGATGCACTGATGCTCTGGCACATAGAGTATCTCGTGAAAATCATTTATATTATGGTTTTCCTTGTTAAAAAGATTAGAATAAGAATGGAGAGTAAGGTTCAAATGAGAATGAGATTTTGTGTGAGAATGAAGGAACCACTCATAATGCGCCACGTGTCACAATAACCCATTCCCCCCTTGTTTTTTAAAATCAAATATCTCAAAAACGGTAAGTCGAAAAATCATGAAAATTGCACCATATTTTTCAGCGTTTTATCCTCTTCGATTTGCCGTCCATCAAGGCATACTTTCGACGAATTATTCTTTTTTAGGTTTTGTAAATGGTACAAAATTAGTAACACATGTGTTAGTAGCTGGTATCACATGTGTTACTCGCCGGTAACTGTGACAATCCTCCAATTAGGGTATTTACTTAGCCTAATTTCATGCATTACCTAGAGTAATTCCCTGATTAAGTGAATTCAAACTATTTTGTGTATAAGTTCTGTGTAACTTACTATGTGTTATGTGATGTATTTGATAGTAGTTATATGTGAATATATATAATTACGTACGAAATAAATATATCAAACTTTTTAAGTGGAATACAATTACGTTAGTGATACAAAATAATTAATAATTCGAAAATTATTAATTACAACTATTAAATAATTATATTATTGATATAATATAACAAATTATACGTTTTATATTAAACGTATTAAACCACGAATAATAAAGTTTCAAAATGAACTTCGAAAATACTTTTGAATAATTTTTAGTTTGAAATTATTACATAAAAGTATTACAACGAAAAGAAAACGAAAGATTTAGACAATTTTTGTTACACGTAATACGAACAGAAACAATTTTAAAACGCGCCTAGAGGTTCCAAATAATAAAAGTATTATTTCGTAAGTTACTGTTTTAATGTATAGAACATTACCTCAAAATATGATTTCCAAATTTTACTGAAATATGGCACGCATTTTTAACTCTACAGTACTTTTACTGTGATTAATTTTAATGATACTTGTAACAAAGTATTTCACATTTCGATTTCAAAGTTCTAAATCTGTGATAACGAGAAACATAACGCAAAATTTTATTATACATAAACTACCACAAATTATACCCGTACACGAAATTAACGGGCTAAAAACTACCAATATTGCACAAAATAAAATATCTGGGCGACATATTTTTGTTCGCTCCATACTCCCGTTTGAAATTTGCCATCTCCAATAATACATCCTACCTATAATTTTGATCTTCAAAATTTCACACACACAATACAAACACTGGTTTCTCTTTGGTTTTCTGTGATCTTCAACAACACAGCAGCAGCAAAGTAGTAGAAGCAGGAGCTTCATCATCTCCATCTCTTCACCCTCACCATCTTCATCTTCAAACACCCAAACATCAAACACTTAACAAAATGGTTTCTTGAAGCATCATCATCATCTTCGTTCGTAATCATCATCTACAACATCAGAAATCATCATCATCTTCCTTAAATCATTGTGAGGATCAAATTTCTCCATTTTCTTCATTTTTATAATTTTCTTAAATTTTGATATATGATGATTATTGTTGTTATAAACTTGTTAAAACATGTTACAATAGGTTTATATAACATATTAAGGTGTTTGATCATGTTAAAAACGGATATAAAAACAAAACCCGTATGTAATTGTTATAACAGCGAACAAACAGAACCTGCAAAACCCTTGAATCCGGCGGATTCAAGCGAATCCGGCGGATTCCCAGCCGAAACTCAGATGAATACGGCGTATTCCCACCTTCGACCGCACACAAACTTTCGGCAGAAACGATGAACGAGTAAAAGACATACATGAATCCGGCGGATTCATGTGAATCCGGCGGATTCCCCACATTTGAAACGAATACGGCGGATTCATGTGAATCCGGCGTATTCCCCTATTTTGGCTAGAATCCGGCGGATTCACCGGAATCCGGCGGATTCCCCCACTGGTCCAACTTGTTACTTTTGCATTTTTAAATAATGTACAAACTAAAAATCGTTATATGAACCGGGACTTATTACTTGACTAATATTGCGACAACGAGACCTTGTAATAATATGGACACAACTATGAGACATAATTATATCCGCGACATAAATTAATACGGACATTTAGAACGTGACAAAACTTCGAAATAATTACAAAACATATATATGCAAACGAACGGACAATATAAATATAACGAGACGTATGAAATGGAACGATTTAATTATCTAGTACAAACTATATACGATAAACAAAAACGAGATATATTTTATAACAAACAAAGTTATTTTGATAAACAATGATAATTATGTTTTGAAAACATAATCGACAACAACGACAACTACATTTATAACTATGTATATATACATACACGCGACATTTATAAAATATGTATATATAGACATTAACAACGACGACAACTAATATATATATTAGAATATATATATTCAACTAAAATGTATATAAATATACATACTTGAACTTAACGACTAATTGAAACGCAAACCTCACCAGCAACTGAAATATTATAAACTTTTCAACTTAACAAATAATCCACATACTTATACAAGTATTATTATTTGCGTCTAGGTATTTGAGGACGCGTTGGGATTATTTGCTAGCTATCTATTTGTGCTGAAGACTTGCAAAACCGTGAGTTCACAGCCCCTACCTTTTATTGTTTTAAATGCTTTTAAAACCAGGGGTGGAAAACATAGAACAATGTGATAACATGCTATATGCTTTATTGTATTGCGCTGCATGCTATTATGTGAACTGATTAACATGATCATTTTCATGCTATTAAACTTGGATTGTTAATATGAAAGGTGTTCATATTATATTGTTGAACTGGAACTATTTCAATAAAATGTTTTCATATTGATTTAACTCGAACTAATTATATGAAACGTTTTCACAACATTTTGGGAATAAGACAACAGATCTTGGTACGATCCTAGGTTTACGCGAGGTAGTTGTAGTGCACATAAGTCCCAGTGCTTACAACCTATAACCATTAGCTAGGTGACTCTAGCCACTGAGTATACAGATAGTACTATCGATTTGACAACCCTCCCAGGATATTACTCGTTGGTTATTCCAACCACATCGACGATAGTCGTAACGAGGAGTGTATACTTAAGATGTTACTGAGGCAACAACAAAACAACTAGTCGTGGTTTGGTTATAGTACTAGTGTCGTTACTTTAACTCTAAAGGTTTAGCTCACCTTGGAGGGATTATAGTCTATATTTCCCACACATTTACAACTAAACAACTAAACAACAACTTGGTTTGGGATTGGTATTCCCTGTGATGACTAATAGGACAGGTGTTCCTTTGAGAGACTATTTCTAGGAAACGTTTACCTTAAATGGTTAAACTTGGTTTCCCACACAAAAACAACTATTCATAGGAAATGTTTACTTAAATGTTAAACATGTATTTCCTGCAATAACTATTCTGGAATGTTTACCTTATTGTTAAACTTGAGTTCCTGTTAACTATCTGTTGGAAAATGTTTGCTTGATTGCTGAACCTGATTTTCCTTAACTATTGAAATGGATATGTTTACTTATTTGATAAACCTGTATATCCTGCTACTATTTATTAGGAAATGTTTATGATTAAACTTGTGTTTCCTACACAGTTATTATTGTAGTAAGAATGACATTCTTACTAATTATAGGAAATGTTTTCTTTAATTAGAACACTTGTGTTTCCTACTTTACATATAAATATTATGTTTGCGTACATGAATGATTTATACAAAACTAAAACCTGTGAATTCACTCAACATTCAATGTTGACAGTTTACTATGTTTTTCAGGGAATTAGGACTCAGGTACTCCTGCATGCATAAAGGACGTAGGCAACCTGACTATTTATGATGCCACTTTTGGGACACATGGATTTCCTTTGTATTATCAATTTCATTGGTTATACTTATGAAATCCCTCTTTTATAAATATGTATTTTCAAACACTTAAGTTGTCTTTGACAACCCTAACTTATGTACGACTTTATAAGTCGTATCTTTTGTAATAACTGTAAACTTATGGCATCTTAAATATATATGTATGTTCTGTATGATCATATACTCTGATACAATGAATGCACTATCGAATCTGTCCGCCCTCAATGCTTAAATATTATTAAAATGCTTCCGCTAATTAACTAAAAGCTTCCGCTAAACTGTTAATAAACACGATTACCGATTTGGGGGTGTGACAGTAACACATGTGTTACTTCATCGGTAATACATGTGTTAGTTGTTTTCAAAACATCCTACTCGACGGTAACACATGTGTTACTCAACGGTAACACATGTGTTAGTTGTTTTCAAAGCCCACCGAAAAACGAAAAAAAAAAGTTCGTCGAAAGTATACCTTGTCACATCTCTAATTGAAGAGAATAAAACGCTGATTATTATGGTGGAATTTTTATGATTTTTCGACTTACCGTTTGAGAGATATTTAATTTTTAAAAATGTGGAGGAAAGAGAAAAAAGTGACACATGGCATATTATGGTTGGTTCCTCCATTCTCACTCAAAAATGTTGTACCCATTTTGTAACATCCTCTCTTCTGGTCCGGTAATTTCTAATTTTAAATTGATGTATTTAATTGTATTAGAAATTATTTGATAAGTTTAAATTGCGAAACTTAGTTAAATAAGCCTCAGGACTTATTGTGCTTAGTAAATTATTGATTGTTTTGATTTACTATAGTTGACAGTGCAATAAAAGAAGTTTCTCGCAAATGGTTTTTAAGTTCCAGGCAATAGATTAAAAAGGGGACTAGTTTTAAGTGGATACGGGTCGGTGTTAAAAAGTTGGGCCGACTTATAAACCTTCCCTTTTAGGAAAGTTCTTTACTTTCCTTATTTGGTAACCTAAATCTAAAACCTCAAAAACCTTTTAAACACTTGCAAAACAAGATTTAAACCAAGGGAATTAGTTGCTGTGATCTAGTGATAGTATAAACATCATCATCATCACTTGTAAACCTCTAATTGGTAAGTTGTTTTGATGTTAATTCCATGCTTAAATTAATGGTTATGATCATTTGAAGTTTTAGTATGAATTGAAGCTTGAATGATGCTTTAATGTATGTATATGGTTGTATTTGAGTGTTTAGTAACTTAAAAACTGAGATTCATGTGATTGAAATGGTGATATAAGAATTTGGGTTCAAGCTGTGTGTTTGCAGGTCAGAATAAGAGCTGAAACGCATAGGAACGCGATCCTGAACTCTTGCCCGGATCGCGTTGCCTAATGAAAATTGAGTACATAACGTTTTCTTCTTGTGAACGCGATCCAGCCCTAGTTCCCGGATCGCGTTGCCAAGTGTTAAACGGTGACAGAATATTTTTTAAAGGCGAACGCGATCCAGCCCCCTAGTCCGGATCGCGTTTGCATGAATAATTTTGACGGGTTTTGCAAATTTTGAAAATGCATAAGTCTTTTCAGGGTCACGGTTTAGTGACGAATTTCACTAACTCGGATTGAGTTGAAATTCGCATGGTCACTCGGAAACGACCCAATGATCAAAGCTATTATTATAGCCTAGTCAGTTTTTGGCCATTCGGGGCCATCTAGGGGCCGAAAATGGCATTTTTCAGTTTTAAACGTCATTTCGGGAATTTTCTGGTTGAACTTTTGTTTGCTTAGACTTCAGGGATTTATCTGATTTGGATAAATATGTTATGATAATGATAATGAGACGAGTTACTAACTTGTTTGTTGTGTAATGTTTCAGATACCCCAAAGACTCAGTGATTAGAAGCTGAGTGTTGCGACTTCTGAGGTATCGGTGAGTGGATTTGAAACTCATGGTTTGATTTGGTTGTGTCAGTTTGATTTCAATCAATAATTATAGGATTACTATTGATAGAATGTTAACTTTGAAAGTATATGCCATATGATTGGTAGTTTGATTAGCCGGTGAGCTTGATTGTTAAATCCAGAGGTCAACTAGATTGTCAGTTGGACTTGATTGCTAATGTTGGTCAACATTGGGTTGCGTACATGTGTTGATGGAGATTAGCATTTAGTTAGCGGTTAATCACTGTTTTGGCCTACAGTTGATGTAAGTGTTCTGATGGGGCCACCCGGAACAGGGTCCTTAGGAACCACCGTTCCTCTTGACGATATTTGTTGCATTATTGATTGTGAACAAATCGATAGCTAAATTGAATTGTAGTTGATAATTCATTCACTTAGCTTCGTGCTAATCCCTCAATTTACTTCCTGCAGGTTATGTATATTATGTGGGTAGCCAGGAAGGGACGTTTTGATGCTGGGAATGTTTGAAAGTTGCAACTCTGATCCAGTTTGTAATAAATAATGTTTTGTAGTATATAATGCCCCGGTTTGTAAACAAGTTAATTATGTTTGTTTAGTAGTTAAACATGTTGTATAAAGGTTTGCGAAAATTTCAAGCAGAATTCTAATAGAATATGTATTTCAAGTATTCGCTTCCGCCAAACTTAATATTATATTGTGATATTAAATGAGGGGCGTTATACATTTGAACCTTACTCTAAGAATGGATTTTCATATGACGGTCTTTTATTTAAAAAAAAAATACTCCGTAATAATTGATCATTCTAATTCTAATATATAGCTATCTATCTTCTATCTATTCTATTCTATCTATATAATTAAAACAGAATACCATGGAGTCCTCGTAGCGTTAATTCAACCCTATATGCTTTTAATTCTAGTAATATTTAAATTGTTTTTTATATAATAAAACATTAATTTTATGTTTTTTATTTAAATTACACTGCGAATAAATCAACTTCAATATTCACATTACCCAAATTCGATTCGTATCCATATACTTGGAAAAATAAGTTTCATTACATTAGTAGCGATTTGCATGAAGCGTTAATGATATTTATATTAAGCATTGTTTTTTTTGTTTATTAGTATGTTTGATTTGATTATATGTATTCTCATGAGATGATTCTCATAATTGCAAACTTGAAAATTTGCTTTATACGCTAAAATTAAAAAAAATTGTATATGTATATATATAGATGATCTTTAAGTTGTCGTTGGATTTAGATGAGGATACTTGTAGGTTATATAAAATTGATTTTTAACATAAAACTATATCATAACCCGCGAATTCGCGGGGCTACCACAATTTTAATACAGTTTTTTATTATATTGCAATTTTATTTAATTCTATCATATCAAGAAACAGAGAATGCAGATTATAATAGAAGTATAGATTAGGTATGCCTTAATATATGTGTGTGCAATAGTCGTTAGAGGTGGAATATAAGTCTGGTAACGAGTTGCAATAGTTGTGTGCAACAATTGTAACTGCAACTACAGTTGCATTTGTCACTAAAAATGAATGATAGTTACACACAGCAACAGCTACTGCAATGCGCGTACAGAACACAAACAACACATGGACAGCCAAGAGAAGTCAATTACTTACTTTATGAATTCCAAACACATCAGACATGTCGATGCGCGTACATACAACACATAACTAAAAATAAACAGATAATGAATTTACCAGCTTGAATTTTTACATACTCACTCTATACATCACCGTTGCGGGAACCATGCATACTTGATCAGAAATGTAAATTCCACTAAACTAATGGCCAATGTATAACACCCCATGTTTTCAAGACATTTTTTTTTTTTTAATAACCTGGAAGAGTTATCCCATTCAACAAACTTTACATATAACATAATATCAAAGGTTAGTTATTACACATACTATCATTAAGTTATTTTGTTACAAACTCACAATCTAGTGGTGTTATTTATACAAACGTTTAACTTCCAACTAAAAGTAATCAAGAGTGCCCAGCTTGTCAAACATTTCACCCAAAACCTCTCAACCGAGCATAAGCAAACTTAACCTGCAAAAGTGAGGTGGGGGATTAGCACGAAGCTAAGTGAATAACGATTCCAACAATCTAACTTAGCATAAACAATCAATTCACCACAATCAACTAGTAGTAACAATCAAATTAGAGGATCGGTGGTTCTTGAGGTACCCTCAGCCTGCGGATGGCCCACCAAGAACACTTATAATCCACTGCATGCCAATACAGAGATTTTACCGATAGTTCAATGCTATCTTTAATCAATATGGACGAATTCACAACGAATGTTCATCAATACCATAAAGATTAACCTATAGCAACTAAACCCAACCGAAATTGACCTCTATCATTCCAACCTATCATGGAATGAGTCACTAGCAATCAATCATTTAACCGAAATCAACTTGTCAATAACTCAATAATATCAATCTACTTAAAATTGATGTAACTAAATTGTTAACACCAATTTAAACTGTGAGAACCAGTCACTCACCTGTCTCGTTTCAAGCTCCACTCAAAGATCTAATTTTATTGAGTCGTAGTCGGATCTGAAATACAAAAGAATTTCAAGTCAGTCCTCCGAGTATATTTACATAACTTAATGTCAACAATCAAACAGGTACTAAGTTATATAAACATATTATGCAAGCAAAAATCACATTATAAGGCTCAAGTTAAAATTTCTATCCAGCCAAGGGAATCCGGCCGTATTCCTTGGAATCCGGCCGTATTCAGATGAATACGCCCGTATTCCAGTGAATACGCCCGTATTCCCCAGTCATTTCAGCTTCAATTTCAACCAGAACCCAATCTAAGGAATACGTTTGGGAATACACCCCGGGAATACGCCGTATTCCCTTGAATACGTCCGGATTCAGGGGAATCCGACCGTATTCCCAGTTTCTTCCAGACCTGCACATTACCATTTCCTGCACACTTGCAACTACGAACCCAAAATCACAAATCAATAAAACTGAGCTCTAAACTTGACTTTTTACCTTTCTTTGGTCACAACAACATATACTAACATCATATATCAAAGATTCAAGCTTCAAATCATCACAAATTCAATCATTCACCTATAACCTAACAATTCCACTTTCAAACTCAAAAACTCATGAATCTAACAATTTATTCATGTAATCATCATCAAATTAGTTTATAATCATTCACCTAGCTATTACACCTTTAAACAACTATCAATTCTATCATTTAAGCTTCAATTCCTATCATTCAAGCAATTTCATCATTTAGGTTAAACAAGAGTTTAACTTACCAATAAAGAACAAAGAGAAGATTATGAGGATGGTGATGATGATAGTTTAACAAGAAGATCACAGCTTTAATCTTGATCACTTTTCACTAGTAATTTGTGTAGGTTTTTTTTTTTTTTTTTTTGTTTAAGAGGGAGTTGAGATATACAAATGAAGAACACAAAAGAAAGTTGGGGAAAACATAAGTCAGCCTCCTTTTTCTTTTATTAACCGCCTCATTCTCACACAGTGTAATATTATACCCCTTTTTAACCTATTGTCTGGAACCTCGATTTCAAATGCGATAAAATTATTTTATTTTACCGTCACCTAAATTTATTTAAAATAAATTATTTTTCACTAGTCACAATATTTTCTGAGGCTTATTTACCTATAACTTTCACAATCAAACACAAAATACAATTAAATATCACAATTAAATATCAAGAAGTACTTGTTTCTCCTAGGCCCGATTTGGGGATGTTACAAATCTTCCCTCCTTAAGAAGATTTCGTCCCCGAAATCTCACTAGACATAAACAAACTAGGATATCTAGTTCTCATACTCTCCTCGGTTTCCCATGTTAAATCTGCACCCAAGCTATGCTTCCATTTAACTAATACCAAAGGAATTTCTTTTCTACGAAGCTTGGTTACTTTTCTATCTAAAAGCTCAAGAGGTTCTTCCACCAATTTCTTACTTGGGTCAACTCTAAGATCTTGCAAAGGAAGGATTTGGGATTGATCCTCCACATTGCACTTTCTTAAATAACAGACATTAAACGTATCATGAATACCAGCTAATTCAGGAGGAAGTTCCAAAGAAACCGATTGGTCATTAATTACTTGTCGAACTTTAAATGGACCAATATAACGGGGAGCTAACTTTCCACGCTTACCAAATCTAATAACACCCTTCCATGGAAACTATAGGTGCTGCAGTTGGTTTATGTGTGTTGATGGTTGCTGTTAGGATGTTTGTGGGTTGGAGTCTACCGTATTTCTTTTAGACCGTATGTATGATGTATTAGGACCATAGTTATGATGTATTTGGGTTGACTTTTGACTAGATGGATGTATCGGTTAAATCCGTCACATTTTGTAGATCATGTTTGATCCAATGGGTATCTTTTGTAGTAAATCCCATCTTTGTACAAAACTTATGTAACAACGCTTAACCCATGTTATTATATACATCAATTATGCAATGACTTTTAATTATTGTAACATCCTCTCTTCTGGTCCGGTAATTTCTAATTTTAAATTGATGTATTTAATTGTATTAGAAATTATTTGATAAATATGTTTAAATTGCGAAACTTAGTTAAATCAGCTTTAGGACTTATTGTGCTTAGTAAATTATTGATTGTTTTGATTTACTATAGTTGACGGTGCAATAAAAGAAGTTTCTCGCAAATGGGTTTTAGGTTCCAGGCAATAGATTAAAAAAGGGACTAGTTTTAAGTGGATACGAGTCGGTGTAAAATCTTAACCGCCTTAAATATTTCCTTTTTAGGAAAGTTGGTAACTTTCCCTTTTTGGAAACCTTAAACCCTAAAGCTAAAACTCTCAAAACCCTTAAACCCTAAAGCTAGAAATCAAGTGAATCAAAGAGTTTGCTGTAATCTTGAGCTGATTGTGAGCTTGTGTTATCATAATCATCATCTTGTAAACATCTAATTTGGTAAGTTTTGATCATTGTTAGTTTCATGAACTTGATTTTATTGAAATAAGGTTACTAATTGATTTTGGTAGTCAATAGATGTGTGAAATGTTGTTATACCATGATATGTGGTGTTATTTGATTGTTTAGTAACTTCAAAACTGAGATTCATATGATGGAAATGATGATATATGAAAATGGGTTGAGCTGTGTGTTTGCAGGTCTGCACCTGAGCTAAAACGCGTAGGAACGCGATCCTGAACTCTTGCCCGGATCGCGTTTCCTAATGAAAATTTGATTTCATAACGTTTTCTTCTTATGAACGCGATCCAGCCCTAGTTCCCGGATCGCGTTGCTAAGTGTAAAACGGTGACAGAACTTTTTCAAAGGGTGAACGCGATCCCACCACCCTTGCTTGGATCGCGTTTACATGAATAAAATTGATGATCATTTTAGTTTGTGAACTTAAATAAATACTATATATAAATAGTATTGTTGTATGTTGGAATTGATTAATGATGTGATTATTTATGTAATGTGTTTAATTACATAAGTACCATTAGTTGAAAACAAATTACTAATTTATGATTGATTTTATGTTCTCAGATAATCCCAGGGCTCAGCGAGATAAGACTGCTGAGTAAGTAACTGAGACGAATCAGGTGAGTGGATTTGAAACTCACAGTTTGATTTGGTTGTGTCAGTTTGATTTCAACCAGTAATTATAGGATTACTATTGATAGTATGCTAACTTAGAAATGATAGGCCATTTGATTGGTTGTTTGACGAACATTGAATTGAAATGTATAATCCAGAGGTCAACTAGATTGTCAGTTGGACTTGATTGCTAATGTTGGTCAACACAGGGTTGCGTACATGTGTTGATGGAGATTAGCAGTTAGTTAGCGGTTAATCACTGTTTTGGCCTACAGTTGATTTAAGTGTTCTGATGGGGCCACCCGGAACAGGGTCTCTAGGAACCACCGTTCCTCTTGACGATATTTGTTGCATTATTGATTGTGAACAGATTGCTAGCTAAATTGAATTGTAGTTGATTATTCATTCACTTAGCTTCGTGCTAATCCCTCAATTTACTTCCTGCAGGTGATGTATATTATGTGGGTAGTCAGGAAGGATGTTTGATGCTGGGAATGTTTGAAACTTGCAACTCTGATCCAGTTTGTAATAAATAATGTTTTATAGTATATAATGCCCCGGGTTTGTAAACATGTTAATTATGGTTGTTTAGTAGTTAAACATATTGTATAAAGGGTTGCGAAAATTTCTAGTAGGTTTTAATAAAATATGTATTTCCAGTAGTCGCTTCCGCCAGTTTTAATATTATATTGTTGTATTAAATGAGGGGCGTTATAATTATGATATGTAAACCAAACATAAGCTAGTTTACATTATTACATACATTGTGAATGATATCAATTGGTGATTGACTTCATACTATATTTACATTTATCACTTACTTTATGAGTGATGACTTGATTAGATATCTTACGAGTGTTTCTTGTGTGTGATTAGGACTGAATCATGCCGCCTAAACGTAGAAATACCAGGAACAGCCAACGAAACCCCACACCACCTCTTGCTGTTGAGGAGACTACTGAACAAATGGTTAACCGAAGGATTTCTGAAGCCCTTGCTCAGTATGATACTGACCGAAACCGTAGCGGTAGTAGAGAAACCGAACCAAACGCTTCAGGTAGTAATCCTGAGAGCACTCATAAGGGATGTTCATATAAGACATTCCTAGCTTGTAAACCGAGTCATTTTCGTGGTACTGAGGGTGCCATTGGAATCATCCATTGGATAGAGAAAATGGAGTCTGTGATAGAAATTAGCAAGTGTGCCCGTGAAGATATGGTCATGTATGCTACATGCACGTTTAGTGATAAGGCTTTGACTTGGTGGAATGCCCAAAAGCAAGCAATGGGTCGTCCAGCCGCTCATTCACTGTTTTGGGAAACTTTGAAAACTATGGTCATGGAAGAGTTTTGTCCCCGCAATGAGCTGCAGAAGATTGAGTCTGAGCTCTGGAATATTGCTATGGTTGGTGCTGATATCACAGGATATACCACCAGATTTCAAGAACTGGCACGCCTTGTACCGCACATGGTCACTCCTGAGTACAAGCGCACTGAAAGGTATATCTGGGGTCTAGTGCCACAAATTCGAAGTTTGGTAACATCAGCCAATCCTGCTACTTTTAAGATTGTTGTGGAACTAGCACAGCGTTTGACTGATGAAGCAGTAAGGATGGGGAATCTTACTAAGAAAGTTGTTACTGAAAAGGTTGAATCCAGCAATACTGATGCTGGGAAAGGAAAAAGCAAGTGGAATGACCGTCAGGGTCAGAAAAATAAGAAGCAAGCTAGTATCGCGAAAGCCTACGTTGCCACTACTGCTGAACAAAAGACTTATATGGGGAGTAAGCCCAAGTGTGGCAAGTGTGAACGTCACCATGATGGTGACTGTACTTTCTGTGGGAATTGCAAACGCTGGGGGCATTTGGCCCATAACTGTAGAGCGAACCCTACCACTCAAGCAAATAGGGATCGACCAGCAAATGGATGTTTCGAATGTGGCGAGCAAGGTCATTTCCGAAACAAGTGCCCTAAACTGAACCGTGGTAACCAAATCAATCAGAACCGCCCTGCAAACCCGAACAACAACAATAATCGTGGGAACGCCAACAACCAGCCAGCTAGGGGTCGTGCATTTGTCGTTGGAGCGCAAGAGGCACGCCAGGACCCTAACACTGTCACTGGTACGTTTCTAGTTAACGATCATTATGCATCCGTATTATTTGATTCTGGCACCGATTTGAGTTTTGTGTCTAAGGACTTTAGACCACTGTTAGACGTTAGATCTCGTAAGCTAGACAACAAGTACACCTTAGAACTAGCCGATGGTAGGTTGATTGAATCAGGAGAAATAGTACCAGGATGTACCCTAGCATTGGAGGGTCATCTTTTCAAAATAGACTTACTACCGGTTGAGTTGGGAAGCTTTGACATCGTAGTCGGTATGGACTGGTTGTCGAAAAATCATGCAGAGATTGTTTGCTTTGATAAAATGATACGTATACCATTGTCAACTAGAGAAACTTTGGTGATAAGAGGAGATAAAAGGACGAGCACCGTCAAAACTATTAATTGCTTAAAAGCTTGTGAATATCTCCGCAAAGGATATCCAGCATTTTTGGCGCATGTTGTGGAAAAGAAATCTGTAGAGAGACGCTTAGACGATATACCTATAGTACGAGACTATCCGGGAGTGTTTCCTGATGATCTTCCAGGATTACCACCTCCGCGACAAGTCGAGTTTCGCATCGATCTGGTGCCTGGAGCCACACCAATCGCTCGCTCACCTTATCGTCTAGCTCCATCAGAAATGCAAGAACTGTCTACACAGTTGCAAGAGCTTTTAGACTTAGGATTCATCCGACCGAGCTTTTCACCTTGGGGAGCTCCGGTTTTGTTTGTCAAGAAGAAAGATGGATCTATGCGCATGTGTATTGACTACAGAGAGTTGAACAAGGTAACTATTAAGAACCGATATCCGTTACCACGCATTGACGATCTATTTGATCAGCTACAAGGATCAAGTTACTACTTAAAGATTGATCTGCGTTCTGGTTATCATCAACTGAAGGTTCGAGAAGAGGATGTGCCGAAGACAGCGTTCAGGACTCGTTATGGTCACTATGAGTTCCTAGTCATGCCATTTGGATTGACTAACGCGCCGGCAGTATTTATGGATCTCATGAACCGAGTGTGCAAACCTTACTTAGATAAGTTTGTCATTGTGTTCATTGATGATATTTTGATTTACTCAAAGAAGAAAGAGGATCACGAACAACATTTGAAACTTATCCTCCAACTACTTGAGAACGAGAAGATGTATGCTAAATTCTCCAAATGCGAATTTTGGATTAGAGAGGTTCATTTCCTAGGTCACGTGATCAACGACAAGGGAATTCATGTGGACCCATCTAAAATAGAGGCGATTAAGAACTGGAAAGCACCGGAAACTCCCACAGAAATTCGACAATTTCTTGGTTTGGCTGGCTATTATCGACGATTTATAGAGAACTTTTCGAAGATAGCCCAGTCACTCACCACCTTAACTCAGAAGGATAAGAAATTCGAATGGGGAGAGAAACAAGAGAACGCCTTCCAACTATTGAAACAAAAGTTGAGCACCGCACCGATTCTATCCTTACCTGAGGGAACAAAGAACTTCATTGTTTATTGTGACGCCTCACATCAAGGATTAGGTTGTGTTCTCATGCAAAACGACAAAGTTATTGCTTATGCATCTCGTCAATTGAAGATTCACGAGAAGAACTATACGACTCATGACTTAGAGTTGGGAGCCGTCGTTTTTGCATTGAAAATTTGGAGACACTACTTATATGGCACAAAGTGTACAATTTTCACTGACCACAAGAGTCTACAACACATATTCGACTAGAAAGAACTCAACATGAGACAGAGACGTTGGGTCGAATTACTGAATGATTACGACTGTGAGATTAAATACCATCCGGGCAAGGCTAATGTAGTAGTAGATGCCTTGAGTCGTAAAGAGAACATTAAGCCTCGCAGAGTTCGAGCCTTAGTGTTAACAATTCACTCTAATCTCATTACTCAAATTCGCGAAGCGCAACAATTAGCTTTCACCGTCGAACGCATGAAAAATGAATCCCTGAGGGGAATGGAGAAACAGCTTGAAACAAAAGAGAATGGAGTTTTATACTTCATGAATCGAATTTGGGTACCGTGCGACGATGAACTCCGTAAGCTGATATTGGACGAAGCTCACAAGTCCAACTACTCGATTCATCCTGGTGCAAACAAGATGTACCAAGATGTGAAAGGTTTCTATTGGTGGCCTAATATGAAGAGAGACATCGCTACTTATGTCAGCAAATGTCTAACTTGTTCAAAGGTCAAGGTTGAGTATCAAAAACCTTCAGGACTTTTGCAACAACCAGAGATGCCACAATGGAAATGGGAGCACATAACAATGGATTTTATCACAAAGCTACCAAAGACATCAACCGGTGTTGATTCAATTTGGGTGATTGTCGATAGACTGACGAAATCAGCCCACTTCATTGCTTTCAAAGAGACTGACAAACTCGAGAAACTGGCAAAGATCTATATCAAAGAAGTCGTTTCTCGGCACGGTGTGCCACTATCGATTATATCTGATAGAGATAGCAGATTCACATCTCGCTTCTGGCAAACACTACAACAGGCCCTAGGTACTCGACTCGATATGAGTACGGCCTATCATCCGCAAACAGATGGCCAGAGTGAACGAACGATTCAAACGCTCGAAGATTTGTTGCGAGCATGTGTGATTGACTTTGGAGGAAGTTGGGATACTCATCTCCCATTAGCTGAGTTCTCCTACAACAATAGTTATCACACCAGTATACATATGGCACCGTTTGAAGCGTTGTATGGACGTAAGTGCCGATCACCACTCTGTTGGGCAGAGTTGGGTGACAGACAACTATCCGGACCCGAACTTGTCCAAGAAACTACAGACAAGATAACTCAAGTACTTAATCGATTGAAAGCGGCAAGAGATAGACAAAAGAGTTACGCCGATAACCGCCGCAAACCTCTTGAGTTTCAAGTAGGAGACAAGGTTCTACTCAAAGTATCGCCTTGGAAAGGGATAGCCCGATTTGGCAAACGAGGAAAGCTGAACCCACGATATGTTGGACCGTTTGAGATCCTTGCTAGGATTGGTCCTGTCGCTTATAAACTCAAACTACCACAAGAGCTTAGTAGTATTCACGACACTTTTCATGTGTGTAATTTGAAGAAGTGTCTTTCTGACGAAACATTAATCATACCTCCTGACGAAGTCTTCATAAACTCAAAGCTTAACTTTGTGGAGGAACCAATCGAAATAGCTGATACGAAAACACAAAGACTGAGAAACAAACGAATCAAACTTGTCAAAGTTCGATGGAATTCGAAGCATGGCCCAGAGTTTACTTGGGAACTTGAGGATGAGATAAGAAAGAAGTACCCTCACTTATTTGAACAAGCGACCCGCACGAATAACTCTAATTAAATCTCGGGACGAGATTTCGCTAACAGGGGGAGAATGTGACAATCCTCCAATTAGGGTATTTACTTAGCCTAATTTCATGCATTACCTAGAGTAATTCCCTGATTAAGTGAATTCAAACTATTTTGTGTATAAGTTCTGTGTAACTTACTATGTGTTATGTGATGTATTTGATAGTAGTTATATGTGAATATATATAATTACGTACGAAATAAATATATCAAACTTTTTAAGTGGAATACAATTACGTTAGTGATACAAAATAATTAATAATTCGAAAATTATTAATTACAACTATTAAATAATTATATTATTGATATAATATAACAAATTATACGTTTTATATTAAACGTATTAAACCACGAATAATAAAGTTCCAAAATGAACTTCGAAAATACTTTTGAATAATTTTTAGTTTGAAATTATTACATAAAAGTATTACAACGAAAAGAAAACGAAAGATTTAGACAATTTTTGTTACACGTAATACGAACAGAAACAATTTTAAAACGCGCCTAGAGGTTCCAAATAATAAAAGTATTATTTCGTAAGTTACTGTTTTAATGTATAGAACATTACCTCAAAATATGATTTCCAAATTTTACTGAAATCTGGCACGCATTTTTAACTCTACAGTACTTTTACTGTGATTAATTTTAATGATACTTGTAACAAAGTATTTCACATTTCGATTTCAAAGTTCTAAATCTGTGATAACGAGAAACATAACGCAAAATTTTATTATACATAAACTACCACAAATTATACCCGTACACGAAATTAACGGGCTAAAAACTACCAATATTGCACAAAATAAAATATCTGGGCGACAGATTTTTGTTCGCTCCATACTCCCGTTTGAAATTTGCCATCTCCAATAATACATCTTACCTATAATTTTGATCTTCAAAATTTCACACACACAATACAAACACTGGTTTCTCTTTGGTTTTCTGTGATCTTCAACAACACAGCAGCAGCAAAGTAGTAGAAGCAGGAGCTTCATCATCTCCATCTCTTCACCCTCACCATCTTCATCTTCAAACACCCAAACATCAAACACTTAACAAAATGGTTTCTTGAAGCATTATCATCATCTTCGTTCGTAATCATCATCTACAACATCAGAAATCATCATCATCTTCCTTAAATCATTGTGATGATCAAATTTCTCCATTTTCTTCATTTTTATAATTTTCTTAAATTTTGATATATGATGATTATTGTTGTTATAAACTTGTTAAAACATGTTACAATAGGTTTATATAACATATTAAGGTGTTTGATCATGTTAAAAACGGATATAAAAACAAAACCCGTATGTAATTGTTATAACAGCGAACGAACAGAACCTGCAAAACCCTTGAATCCGGCGGATTCAAGCGAATCCGGCGGATTCCCAGCCGAAACTCAGATGAATACGGCGTATTCCCACCTTCGACCGCACACAAACTTTCGGCAGAAACGATGAACGAGTAAAAGACATACATGAATCCGGCGGATTCATGTGAATCCGGCGGATTCCCCACATTTGAAACGAATACGGCGGATTCATGTGAATCCGGCGTATTCCCCTATTTTGGCCAGAATCCGGCGGATTCACCGGAATCCGGCGGATTCCCCCACTGGTCCAACTTGTTACTTTTGCATTTTTAAATAATGTACAAACTAAAAATCGTTATATGAACCGGGACTTATTACTTGACTAATATTGCGACAACGAGACCTTGTAATAATATGGACACAACTATGAGACATAATTATATCCGCGACATAAATTAATACGGACATTTAGAACGTGACAAAACTTCGAAATAATTACAAAACATATATATGCAAACGAACGGACAATATAAATATAACGAGACGTATGAAATGGAACGATTTAATTATCTAGTACAAACTATATACGATAAACAAAAACGAGATATATTTTATAACAAACAAAGTTATTTTGATAAACAATGATAATTATGTTTTGAAAACATAATCGACAACAACGACAACTACATTTATAACTATGTATATATACATACACGCGACATTTATAAAATATGTATATATAGACATTAACAACGACGACAACTAATATATATATTAGAATATATATATTCAACTAAAATGTATATAAATATACATACTTGAACTTAACGACTAATTGAAACGCAAACCTCACCAGCAACTGAAATATTATAAACTTTTCAACTTAACAAATAATCCACATACTTATACAAGTATTATTATTTGCGTCTAGGTATTTGAGGACGCGTTGGGATTATTTGCTAGCTATCTATTTGTGCTGAAGACTTGCAAAACCGTGAGTTCACAGCCCCTACCTTTTATTGTTTTAAATGCTTTTAAAACCAGGGGTGGAAAACATAGAACAATGTGATAACATGCTATATGCTTTATTGTATTGCGCTGCATGCTATTATGTGAACTGATTAACATGATCATTTTCATGCTATTAAACTTGGATTGTTAATATGAAAGGTGTTCATATTATATTGTTGAACTGGAACTATTTCAATAAAATGTTTTCATATTGATTTAACTCGAACTAATTATATGAAACGTTTTCACAACATTTTGGGAATAAGACAACAGATCTTGGTACGATCCTAGGTTTACGCGAGGTAGTTGTAGTGCACATAAGTCCCAGTGCTTACAACCTATAACCATTAGCTAGGTGACTCTAGCCACTGAGTATACAGATAGTACTATCGATTTGACAACCCTCCCAGGATATTACTCGTTGGTCATTCCAACCACATCGACGATAGTCGTAACGAGGAGTGTATACTTAAGATGTTACTGAGGCAACAACAAAACAACTAGTCGTGGTTTGGTTATAGTACTAGTGTCGTTACTTTAACTCTAAAGGTTTAGCTCACCTTGGAGGGATTATAGTCTATATTTCCCACACATTTACAACTAAACAACTAAACAACAACTTGGTTTGGGATTGGTATTCCCTGTGATGACTAATAGGACAGGTGTTCCTTTGAGAGACTATTTCTAGGAAACGTTTACCTTAAATGGTTAAACTTGGTTTCCCACACAAAAACAACTATTCATAGGAAATGTTTACTTAAATGTTAAACATGTATTTCCTGCAATAACTATTCTGGAATGTTTACCTTATTGTTAAACTTGAGTTCCTGTTAACTATCTGTTGGAAAATGTTTGCTTGATTGCTGAACCTGATTTTCCTTAACTATTGAAATGGATATGTTTACTTATTTGATAAACCTGTATATCCTGCTACTATTTATTAGGAAATGTTTATGATTAAACTTGTGTTTCCTACACAGTTATTATTGTAGTAAGAATGACATTCTTACTAATTATAGGAAATGTTTTCTTTAATTAGAACACTTGTGTTTCCTACTTTACATATAAATATTATGTTTGCGTACATGAATGATTTATACAAAACTAAAACCTGTGAATTCACTCAACATTCAATGTTGACAGTTTACTATGTTTTTCAGGGAATTAGGACTCAGGTACTCCTGCATGCATAAAGGACGTAGGCAACCTGACTATTTATGATGCCACTTTTGGGACACATGGATTTCCTTTGTATTATCAATTTCATTGGTTATACTTATGAAATCCCTCTTTTATAAATATGTATTTTCAAACACTTAAGTTGTCTTTGACAACCCTAACTTATGTACGACTTTATAAGTCGTATCTTTTGTAATAACTGTAAACTTATGGCATCTTAAATATATATGTATGTTCTGTATGATCATATACTCTGATACAATGAATGCACTATCGAATCTGTCCGCCCTCAATGCTTAAATATTATTAAAATGCTTCCGCTAATTAACTAAAAGCTTCCGCTAAACTGTTAATAAACACGATTACCGATTTGGGGGTGTGACAGTAACACATGTGTTACTTCATCGGTAATACATGTGTTAGTTGTTTTCAAAACATCCTACTCGACGGTAACACATGTGTTACTCAACGGTAACACATGTGTTAGTTGTTTTCAAAGCCCACCGAAAAACGAAAAAAAAAAGTTCGTCGAAAGTATACCTTGTCACATCTCTAATTGAAGAGAATAAAACGCTGATTATTATGGTGGAATTTTTATGATTTTTCGACTTACCGTTTGAGAGATATTTAATTTTTAAAAATGTGGAGGAAAGAGAAAAAAGTGACACATGGCATATTATGGTTGGTTCCTCCATTCTCACTCAAAAATGTTGTACCCATTTTGTAACATCCTCTCTTCTGGTCCGGTAATTTCTAATTTTAAATTGATGTATTTAATTGTATTAGAAATTATTTGATAAGTTTAAATTGCGAAACTTAGTTAAATAAGCCTCAGGACTTATTGTGCTTAGTAAATTATTGATTGTTTTGATTTACTATAGTTGACAGTGCAATAAAAGAAGTTTCTCGCAAATGGTTTTTAAGTTCCAGGCAATAGATTAAAAAGGGGACTAGTTTTAAGTGGATACGGGTCGGTGTTAAAAAGTTGGGCCGACTTATAAACCTTCCCTTTTAGGAAAGTTCTTTACTTTCCTTATTTGGTAACCTAAATCTAAAACCTCAAAAACCTTTTAAACACTTGCAAAACAAGATTTAAACCAAGGGAATTAGTTGCTGTGATCTAGTGATAGTATAAACATCATCATCATCACTTGTAAACCTCTAATTGGTAAGTTGTTTTGATGTTAATTCCATGCTTAAATTAATGGTTATGATCATTTGAAGTTTTAGTATGAATTGAAGCTTGAATGATGCTTTAATGTATGTATATGGTTGTATTTGAGTGTTTAGTAACTTAAAAACTGAGATTCATGTGATTGAAATGGTGATATAAGAATTTGGGTTCAAGCTGTGTGTTTGCAGGTCAGAATAAGAGCTGAAACGCATAGGAACGCGATCCTGAACTCTTGCCCGGATCGCGTTGCCTAATGAAAATTGAGTACATAACGTTTTCTTCTTGTGAACGCGATCCAGCCCTAGTTCCCGGATCGCGTTGCCAAGTGTTAAACGGTGACAGAATATTTTTTAAAGGCGAACGCGATCCAGCCCCCTAGTCCGGATCGCGTTTGCATGAATAATTTTGACGGGTTTTGCAAATTTTGAAAATGCATAAGTCTTTTCAGGGTCACGGTTTAGTGACGAATTTCACTAACTCGGATTGAGTTGAAATTCGCATGGTCACTCGGAAACGACCCAATGATCAAAGCTATTATTATAGCCTAGTCAGTTTTTGGCCATTCGGGGCCATCTAGGGGCCGAAAATGGCATTTTTCAGTTTTAAACGTCATTTCGGGAATTTTCTGGTTGAACTTTTGTTTGCTTAGACTTCAGGGATTTATCTGATTTGGATAAATATGTTATGATAATGATAATGAGACGAGTTACTAACTTGTTTGTTGTGTAATGTTTCAGATACCCCAAAGACTCAGTGATTAGAAGCTGAGTGTTGCGACTTCTGAGGTATCGGTGAGTGGATTTGAAACTCATGGTTTGATTTGGTTGTGTCAGTTTGATTTCAATCAATAATTATAGGATTACTATTGATAGAATGTTAACTTTGAAAGTATATGCCATATGATTGGTAGTTTGATTAGCCGGTGAGCTTGATTGTTAAATCCAGAGGTCAACTAGATTGTCAGTTGGACTTGATTGCTAATGTTGGTCAACATTGGGTTGCGTACATGTGTTGATGGAGATTAGCATTTAGTTAGCGGTTAATCACTGTTTTGGCCTACAGTTGATGTAAGTGTTCTGATGGGGCCACCCGGAACAGGGTCCTTAGGAACCACCGTTCCTCTTGACGATATTTGTTGCATTATTGATTGTGAACAAATCGATAGCTAAATTGAATTGTAGTTGATAATTCATTCACTTAGCTTCGTGCTAATCCCTCAATTTACTTCCTGCAGGTTATGTATATTATGTGGGTAGCCAGGAAGGGACGTTTTGATGCTGGGAATGTTTGAAAGTTGCAACTCTGATCCAGTTTGTAATAAATAATGTTTTGTAGTATATAATGCCCCGGTTTGTAAACAAGTTAATTATGTTTGTTTAGTAGTTAAACATGTTGTATAAAGGTTTGCGAAAATTTCAAGCAGAATTCTAATAGAATATGTATTTCAAGTATTCGCTTCCGCCAAACTTAATATTATATTGTGATATTAAATGAGGGGCGTTATACATTTGAACCTTACTCTAAGAATGGATTTTCATATGACGGTCTTTTATTTAAAAAAAAAATACTCCGTAATAATTGATCATTCTAATTCTAATATATAGCTATCTATCTTCTATCTATTCTATTCTATCTATATAATTAAAACAGAATACCATGGAGTCCTCGTAGCGTTAATTCAACCCTATATGCTTTTAATTCTAGTAATATTTAAATTGTTTTTTATATAATAAAACATTAATTTTATGTTTTTTATTTAAATTACACTGCGAATAAATCAACTTCAATATTCACATTACCCAAATTCGATTCGTATCCATATACTTGGAAAAATAAGTTTCATTACATTAGTAGCGATTTGCATGAAGCGTTAATGATATTTATATTAAGCATTGTTTTTTTTGTTTATTAGTATGTTTGATTTGATTATATGTATTCTCATGAGATGATTCTCATAATTGCAAACTTGAAAATTTGCTTTATACGCTAAAATTAAAAAAAATTGTATATGTATATATATAGATGATCTTTAAGTTGTCGTTGGATTTAGATGAGGATACTTGTAGGTTATATAAAATTGATTTTTAACATAAAACTATATCATAACCCGCGAATTCGCGGGGCTACCACAATTTTAATACAGTTTTTTATTATATTGCAATTTTATTTAATTCTATCATATCAAGAAACAGAGAATGCAGATTATAATAGAAGTATAGATTAGGTATGCCTTAATATATGTGTGTGCAATAGTCGTTAGAGGTGGAATATAAGTCTGGTAACGAGTTGCAATAGTTGTGTGCAACAATTGTAACTGCAACTACAGTTGCATTTGTCACTAAAAATGAATGATAGTTACACACAGCAACAGCTACTGCAATGCGCGTACAGAACACAAACAACACATGGACAGCCAAGAGAAGTCAATTACTTACTTTATGAATTCCAAACACATCAGACATGTCGATGCGCGTACATACAACACATAACTAAAAATAAACAGATAATGAATTTACCAGCTTGAATTTTTACATACTCACTCTATACATCACCGTTGCGGGAACCATGCATACTAGATCAGAAATGTAAATTCCACTAAACTAATGGCCAATGTATAACACCCCATGTTTTCAAGACATTTTTTTTTTTTAATAACCTGGAAGAGTTATCCCATTCAACAAACTTTACATATAACATAATATCAAAGGTTAGTTATTACACATACTATCATTAAGTTATTTTGTTACAAACTCACAATCTAGTGGTGTTATTTATACAAACGTTTAACTTCCAACTAAAAGTAATCAAGAGTGCCCAGCTTGTCAAACATTTCACCCAAAACCTCTCAACCGAGCATAAGCAAACTTAACCTGCAAAAGTGAGGTGGGGGATTAGCACGAAGCTAAGTGAATAACGATTCCAACAATCTAACTTAGCATAAACAATCAATTCACCACAATCAACTAGTAGTAACAATCAAATTAGAGGATCGGTGGTTCTTGAGGTACCCTCAGCCTGCGGATGGCCCACCAAGAACACTTATAATCCACTGCATGCCAATACAGAGATTTTACCGATAGTTCAATGCTATCTTTAATCAATATGGACGAATTCACAACGAATGTTCATCAATACCATAAAGATTAACCTATAGCAACTAAACCCAACCGAAATTGACCTCTATCATTCCAACCTATCATGGAATGAGTCACTAGCAATCAATCATTTAACCGAAATCAACTTGTCAATAACTCAATAATATCAATCTACTTAAAATTGATGTAACTAAATTGTTAACACCAATTTAAACTGTGAGAACCAGTCACTCACCTGTCTCGTTTCAAGCTCCACTCAAAGATCTAATTTTATTGAGTCGTAGTCGGATCTGAAATACAAAAGAATTTCAAGTCAGTCCTCCGAGTATATTTACATAACTTAATGTCAACAATCAAACAGGTACTAAGTTATATAAACATATTATGCAAGCAAAAATCACATTATAAGGCTCAAGTTAAAATTTCTATCCAGCCAAGGGAATCCGGCCGTATTCCTTGGAATCCGGCCGTATTCAGATGAATACGCCCGTATTCCAGTGAATACGCCCGTATTCCCCAGTCATTTCAGCTTCAATTTCAACCAGAACCCAATCTAAGGAATACGTTTGGGAATACACCCCGGGAATACGCCGTATTCCCTTGAATACGTCCGGATTCAGGGGAATCCGACCGTATTCCCAGTTTCTTCCAGACCTGCACATTACCATTTCCTGCACACTTGCAACTACGAACCCAAAATCACAAATCAATAAAACTGAGCTCTAAACTTGACTTTTTACCTTTCTTTGGTCACAACAACATATACTAACATCATATATCAAAGATTCAAGCTTCAAATCATCACAAATTCAATCATTCACCTATAACCTAACAATTCCACTTTCAAACTCAAAAACTCATGAATCTAACAATTTATTCATGTAATCATCATCAAATTAGTTTATAATCATTCACCTAGCTATTACACCTTTAAACAACTATCAATTCTATCATTTAAGCTTCAATTCCTATCATTCAAGCAATTTCATCATTTAGGTTAAACAAGAGTTTAACTTACCAATAAAGAACAAAGAGAAGATTATGAGGATGGTGATGATGATAGTTTAACAAGAAGATCACAGCTTTAATCTTGATCACTTTTCACTAGTAATTTGTGTAGGTTTTTTTTTTTTTTTTTTTGTTTAAGAGGGAGTTGAGATATACAAATGAAGAACACAAAAGAAAGTTGGGGAAAACATAAGTCAGCCTCCTTTTTCTTTTATTAACCGCCTCATTCTCACACAGTGTAATATTATACCCCTTTTTAACCTATTGTCTGGAACCTCGATTTCAAATGCGATAAAATTATTTTATTTTACCGTCACCTAAATTTATTTAAAATAAATTATTTTTCACTAGTCACAATATTTTCTGAGGCTTATTTACCTATAACTTTCACAATCAAACACAAAATACAATTAAATATCACAATTAAATATCAAGAAGTACTTGTTTCTCCTAGGCCCGATTTGGGGATGTTACAAATCTTCCCTCCTTAAGAAGATTTCGTCCCCGAAATCTCACTAGACATAAACAAACTAGGATATCTAGTTCTCATACTCTCCTCGGTTTCCCATGTTAAATCTGCACCCAAGCTATGCTTCCATTTAACTAATACCAAAGGAATTTCTTTTCTACGAAGCTTGGTTACTTTTCTATCTAAAAGCTCAAGAGGTTCTTCCACCAATTTCTTACTTGGGTCAACTCTAAGATCTTGCAAAGGAAGGATTTGGGATTGATCCTCCACATTGCACTTTCTTAAATAACAGACATTAAACGTATCATGAATACCAGCTAATTCAGGAGGAAGTTCCAAAGAAACCGATTGGTCATTAATTACTTGTCGAACTTTAAATGGACCAATATAACGGGGAGCTAACTTTCCACGCTTACCAAATCTAATAACACCCTTCCATGGAGAAACTTTCAAATATACAAGTTCACCTTCAACAAAAACAACGGGTCGTCTACGTGGATCAGCATACTGTTTTTGCCTATCTCTAGCTGCATTCAATTTCTCACGTGCAATCTTAACTTTATCAGCTGTAATTTGTACTATATCGGGGCCAACAAACTGCTTTTCTCCTGCTTCTAACCAACATGTTGGAGTTCGACAACGACGGCCATACAACATTTCGTACGGTGGCATACCAATACTAGAATGATAAGAGTTGTTATACGCAAACTCTATCAAAGGTAAGTGTGAATCCCAAGAACCGCCATACTCAAGTACACAAGCGCTTAACATATCCTCTAGAGTCTGAATAGTACGTTCTGACTGTCCATCCGTCTGAGGATGATAAGCTGTACTGAGATTAATTCGGGTACCTAACTCACGCTGCAAACTTTGCCAAAAACCAGAAACAAACCGGGAATCTCTATCGGAAACAATAGACAAAGGAATGCCATGTCTTACAATAATCTCGTGAATATACAAAAGAGATAACCGCGTCAAAGAAGCAGTTTCGCTGGTGGCAAGAAAATGGGCACTTTTAGTCAAACGATCGACAATGACCCAAATCATATCATTTCCTTTCTGTGTATGAGGCAACTTAGTAACAAAATCCATAGTGATATGCTCCCACTTCCACTCAGGGATATCCAACTGTTTTAACGTACCATAAGGTTTCTGATGCTCTGCTTTTACTTGGGAACAAATATGGCAAGTTTCAACCATCCTAGCAACATCAGTTTTCATCGTTGGCCACCAATATAACGGTTTCAAATCGTTATACATTTTCGTACTCCCTGGATGTACTGATAACCTCGATTTGTGTGCCTCGGTCAATATTAAATCCCGTAGTCCCCCAATCAATGGAACCCAAGCCCGAGACTGAAAAGTTTTCAACCCACGAGAATCATCAACCTATAAATCTTTCCTTTTCAACAAAATCTCGGATTTCAAATTTTGATCTAACAACGCCTCTAACTGTGCAGCTTTCAACTGAGAAATCAAATCAGAAGATATTTCCAAGCGCATAAAGTAGACTCGATTAGAAGATACCTTTCGACTTAAAGCATCGGCTACTACATTAGCTTTACCTGGATGATATCGGATTTCACAATCATAATCCTTAATCAATTCCAACCAACGGCGCTGTCTCATATTAAGCTCTTTCTGAGAAAACATGTACTGGAGGCTTTTATGATCTGTACATACAATGCATTTGGTACCGTATAAATAATGTCTCAAGATTTTTAGCGCGAATACCACAGCTGCAAGCTCCAAATCGTGTGTAGGATAATTTCTTTCATGAGTTTTGAGCTGACGAGAAGCATATGCAACAACACGATCACATTGCATTAAAACTGCACCCAACCCAGCATGTGAAGCATCACAATAAACCACAAAACCATCGGAACCATCAGGAAGTGCTAACACTGGAGCTTGACACAACAACTGCTTAAGAGTCTGAAAAGAAGATTCTTGTTGATCACCCCACTGAAACTTAACATCTTTCCTAGTCAATCGAGTCAACGGACCAGCAATCTTAGAAAAAATCTTGAATAAATTTCCGATAATACCCAGCTAAACCAAGGAAACTTTTAATCTCAGAAGGGGATTTAGGAGCATTCCAATTCATAACAGCTTCTACTTTAGAAGGATCTACTTTAACTCCATCATTACAAATGATATGACCAAGAAATTGCACCTCTCGAAGCCAGAATTCACATTTAGAAAATTTAGCATAAAGGTGTTCTCTTTTCAGAATTTCCAGAATCAACCTCAAATGACGTTCATGTTCAAATTCAGACTTAGAATAAATCAATATATCGTCAATAAACACAATTACAAACTTGTCTAGAAAAGGTCGACATATTCGATTCATTAAGTCCATAAAAATAGCAGGGGCATTAGTCAATCCAAAAGGCATGACTAAAAACTCATAATGTCCGTACCTGGTGCGAAAAGCAGTTTTAGGAACATCTTCCTCACGTACTCGCACTTGGTGATAACCGGATCTCAAATCAATCTTAGAAAAGTAAGATGATCCTTGCAACTGGTCAAAGAGTTCATCGATTCTGGGCAAAGGGTATTTATTTTTCACTGTTCTCTTATTAAGTTCCCGGTAATCGATACACATACGTAAAGTACCATCTTTCATTTTCACAAACAATACCGGAGCGCCCCACGGGGAAGAACTCGGCCTTATAAACCCTTTATCTAACAATTCCTGAATCTGACCCATCATTTCCCGAATTTCAGCTGGAGCTAATCTATAAGGAGACTTAGCTACCGGAGTCGAACCCGGAATCAAATCAATCTGATATTCTACTTCTCTTACAGGGGGCAAACCAGACAATTCATCAGGGAACACCTCCGGGTATTCAGAAACCACCCGGATATCGGAAATGGATTTCTTTCCTAATTTAGTATCAACCGCGTAACACAAATAAGAATCACAGCCCTTAGCTAGAGATTTTCTAGCCTTCATCACAGAAATCAACGGAATATTACCCCTTTCCCGTTCCCCTCGAGCCATAACGTGAGACTCATCAGAGACGGGAATTTTTATAATCTTTCTATGACAATCAATATTAGCTTTATTTAAGCTCAACCAATCCATACCGATAACCGCATCGAAACTCGGAATTGGCATTAACAGAAATGAAATCAGAAAGTTATGACCCTCTATTAGTATACTAGCTCCAGTTACAGATGTGGTAACAGGAACTACCTTACCATCATCAATTTCAACTTCTAAAGGTTTCACAATCAAAGAGGGAATCAATTTCAATCTATCACAAAATTTCACAGATATAAACGAGCAATTGGCACCAGAATCAAATAATACGCGAGCTGGTATATTATTTATGAGAAATGTACCCGTTATAATGTCTTCAGTAGTGACAGCTTCATCCACTGTCATTTGAAAAGCTCGACTAGCAGCTACTGGTGGAGTTTTCCTCTTTTGGTTGGAGGATGAGGAACCCTTAGCCATACCCATACTCTGTCTCTTAGCCTCTGTACAATCTCCAGCTCTATGCCCCTCTTTTTGACAATTCCAACACACGCTATTAGGAAACGTACAATCCTTGGCAGCGTGTCCGAAAATTCCACACTTAACACATCTTGATGTTTGGGGAGTACAATGACCATTATGTCTAGCTCGACATTTGTTACAATAATTACTATCCATTGGGTTAAACCTCCGATTCTGCTGACTACCTTGCCCCTTTTGTTTACTAGATGAATTTCCTTTTTGTTTCTGTGAATACCTTTCTTTGTTCATTGCCCTTTTTGCTTGAATGTCACCATCTACCGAACGAGCATAATCGTATGCTTGTGAAAGAGAACTAGCTAATCTCACTGAAGTACGGTAATCTGGAGGTAAAGTCTTCACAAAATGTTCAATCTGAGTTCTATCAGTCGGAACCCACTGTCTCACAAATCACAATTTATCAGAAAATTGCCTAATAAGCTCTTCAATCGACATTTGATCCGTCTTTTGCAAGTCAAGAAACTCTTGTCTGATACGTGATAAATTATACTCGGAACAGAATTGTTTACAAACTTCAGCATGAAAGTCTGACCATCTAATCATTTTGATTTGTTCCGATGTCAATGGTGCAGTTATAGCATCCCACCATGACATTGCTTGACCCTTTAACAACTGAACCGCATATGGTACTTTATCCTTCTCTTCACAATGGCAAACCTCCAATTTTCGCTCCACATCACGTAACCAATCCAAAGTTTCAGTAGGATTAGTACTTCCAGAGAATGAAGAAGGATTAGTGGACATAAAAGTCTTAAGTGAACAACCCACTTTTAGCTGCTGAAATGAAGGAATCGCATGTATCTGGTAATTAGGAAAACCGGAAGAAGAAAAAGGTACAGTAGTTTGATAACTATAACCTTGTTGCTGCTGCTGAGAAACAAAAGGTGTAGATACTGGAATTCGCTCAAAAGATACAACAGGAGGAGCAGTAGTTATAACATGTGGCTGATTAAGAATAGGCTGTCGAGAAGACCCAGCCTGTTCATTCTGTAATTCTAACACCCGATTCTCTAATCTCATAATGTACTCTTGATCAGTTTCTGTTTCCACGCCTCTTGGATTAGATATTCCATTATGCTCCTGATTTTCTGGTGGTGCATTGATCTGAGAGGCTTCATTAAGAGTATGGACAGGTTGCTCATTATCCGCCATTTCTGAAATCACATCATATCTCAAAATTCGTTAATCATTAGTACTAGCAACTAATCAAATTTCCTTTCCTAACTAATCCCCATAACATAAAATGTTTGACCAACGGGACTAAGCTTAGGTATGAACACCTAACATGTTCATTCCCCTAAACTTACGCTCTGATACCAACTTATAACACCCCATGTTTTCAAGACATTTTTTTTTTTAATAACCTGGAAGCGTTATCCCATTCAACAAACTTTACATATAACATAATATCAAAGGTTAGTTATTACACATACTATCATTAAGTTATTTTGTTACAAACTCACAATCTAGTGGTGTTATTTATAAAAACGTTTAACTTCCAACTAAAAGTAATCAAGAGTGCCCAGCTTGTCAAACATTTCACCCAAAACCTCTCAACCGAGCATAAGCAAACTTAACCTGCAAAAGTGAGGTGGGGGATTAGCACGAAGCTAAGTGAATAACGATTCCAACAATCTAACTTAGCATAAACAATCAATTCACCACAATCAACTAATAGTAACAATCAAATTAGAGGATCGGTGGTTCTTGAGGTACCCTCAGCCTGCGGATGGCCCACCAAGAACACTTATAATCCACTGCAGGCCAATACAGAGATTTTACCGATAGTTCAATGCTATCTTTAATCAATATGGACGAATTCACAACGAATGTTCATCAATACCATAAAGATTAACCTATAGCAACTAAACCTAACCGAAATTGACCTCTATCATTCCAACCTATCATGGAATGAGTCACTAGCAATCAATCATTTAACCGAAATCAACTTGTCAATAACTCAATAATATCAATCTACTTAAAATTGATGTAACTAAATTGTTAACACCAATTTAAACTGTGAGAACCAGTCACTCACCTGTCTCGTTTCAAGCTCCACTCAAAGATCTAATTTTATTGAGTCGTAGTCGGATCTGAAATACAAAAGAATTTCAAGTCAGTCCTCCGAGTATATTTACATAACTTAATGTCAACAATCAAACAGGTATTAAGTTATATAAACATATTATGCAAGCAAAAATCACATTATAAGGCTCAAGTTAAAATTTCTGTCCAGCCAAGGGAATCCGGCCGTATTCCTTGGAATCCGGCCGTATTCAGATGAATACGCCCGTATTCCAGTGAATACGCCCATATTCCCCAGTCATTTCAGCTTCAATTTCAACCAGAACCCAATCTAAGGAATACGTTTGGGAATACACCCCGGGAATACGCCGTATTCCCTTGAATACGTTCGGATTCAGGGGAATCCAACCGTATTCCCAGTTTCTTCCAGACCTACACATTACCATTTCCAGCACACTTGCAACAACGAACCCAAAATCACAAATCAATAAAACTGAGCTCTAAACTCGACTTTTTACCTTTCTTTGGTCACAACAACATATACTAACATCATATATCAAAGATTCAAGCTTCAAATCATCACAAATTCAATCATTCACCTATAACCTAACAATTCCACTTTCAAACTCAAAAACTCATGAATCTAACAATTTATTCATGTAATCATCATCAAATTAGTTTATAATCATTCACCTAGCTATTACACCTTTAAACAACTATCAATTCTATCATTTAAGCTTCAATTCCTATCATTCAAGCAATTTCATCATTTAGGTTAAACAAGAGTTTAACTTACCAATAAAGAACAAGGAGAAGATTATGAGGATGGTGATGATGATAGTTTAACAAGAAGATCACAGCTTTAATCTTGATCACTTTTCACTAGTAATTTGTGTAGGTTTTTTTTTTTTTTGTTTAAGAGGGAGTTGAGATATACAAATGAAGAACACAAAAGAAAGTTGGGGAAAACATAAGTCGGCCTCCTTTTTCTTTTATTAACCGCCTCATTCTCACACAGTGTAATATTATACCCCTTTTTAACCTATTGTCTGGAACCTCGATTTCAAATGCGATAAAATTATTTTATTTTACCGTCACCTAAGTTTATTTAAAACAAATTATTTTTCACTAGTCACAATATTTCCTGAGGCTTATTTACCTATAACTTTCACAATCAAACACAAAATACAATTAAATATCACAATTAAATATCAAGAAATACCTGTTTCTCCTAGGACCGATTTGGGGATGTTACACAATGGGTGTCTGAAAGCGTGACACGTATATTGATCCTAATGTTTCTGATTCTCCATCCTTTCCCCTGCATTGAGCATTATATAAATTCCACATATTGTATATGAAACAATTAGATTACTTGGACAGTAATTGTTTCGGGTAAACCATAGCTTGATAAATTTTGAACAATAAATTCACTGATTTCAAGATGAACCCATCTTAACCTGTTAACCACAGTTATTCAGAACTTACATCTCTTGTGACTATTGACCTTTGCCATCCTGAAATGGCATAATATGATTGTCATCGGTGGATAACTAAGCTAAAGTAGTTTGATCTAGTTCAATTGCACCATATCCAACAGTTTCTGCTTATAGGGTATGCTCTATAATTGTCATAGCCTGCAACCACTAATATAACACCCACTTTAGCGCCTAGGGTATTCTGGTAATTTTTCCTAATTCTAAATTGTTATTTAATGTGTTTAGAAATTTATTTGTTATTTCATTATGTTAATTGTGAATAATAGGTAAAAGTTAAACGACCTATTGTGACTAGTGAATTATTACTTGTTTTAAATTATTGTAGTTGACGGTAAAATAAAATAATTGGATTCGTGAATGGCTTCTAGGTTCCAAACAATAGGTTAAAAAGGAGGAATAAAAATTAGATGGACAGGGTTGGTTTAGAGGGATAAGCCGACTCCCTTTTTGTAACTTTCCCAAAAAAATTTCTTACTTCTCCTTTTGCTCTCAAATTCACACAAGAAAAAAAAAGAAGAAAGCCATAAGCAAGAAATTGAGAATATACTAAGGCTGTGATTTTGATTACATCAGAATATCATCATCTTGTTTACTTCCTCTTGATTGTAAGTATTCATAATTAAGTTGTTCATGAACTTGCTTCATTGAAAGTAGTTGCTAGATGGTCTTAAATGAGATTAAAAAGTTGATACTTGATGTTAATAGATAAAATATAAGGTTTTCGATTGCTATATGATGTTAATAAGCTAAGTTATTGATGAATTCTTCAAGTTTTGAATTGAAAGTGTTAGGGTTCATGTTATATATATATATATACATGAGATTGAAATAGGAATTGAAGTGAAATAAATGTTATTGGCTTATATCATGCTTATGTGATATTATTTGAGTTATAAGTTTCTGCAGAATCTGAGTTATTGTGAGATTGGGTTTAAATTTCAGATTCTGAGTTTGCAGCAGGTTGCAGAATCGCTGGGTTTTGGGTCTACCCGGCGGGTAAGTCAGTTCCACGGGTAATCCGGCGGGTAAAACCAATCCGGCGGGTAAAACCAATCCGGCAGGTAGCTTGTGTGCAATTTTGATCCGCAGTTGGACTTGAGTTTTGCCTTGATTATACTCGGCGGGTACCCCTTTTAGCCGGTGGGTACCCAACTGGCTAGGCTGATTCTTGTTTAAGTTTTAAGTATGATGGTTTATGTGTATCATTATTATTAAACCATGTTTCTAATGACTATTGTTTAAGTTGCATGCTTATATCATATAAGTTTTGCATATGTTTAAGTATGTAATACTGAATTAGGTTGTATCAATTTTGAAATGAGTTACTAACTTATTATTCTGTTATGTTCTTAGATCAACCGAAGACTCAGTAACATAAGACTTCTGAGTTTGGAGATAAAGTTGATCAGGTGAGTGGACTTGTGACTCTCAGTGTAAATTGGTGTAACATATTTGATTACTACGAGTAAACATAGTTTTGATGTTTATAGACTGTTAGTCAGACCTGATACATGTGATTATGTGGTTCATAGCCTTTGGGCATTATGTGCTGTGGAGGTCAACTACGGTTGGACTTGGTTGCTATAGGTTAGTCAACATAGGAATTGTGAACATTTGTTGTGAATGAGATCCTATGTTGATTAAAGATAGCAATGAGTTATCGGTAAAGCCACTGTGTGGCCTGTAGTTGGTTATAAGTGTTGTTTGGAGGACCACCGCGGCAATGAGGGTACCTCAAGGACCACCGATCCTCTGATTATTTGTTGTAAACAGATTTGTTGAGCTAAGTTAGAATGTTAGTTGCATGTCTATTCACTTAGCTTCGTGCTAATCTGTAACACCCCCAAATTCGTTTAGCGGAAGCATTGGTATAAGCTGGGGATGCCACAATTACATTGTACATGCATACGTATCAGAGCATATGATTACTACAGGACATATATATTAAGATGCCAAGAGTAATAGTTACAAAGTTTACGATTCATCGAATCGTATAAGTAGTTAAATTGTACAAAAGTGGATTTCGTAAATATGACTAAGAACATATTAGTTATACAAAAGAAATCCATATGTTTCAAAAAGTTGGCATCCTAAATCTTCAAGGGTCGCCTAGATTTCCATTTGTGCAGGCGGTCCTTACGTGTGCAGCTAATTCCCTGAATAACATAGTAAAAAGTCAACAACGAGGTTGAGTGAATTCATAGGTTTTACGTTTGCAAGTACAATTCGTAAACCAAATATGTTTGTGAACAGTTATTGTCATAATAGTTAAGTAATCGTTTTGTGGAATATTATCCAAATATAGTTCGGTTGGGATGCTGCCCAAAATACTGTTTACGTGGGATGTTACCCAAAGTACAGTTTAAAGTACGTTGCTGGTCGTTCTCCAGCGTTTACAAAACAGTACCGGTCGTTCTCCGGTCTAAAGACACACGGGTCGTTCTCCCGTCCAACTCGGCCAGTCGTTCTCTGGCAATAAACACTGCTGGTCGTTCTCCAGCGAAACACAGTACCGGTCGTTCTCCGGTCAAAAGACGCATGGGTCATTCTCCCATCTAAATACGCACGGGTCGTTCTCCCGTCCACTTAGCCAGTCGTTCTCTGGCACTAAAATACGTTGCTGGTCGTTCTCCAGCGTTTACATAAAAAGTACCGGTCATTCTCCGGTTTACCAAACAAAGTTTAACATGTTTATGAAAAGGTTGTTTCATAAATACCAGTTTCGTATAAGTTTTCAACAGTTCAAAGTACTCTAATCGTTCGAGTAAAACAAGTATACAATCGTGTATGTAAAAGCAGTTATGGCAATCGATAAACAGTTGACTATGTTTCTCACCCCAAGTTGTAAGCAATAAAACAGTTAAAAGTGGGGCTGTGAACTCACCTGTTGAGTTAAGTACATTCGAGTACTAGCAAAGCCTAAAGCCCAAGTATGGTCCTGAATCTCCTAACGCCCTAAACGTATGAGATTTAATAAGTATGTGGATGTCGTAGTTAACCATCCATGCTAGTGTTCGTACAACCAAGTTATGTCCAAAGTGTTCGTTTAATGTTTACATTTGTATTTTATAGTTGTGAAAATGTACACGACTCGTTGGTGATAGTTTGAAATCATAACTTCAGAAGTATAATTCTGTTTGTTTCGTTGTATTTTTATAAAGTATGAAATTTTGTACGGGGGTCCGGGGGCAGCGCCCCTGGTAGCGGGGTCCAAGGGGTGGCAACCCCTGGCGGGGTCCAAGGGGCAGAGCCCCTGGTTGGGGTTGAGCTGTAGTAAAAACGCATTCGAAATTTCATTTCGGAGTAAAATCAGGTGGTAAAATCTCAGTCTCAACACTTAGTGAAAAAGTTGTAAACTTTCTGTTTTTAGCGTCAGTTGAGGCGTCACTTAATAGTTTATAGCGACACTTAGGAAGTGTCGTATGAAATGATAAATTCTGATTTATTAGCGTCACTTGAGGAAGTGACGCATAAGGGGCGACACTTATGCAAGTGTCGGGTATGAGTGTCAGTGTAAGTGTCGGTCAAGGTGAAAATCGAATTTAGGCGTCACTTAGGTTAGTGCCGCATGGAGTGTCGGGTTACCGACACTTAACGAAGTGCCGCAAAAAGAGGGTTTTTGGCGTCACTTAGGGAAGTGACGCAAGATTAGGGTTTTATGCGACACTTAGTGCGTCACTTAAGTGTCGCTACACTGTTTTTGACACCAATGCGTCACTTACCACTGTTCGACGAACAGCTCACAAAAACGGGTTTTCGGTTCGATTTTGGACATTTTCAGTTGTATAAAACACTAAAACATGATGATCTAAGTATACTAAACATGAAATATCAAATGAAACTTTGAAATCTAAAAGTTTACGAAATATCATGATCTTACAAAGTTAACGCGAAGAAAATCCGGAAAGGTAGAAGTGTAGATCGTTGCGAGGTGATCGTTTTTCTCTAAATGAGCTTGATGATTTATGAAGTTCTTGTAGTAGTTTTTGGTGATTTTGTGAAGAAGGTGGTGATGTTTCTTTGAAAGAGAGAGAGAGAGAGATAGATAGATAAAAATGATGATGAAAATGAAAAGAATGAGGAAAAGAGGTGGGAAGGGGTGGGGATATGGGTTGGTGACTTGAGTCCCCATTTTGTGGTATTTTATCCGTGTTCGTTTACCCGATCGTTAAATGTTAATATATTTTAAATGATAAATATTTAAATACGTTTTTGCTTATATTTTTGGTTGGAATATTTTATGGAATTAATTTAGTTAAGTTTATAAAATTTTAACTTTGTTTCGTTTCAGTTTACAAAATAAACATTTATACGTTATAAAATACTTTGTAAATATTATCGACATAATATTTAATAATCGTTAATGTTATTTAATAATTTCGTTTTATTAAATAATTTGTGTTCACCAACAGTCGTATATTTGTGTCGCGTTTATTCTAAATTGTTTCGTACGTAATTATAACTAATTACAATTAAGTAATACTACGCGTATTAACTAGTTGGGCTTTGCTAGACTTACCTCTAAAATGTGTTGTGAATTCACTCAAAGTAGGGGATTAGCCTAAAAATGCGTGCAATTAACGTTTATAATTATGTCGAAATTGCGGGGTGTCACATAATCCCACCACTTTACTTCTTACAGGTTATGTTTTGATATAGGGGTGGGCAGGAAGTTTGATTGGAAGGAATGTTTGACAGCTTATGTACTCTGATGTCTTTTGACACCTAATGACATGTTTTGGTTTATATAACGTCCTGACAGTAGTATTATGTTTCTTAATCTTATAATTTGGCACGTGTATTATGTAATGTTTTGAAAGTATTATAACTATACCTATGTATGTAATATATGTTATATATTATTTATATTGGGATTTGCGCTTCCGCTAATAATAATAATAATAATAATAATAATAATAATAATAATAATAATAATAATAAAAATGGATTCAAATGAGGGGTGTTATAATTTGGTATCAGAGCATAGGTTTGGGTGAATTAAACATTGGTAAGGTGTTCAATCCCAAATCTATTTTGTGTCAGTCAAACATTACAGGTGTGGGATTTAGTTACGATATGAGAATTGGTTAGTATGTTAGGTACTAACAATTAACGAGTTGTGAGATGTGTTGTTATTACAAATATGGCATATAATGAACACCGACCAATACTCTCAACAATGCCTCTAGAATCGATGTTCCTCCTTCTGAGACTCATAATGAGAGACACAGGCAGTCTGGTACCTCTGTTTCAGTGGGTGAGGAAACTGATAGGTATGATTATATGCTGCAGTTAGAGGACGAGCTGCAGGAACTACATAGATTTAGACAAAGAACTTTAGAAGTTGGATCTTCACAGCAAATTTCTCAGTCACAGCCGGTTAAGAGTAGTATTCCACCTCCTGTGGTATCATCTTCCTAGATTCCGGTGTCCCTACCGTTTTACTATCAGCAACCCTATGGTACATCTTATCAGACTACTGTTCCTTTTGCATATTCTGGTCCATACAGTTATCAGTTACCGGTGTTTCCACCATTAGCTCAACAACAGCAAAATGTTTGTTCTTTTAAAACCTTTATGGCCAGTAAACCATCGAAATATTCTGGTAACAGTAATCCTTCTGTTACTTTGGATTGGTTGCGAGATATGGAAAGAAAATTTGAGGTTTGCAGGTGTGAAGAAGAAGTTAAAGTCCCTTATGATGCTCAGCTTTTGAAGGGACAGGCCATGACTTGGTGGGATTCCATTACTGCATCTTTAACTCCTCAACAAAGATAATCGATCCGGTGGTCAGATTTTTACAATGAAATGTGTAAACATTTTTGCTCAGAATTTGACATGTCTAGAATTAGACGGGAGTTTATGGAATTACTATAACACCCCTCATTCTATACATCAATATTATATGATTTACCTCGGAAACGTAAATTGAAAACATACTTTATTACTATACATTATATACTATGTACAAAACTATTTTAAAACTTTATACAACATAGTTTAGAAGTTCATAAACCATAATCCAACAACAAACGAGGTGTTATGTAATTACAACAAACTTTTGTTTATCACAAAACATATCAGAGTTCTCGGTTGGTCAAACATTCCTTACAAAGTACCAGCTTCCCGCCCTACAATAACTCAATACTTGACCTGTATGAAGTATTATGGTGGGATTAGCACGAAGCTAATTGAATGAATATGTCACAAACAATTCAACTTAGCATAACTACTTGTTTACATTCAATAACCGTAAGCACACATTAATCAATGAGGATCGGTGGCTCTTGAGATACCATAATACCCGGGTGGCTCTCCAAGAACACTTACCATCAATTTGTAAGGCCAATACAGAATAGACCTGTAACACCCCAAATTTCAGGAATTTAATATCGTAAGCGGATATATTTTTATTACGAAATATTATTATGTAGATAATAAGATACAAAGGAAAACGTAAACGGTTTTATCAGTTTCAGACTGTCGGAAATAAAGGGAATAAATTAATACAGTAATATATAGATATGTACGTACGGATACAAGTTTATCCTTTATCCATTCTAAAAACCTCCTGAGCCTTTCCAGAGACTTCAATAAATTGCAGGAACCAATTCAAGAGCTAAGATTCAACTTTTAAATTCTGATTCAAGTTCTTCTAGGTTTAATTCATGATCTATTTCATCACCTTCAACCTATGAAAGTAATTTCATATGTGTTCTTAACCTAGTTTTTGGGTTTTCATGGGTTTTAATAAATTAATGGTTCTAATCCGAAATTAGGGTTCTAAATTGAATGATTTGATGTTAGTAGGTGTTTTTATGAGCATGGGTAATCATATAACACATTGAAAGTGGTGAAATCATGATTTATATTCATGGGTAATTTTAGGGTTTATGCTAGATTCTTATGAAATTATGAAATAAGCTTAATAATGTTAATAATGATGCTACTAGAGCATGATTATGAATATAGAACAAGAATTAAAATGATAAAGTTGATAAGTGATGAATTTTAGAATGAGTGTTCATGGTGATCCATATGAACTATTTTAAGATTTTGTTAATAAGTTTAAAGATGTTATAAATAGTGTTAATAGAGTATGAATATGATGATGATACATGAATAAATGATGTAAAGCTTGTTAGTGGAATAAGTATGATATGTTAAGGTAAAGTGTATGTTAATGAAGTAAGATTAATTAAAGTGGGGGAGTGTGACACCCGTCAAATTAGGACTAGTAATTAGTGCCTAATCAAGTTTTAATACATGTAATTAGTTCTGTGTTAGGCTAATTAATGTATCAATATATATGTTGTTGAATATATACAAGAATACGATTTAATTAAATCGTACAAGTTCAAACCGAACGTGTTTCGATCAATTAAATACGGACGTTGGTGAACAATTTAATTTAAATAATACAACATTATTTAAAGATACAATTATATCCAAAAAAATTATTTTATAATATTTCGTACACAATTCATAACATACAATCGATGATTACGCGAGTAAAATGTTAAGCACACAAACAAACAAAACAAGTTAGCGTTATATTTTATAACGAAATCATTAAGTATTTGATAAAATACTTCACAAAAGTATTGGGTAATTATTCGTATTTTTAAAATAATTAATTAAACGTTTTAAACGATCTGGAAAATGAACACCGAACGGAACGCGAATGCACGGGATTAAAAGTGGAGACCCACAATCCGGTGGGCCCCCACCAAAAATCTGCCCAAAAGTGGGATCCCCTCCCCACTTTTCTTCCATAATCACCATCATCATCTCTCTCCTTCTTCCTTTTTCTCTCAAATAACCAAACCAAACCACCAACTTAAATCCCAAAATAACACCCTAAATCGTCATCAAATCATCAAGATTTTTACATAAACGGAACCACCACGCTACGATCTACAATCCTATCTTTCCGGATTTTCATTCCGACACTTTGTAAGTTTTCCGACAAAAGTCGAAACCTCTCATTTTAGCTTATTTTTACATATTTACGGGTTATTTAGGTGTATATATGTCCATTACTAAGGGGAAAACACGATTTTATAGTTTAAAAATGAGTTAGATTTGAGGTTTGGGTTGGAAAATCTCGACAGTCGCTGGGTACTGGGCTGGTGTTCATCTTTGCGACACAAGCCTTGTGTCGCAGGTTGTGTCGTATAAAACACTTTGTGTCGTGTTTTGTGTCGTAAAAACTCAGTTATGTCGAACCTTTTGCGACACAATATCGTGTCGTACCTTATGTCACAAATACCATGCGACACAATCATTATGTCGCTGTTAAATCAGCATTATCCGCTTATGCGACGCTGCCCTTGTGTCGCTAAGCTCTTGTGTCGCACTTCTATGCGACACAACCCTTGTGTCGCATGACAAATTTTTATGTCGCATCTTGTGTCGCATAAAACAGGATGTTTAAAAACTCAGATTTTCACTAAGTGTTGGACTAGTAAAACCTTAAACTTTTAAACTACACGACTTCGGAAATACATTGGTATATATGATACAAGCATAAGACTTCGAAAAACAAGATAATAATGTTGAGATTATTATTACAAAACAATCACCAACGGGTCGTACATGTTTTCAAATATTCAAGTCAATCAACCAAATCGTAGTAATTTGGACAAGTCAATCAACCAAATCGGGGTAAATTGGGACAAAACAATTACAAAGGTAGTCTTTCGAGATGCCTAAACAATTAATAACCATCGCGTGTCATGGACACCCTCAGGTTACAAGTCTTCGGACATCAATACAAGTCAAGCCAAATCAAGTTTATTTGTTTAAACGCTTCAAGACTCAGGTGAGTCTCATGGCCCCTATTTTACTGCTTTTCAATCAGGGGTGTGATATTATTGCTCGTTTTGTTTTACAAGTTGATCGTAAGTACAAATCAAATCAAATACTACATGAGTTTCAAGCTAATCAATTTAAAGCCCTCCATAGCATAGTCAGGTAATACGTAGTAGCGTGAATGTTAGTATATGATATCATATAGGATTGACAATCCTCGTCCGGGTTAGCACGCACTAACTGGTCAAACGGACGTAATAGCATTTGGGACGACGAGTGTAGATTAGGCACTCGTAGGAGGCATTCAAGTTAGGTTTCCTTAATTGGACCTGACAACTCAAGTTAAGCTCAGACTTTGTGCTCATGGCTGTATAACTTTTATTTTGCTTAATTGCATTTTAAATTCAATTATAAATCTTACGGTTCATGCAAATATATGTTGATATACAAACCTGTGAGCTCACCAGCGTTTCGCTGACCCATTTTAGCATATATCACAGGTACACATCAGTAGGTTGGACTGCTCATGCAGGATTCATTAGCTCGAGTCAGCATTCATACAATCAGAGATTTAGCTGCATTATTATATTTTGTATAGATTAATTATGTACTTAAATCTCTCAATTTCTGAAACTGAGCTAATGCAACATTATTTTGACGTAAACTTTTGTTTTATCAATACAAATGTATAACGACGCATATAGTGGTCGTTCATTATATCTTATGTGCTGTGATTATTGATTAGTAACACCCAAATCATGCTTCCGCGAAACAGTAAATTTAGGGGTGTTACAGATTGGTATCAGAACCTAAGGTTATAGTGAACTAGGTTGCATTCAGTGGGCCTAGACTATGACCGTTAGGCAGTATTTCCTTATTAGGCATGACTGGTTCAGGAATTACAGCATACGACGTTAATTTAACATAGCCTGATCAACTATGTACAATTAAAGAAAGATGATGTAAGGTCTGTAGTAGTTATGTTGAACGGGAATACACTAGTTGACTCTGACCTCGAGAGAACCGAGACTCAAACATGTCTATGTTAGACACCTTAGGCTATTATGTGGTGTATATATATATATATATATACATAGATAGGCCTTGTTACCATCTTAGGATATATTATATATGTATTATATGAATATAGGCCTCATCTCTTCTAACGCTTTGTCTCAGAATGGCAAACACACCACCTAACTCCAACTCGTCACGCCCTTATCCGTACGAATCACAAACCTCAAGGGTAGCCCGGAGGGACACCAGGTTGCCTCGAGCTAGCCCATATCCCACTCACCTCACTCTAACGGACTTAGCCACTAGAGTACACCATCACGACCAACAACTCCACGAAATGGATATCGAACTACAAGAAACTCGCGAAAACTGGAGACTCACAGCTATGGAACGAATCAATCAAGTCTCCGAAGATCACGAAAATACCGTCAGCAACATGGACATCCTTGAAAACCGTCTGGGTGAAACCGTCGAAACCATGGAGGTTGTCCACAATCAAGTAATCGGCAATCGAAACGAAATCACTGTCCTACAATCAAGGCTGCAACAGTGCGAGACACGTCTAAGGGAAACCGAGGACGCCCTACGAACTACCAACAGACTTGCAGAGTCTGTGAACCACCTCACTGCACTGCTGCCACAACTCAATTTACGTCAGAATTAGCTTAAGCTGAAATCTATATTCTATTATGCTTTCGTAGGACCTATGTAATTCGACCGGATGTAACTATTCCCGGTATTTTTGTAAAAACATCTAATCCTGTAACTTTTGGAAGTCACAACTCGGAATGGTCTATCACCTCTTGAACTCGTAATATCAATTGACAATTCCCCTCGATTATTCTACATTATTAATGTTTCATTGTGATGTCGTATGTTACCGCTTTTACATATATGCATATATTGTAATTTTCATTCTGGTGCAAATTCTTACGTACCTTTTGTTCTTTCTTGAAGAATCATGCCGCCCAAGAAGAAAAGTTACAGTGATGCCGAAATCAATGCCATTGTCTCCAGAGCCGTGGCCGATGCTCTGTCCGCTCGGAGCTCACAATGAAATAGTGATCAGACTGTTGACACCACCCCTGTCATCAAACCTTGTTCCTACAAGGATTTTCTTAGCTGCAAACCACTTTATTTCAAGGGCACTGAAGGTGCTATTGGTCTAATCAGATGGATCGAACGTATGGAATCCGTCTTCAACCTCTGCAACTGTGCTGAAGAAAACAAGGTCAAGTTCTCTGCCTACACCTTTCAGGAAGGTGCACTTACGTGGTGGAACACCCACGCAAACTCTGTAGGCATCGAAATAGCAAACCAACTTTCCTGGGATGAACTGAAGAAAAAGCTTAGAGAAAAATACTGCCCTGAAGAAGAACTGCACCGTCTAGAGGAAGAGTTCTGGCACCTGACTGTGCAAGGGACTGATATTGCTGGGTATACCACCAAATTCCAGCAATTCGCTTTGTAATGCCCGGGACTGGTTAATCCGGAGGAGAAGAGCATCAAGAGATACATTCGCGGTCTCCCAGAAAATATCCAATGGAACGTTGCTTCATCTAAGCCAACCACTACGGAAAGTGCCATTCGGCTAGCACATGAGCTCATGGCGCTGGTTGTCAGCCGTGAGACACCCAATACCTCCTCCAAAAATAAGCGAAAACCCTCTGAGCACCAAAACCAACCAAACAAGAAAACCAACACCATTCAAGTTTACAACACCAATACTGAAACCAAACGTAGCTACACTGGAGACAGACCATACTGTTCCAAGTGTAACTACCACCATGACGGTCCATGCAGTACTCCCTGCAACAACTGCAGGAGGTACGGGCATTTGACCCGAGATTACCGAGCCCCCAAACCCAACAACAATGCCTCCAACAGCATTACCCAACAACCTAAATCCTGCTATGGATGTGGGGAGGCCGGACATTTCAGGAATGAATGTCCTAAACGAAGGAACAAGGGCAACAACAACAACAACAACAACAACAACAACAACAACAACAACAACAACAACAACAACAACAACAACAACAACAACAATGCAAAGGGAAGAGCATTCGTTCTCAACTCCGGGGATGCCCGTCAGGACCCGAATGTGGTCACGGGTATGTTCCTCCTCAACAACTTAACTGCTTCTGTTCTATTTGATACTGGTGCTGATAGAAGCTTTATATCTGATGAGTTTTGTCCACTACTTGACATCACTCCCGTTGCCTTAGATGTTAAGTACACCATAGAACTTGCAAATGGTAAACTCATAGAAACCGATAGTGTGATACCTAATTGCACTTTAAACCTAGCCGACGAAATCTTCTCAATTGATCTGATGCCCATTGAAATAGAAAGTTTTGATTTCATTATCGGTATGGACTGGTTGTCCAAACATCGCGCTGAAATCGTTTGCTACGAAAAGGTCGTTCGAATCCCTCTCGCCGCTGGTAGAACTTTGGTCATACAGGGGGAGACCGGTGGGACGAGACTCAATATCATATCTTGTTTGAAAACCCGAAAATTTCTGAGAAAGGGTTATCCAGCAATTCTCGCGCACATCATGATGAAAAAGTCGGAGGAGAAGCGACTTGAGGATGTGCCAATCGTTCGAGACTTTCCAGAAGTCTTTCCCGAAGAACTACCTGGTCTACCACCACCAAGACAGGTTGAGTTCTCAATCGATCTCGTGCCAGGTGCTGCACCTGTGGCCCGAGCACCATACCCTTTAGCTCCATCAGTTGTCCACCCAGTTACAGGAGCTCCTGGAAAGAGGATTCATTAGGCCGAGTTCTTCCCCTTGGGGAACTCCGGTCCTATTTGTCAAAAAGAAAGATGGTTCTTTCCGAATGTGTATCGACTACCGAGAGTTGAACAAGTTGACCGTCAAGAACCGTTATCCACTTCCTCGAATCGATGACCTGTTTGACCAACTTCAAGGGTCGAGTTTCTATTCCAAGATCGATCTTCGATCAGGTTATCATCAATTACGTGTTCGCGATATTGATATCCTGAAAACTGCTTTCAGAACCCGTTATGGGCATTACGAATTTCAGGTGACGTCATTCGGTCTAACCAACGCACCGGCTGTATTCATGGATCTTATGAATCGGGTGTGCAAGCCTTACCTCGACAAGTTTGTCATTGTTTTCATCGACAACATTCTCATATACTCACGAAACGAACAAGAACATGCGCAACACCTCAGAACCATCCTTGAACTACTTAAGCACGAGGAGTTATACGCCAAGTTTTCTAAGTGCGAGTTCTGGATACAAACCGTTCAATTCCTTGGTCATGTTATCGACAGTCAAGGAATCCATGTCGATCCATCAAAAATCAAGGCTATGAAAAATTGGCAATCGCCGACAACTCCAACAGAAGTACGGCCGTTTTTTGGACTGGCTGGCTATTATCGTCGATTCATTGAAAATTTCTCAAAAATAGCTCAACCACTCACGACACTGACTCAGAAAGACAAGAAGTTCGATTGGACTGATAAACAAGAGTCAGCATTTCAACTACTTAAACAAAAGCTTTACAGTGCTCCAATCCTATCATTACCCGAAGGCACCGATGACTTCGTGGTATACTGTGATGCTTCACATCAAGGTCTCGGTTGCGTGTTGATGCAACGAGACAAGGTCATTGCTTACGCTTCGCGACAACTCAAAATTCACGAAAAGAACTACACTACGCATGACCTCGAACTTGGAGCAGTCGTTTTTGCTCTCAAAATCTGGAGACATTATCTTTACGGCACTAAGTGCACAATCTTTACCGACCACACGAGTCTCCAACATATATTCGATCAGAAAGATCTCAACATGAGGCAACGTCGATGGGTCGAGTTGCTTACCAATTACGTCTACGAAATCAAATACCATCCGGGGAAGGCAAATGTTGTTGCCGACGCCCTCAGTCGAAAGGAACGATCGAAACCACTTCGAGTCCGAGCCCTCAGCATGACAATTCATAACGATCTGAACATTCAGATTCTCACTGCTCAACTCGAAGCCTTGAAACCCGATAACATAAAAAACGAAGCCTTGCGAGGCATGGACAAACAATTCGAAATCAAACCTAACGGGATTAGGTATTTCTCAAACCGAATCTGGTTGCCTAGTTTTGGGAACCTGCGAGACTTTGTGATGGATGAAGCTCACAAGTCCAAATATTCTATCCATCCTGGATCTGACAAAATGTATCACGGCATCAAGGATTTTTATTGGTGGCTGAACATGAAAGCCGAAATCGCCACGTATGTCAGCAAGTGTCTTACTTGCTCGAAAGTCAAAGCCGAATATCAAAAACCTTCTGGTTTACTTCAACAGCCCGACATTCCTGAATGGAAATGGGAACAAATTGCCATGGATTTCATAACCATACTACCAAAGTCATCGAGCGGTTGCGATACCATTTGGGTGATCGTCGATCGTCTCACCAAATCTGCTCACTTCCTGGCAATCAAAGAAACCGACAAAATGGAACGCCTCACATGAATCTATATCAAGGAAGTTGTTTCCCGACACGGTATTCCAATCTCGATTATCTCCGACAGAGATAGCCGTTTCACATCTCGCTTTTGGGAGTCACTTTAAAAATCAATGGGTACCCGTCTCGATATGAGTACCGCATACCATCCACAAACAGACGGCCAAAGTGAACGAACAATTCAAACACTTGAAGACATGCTACGAGCCTGCGTAGTTGACTTCGGTGTAAACTGGGAACAACATCTACCTTTGTGCGAGTTTTCGTACAACAACAGTTATCATTCCAGCATTAAGGCTGCACCATTCGAGGCACTGTACGGTCGTAAGTACCGATCACCGATCTGTTGGACCGAAGTTGGGGATAGCCAACTCACGGGTCCGGAAATCATTCACGAAACAACCGAGAAAATCTTCAAGATTCAAAACAAGCTCAAAGCCGCACGTGATCGTCAGAAAAGTTATGCTGACGTGAAACGCAAACCACTCGAGTTCCAGGTTGGAGATCGAGTACTTCTCAAAGTTTCACCTTGGAAAGGTGTCATTCGATTCGGCAAACGCGGTAAACTGAACCCAAGATACATTGGACCTTTTGAGATCCTCGAGAGGATAGGTCCAGTGGCATATCGATTGCAACTGCCAGCTGAGCTTAGCAGTGTGCATCCCACTTTTCACATTTCAAATCTGAAGAAATGTCTGTCTGATGGGACACTTATCATTCCACTCGATGAAATTCGAGTTGACGACAAGCTTCACTTTGTTGAAGAACCCGCCGAAATCATGGACCGTGAGGTCAAACAACTCAAACAAAGTCGTATTCCCATCGTCAAAGTTAGGTGGAATTCGCGGCACGGTCCGAAATTTACCTGGGAATGGGAAGATCAAATGAGACTCAAGTATCCTCAGTTGCTTGCTGATGCTACTTCAAACACGACTAAAAACTAAATTTCGGGACGAAATTCTTCTAACAGGGGGAGAATGTGACACCTGTCAAATTAGGACTAGTAATTAGTGCCTAATCAAATTTTAATACATGTAATTAGTTCTGTGTTAGGCTAATTAATGTATCAATATATATGTTGTTGAATATATACAAGAATACGATTTAATTAAATCGAACAAGTTTCAAACCGAACGTGTTTCGATCAATTAAATACGGACGTTGGTGAACAATTTAATTTAAATAATACAACGTTATTTAAATATACAATTAGATCCAAAAATATTATTTTATAATATTTCGTACACAATTCATAACATACAATCTATGATTACGCGAGTAAAATGTTAAGCACACAAACAAACAAAACAAGTTAACGTTATATTTTATAACGCAATCATTAAGTATTTGATAAAATACTTCAACAAAAGTATTGGGTAATTATTCGTATTTTTAAAATAATTAATTAAACGTTTTAAACGATCGGGAAAACGAACATCGAACGGAGCGCGAATGCACGGGATTAAAAGTGAATCCCACACTCCGGTGGGCCCCCACCGAAAATCTGCCCAAAAGTGGGATCCCCTACCCACTTTTCTTCCATAATCACCATCATCATCTCTCTCCTTCTTCCTTTTTCTCTCAAATAACCAAACCAAACCACCACCTTAAATCCCCAAATAACACCCTAAATCGTCATCAAATCATCAAGATTTTTACAGAAACGAAACCACCACGCTACGATCTACAATCCTATCTTTCCGGATTTTCATTCTGACACTTTGTAAGTTTTCCGACAAAAGTCGAAACCTCTCATTTTAGCTTATTTTTACATATTTACGGGTTATTTAGGTGTATATACGTCCATTAATAAGGGGAAAACTCGATTTTATAGTTTAAAAATGAGTTAGATTTGAGGTTTGGGTTGGAAAATCTCGACAGTCGCTGGGTACTGGGCTGGTATTCATCTTTGCGACATAAGCCTTGTGTCGCAGGTTGTGTCGTATAAAACACTTTGTGTCGTGTTTTGTGTCGTAAAAACTCAGTTATGTCGGACCTTTTGCGACCCAATATTGTGTCGTACCTTATGTCGCAAATACCATGCGACACAATCATTATGTCGCTGTTAAGTCAGCATTATCCGCTTATGCGACACAACCCTTGTGTCGCTAAGCTCTTGTGTCGCACTTCTATGCGATACAACCCTTGTGTCGTATGACAAATTTTTATGTCGCATCTTGTGTCGCATAAAACAGGATGTTTAAAAACTCAGATTTTCACTAAGTGTTGGACTAGTAAAACCTTAAACTTTTAAACTACATGACTTCGGAAATACATTGGTATATATGATACAAGCATAAGACTTCGAAAAACAAGATAATAATGTTGAGATTATTATTACAAAACAATCACCAACGGGCCGTACATGTTTTCAAATATTCAAGTCAATCAACCAAATCGTAGTAATTTGGACAAGTCAATCAACCAAATCGGGGTAAATTGGGACAAAACAATTACAAAGGTAGTCTTTCAAGATGCCTAAACAATTAATAACCATCGCGTGTCATGGACACCCTCAGGTTACAAGTCTTCGGACATCAATACAAGTCAAGCCAAATCAAGTTTATTTGTTTAAACGCTTCAAGACTCAGGTGAGTCTCATGACCCCTATTTTACTGCTTTTCAATCAGGGGTGTGATATTATTGCTCGTTTTGTTTTACAAGTTGATCGTAAGTACAAATCAAATCAAATACTACATGAGTTTCAAGCTAATCAATTTAAAGCCCTCCATAGCATAGTCTGGTAATACGTAGTAGCGTGAATGTTAGTATATGATATCATATAGACATAATTAATACAAGTCTTCGGACATCAATACAAGACAATCCTCGTCCGGGTTAGCACGCACTAACTGGTCAAACGGACGTATTAGCATTTGGGACGACGAGTGTAGATTAGGCACTCGTAGGAGGCATTCAAGTTAGGTTTCCTTAATTGGACCTGACAACTCAAGTTATGCTCAGACTTTGTGCTCATGGCTGTATAACTTTTATTTTGCTTAATTGCATTTTAAATTCAATTATAAATCTTGCGGTTCATGCAAATATATGTTGATATACAAACCTATGAGCTCACCAGCGTTTCGCTGACCCATTTTAGCATATATCACAGGTACACAGCAGTAGGTTGGACTGCTCATGTAGGATTCATTAGCTCGAGTCAGCATTCATACAATCAGAGATTTAGCTGCATTATTATATTTTGTATAGATTAATTATGTACTTAAATCTATGAATTTCTTAAACTGAGCTAATGTAACATTATTTTGATGTAAACTTTTGTTTTATCAATACAAATGTATAACGACGCATATAGTGGTCGTTCATTATATCTTATGTGCTGTGATTATTGATTAGTAACACCCAAATCATGCTTCCGCGAAACAGTAAATTTGGGGGTGTTACAGGGAGAGATTAAAATTAATTAAGATTGATGATGGATAGTGTCTAAGTGTATTATATGTGTTATGTATGAATTATGTAGGTATTAAAGAAATGGAGGCTTATGTTGATCAAAGTGGTGAAGTCGTCTAAAGAGATTGTGGTGAGTGATACGGTGGTTAAACAGGTGATGTGATTGTGTAGTACCGTTTAGCTTGAGGGCTAGAGGTTTACACAATCAAGGAATAAGTTATTTGTTTAATTATGTTTATTGCTTAATTTAGTTTGCTGTGTTAGATTACTTGTTATATTTAATTGTTATGTGATTACTTAATACTTGGTAAGAAAAGTAGTGATTATCTCATTTGCTTGATGTTAGTTAAGTAATGAGATTGTCACTAGCTTAATGGTAAAGGAAAAGAATTGATAGTGTATCATTTGATTGTGTTGGATCCGGATTGCTTCCGAGCAAGAGGCTACACAATCGGGTGGAAGATAACTTGTTGATATATGTGGATTTAATAATAATTATGTGGTGAACCGTGTATGAATTGATTGTATGTGTTTCCGGATAGCTTCCGAGCTAGAGGATCATACAATCAAGTGGAAGTTGCTTATTATATGTTTTGTTGCTGATGTGTGCATTTAAGATTATGTTAAAAGTTATTGTTGATTTGTGTTTTGATTATTGTTGATTAAATTATGTGGAATATGCTTATGCATTGAAACAGTGTTAGTATGCATACTGTCGTGGTATGGTATTCAGTGAAATAGTGTTAGCATGCATATCGACGTGGTATGGTGCTCAGTGTTCAGTGTTCAGAACTTAGTGATTTTGTGTTTATGTATTTGTGTTGATATGTGTCAAGTGTTATGTGGATTGCTTGTTTAATTGCATGTGTACTCACTAAGCAGTGGCGCTTACCCGTTTCAGTGTTTATGTTGTAGGTGACGTGTTGGTAGCTATACGTGGATAGAAGGTGCATAAGAGATATTGATGTGGATTATGGAGCATGCTTATGGTTAGATTATGCTTCATTCTTTTAAATTATTGTTTTGATAATCAATTGTGTAAATCGCCCAAACAAAGAGTTTTCGAATTAAATATGTTGGTCAAAGTGTTGTGGTTGACTTTGAGAGTCAAACAGTGAAAAAGGAGTCTTGTGTATGGGTATAAAAAGGTTATGATATCTTTGGGTTAGGATTGGTGTGATTTTGGGTCAAATACGGAAAATGTGGTCAAGTATCGAATATGATTGGTGGGTCAATTGTGATGGTTGACATATAGTCAACCATGTTTGAAATAGTTAAATAAGAGTCAAAGAGTAATGGTTTGGGTTAAATTGTGGTCAGAACGTTAAACGGGTCAAAAAGGGTCCAATTGGGCATGAAATGAGACGTAGAGGTAAAATGAGTTATGATATCCTTGTGTAAGTTATGTCGATTAGATTAAACTTGTTTTGAAGTACTGAAATAGTGTGCAAAAAGTAAGATCATAATTGTATGTGGTTTGTGATTTGAAGTGTAGTCTAAAAGTGGTCAAAAATTTGAGTCTTACCACTAGAACAGGTTTGTTCTAGTCTAAAACAAGCTTGTTCTAGTTAAAACAAGGTTGTTTTACCTACCTGTACTACATAGCTGGTAATTTGCATACCCCGTTGTCTTGTTTTGGGTCAAAATGTAAAGATGAGAATACGGGATCAAATATACGAGATGTGGGACCGAGCTGTGGGAACCGAAAAAAAAAATTACTGAGTTTTTGGGGCGTTTCAAGTTGGTATCAGAGCAATGGTTTGAGAGAGTTAAGTGATCCACAATAGTATTGCTTGAACTTAAACCATTTATGATTATTGAATTGTTATAATTATGATTATGTTTAATAGTAATTTGATTTAATTGAACTAATTTGATTCTCTGATGATAATTTGATAATTAGGTACAGAGAGGGTTGTCAGAGGTAAAAGTAAGTGTATATGAGGAGTTATAAGCTGTAGTTTTGTGTATGCGTTCAAAATGGATAGTAAAGTGAAGTGGTTTTAACTATGTGTTTATTGTTAAATGGTTAATTATTTTAGGTTAACTGTTAATTGAATTATGTGTTATGTATTTGTGTGGTAATCACATTGAAAATCGATGATATGAGATAGTCTCAGAAGAAAGTGTGTATGACATAATATCACTACGCCTGATCAACGTAGTTATATTATGCCATATCACATGAAATTGTTGAGATTATCAAATATCAGATTGATTTAGTGTGATTAGGGGGGGGGGGGGGGGGGTAGAGTGTGAACTTAGATGTGTTTAAATTATGTGTTAAATATTATTGTTAGAAAATATAATAGAGAAAGTAGGAGTAATAGATTTGTGTTTCGTAGTACGTATTTCACTAATTATATGAAACCAATATGTAGGGGGTATATGATTAAGAGCTTGTAGAGTTAGTGTTAATAATGTATTTGGTGTTAGAAAATAGTAATAATGCGTTTATGTGTGACTAGTAAATTAAGTGAAGTGTCTTAATGATGATTAGGTGTTTGTGCATAAGTAGAGATAGAGTTGAGATTGAGTAGTACGGGTGCCATTCGTGAGGACACGAATGAGATAAGTAGGGGAGAGTTGTAACACCCCAAATTTCAGGAATTTAATATCGTAAGCGGATATATTTTTATTACGAAATATTATTATGTAGATAATAAGATACAAAGGAAAACGTAAACGGTTTTATCAGTTTCAAACTGTAGGAAATAAAGGGAATAAATTAATACAGTAATATATAGATATGTACGTACGGATACAAGTTTATCCTTTATGCATTCTAAAAACCTCCTGAGCCTTTCCAGAGACTTCAATAAATTGCAGGAACCAATTCAAGAGCTAAGATTCAACTTTTAAATTCTGATTCAAGTTCTTCTAGGTTTAATTCATGATCTATTTCATCATCTTCAACCTATGTAAGTAATTTCAAATGTGTTCTTAACCTAGTTTTTGGGTTTTCATGGGTTTTGATAAATTAATGGTTCTAATCCGAAATTAGGGTCCTAAATTGAATGATTTGATGTTAGTAGGTGTTTTTATGAGCATGGGTAATCATATAACACATTGAAAGTGGTGAAATCATGATTTATGTTCATGGGTAATTTTAGGGTTTATGCTAGATTCTTATGAAATTATGAAATAAGCTTAATAATGTTAATAATGATGCTACTAGAGTATGATTATGAATATAGAACAAGAATTAAAGTGATAAAGTTGATAAGTGATGAATTTTAGAATGGGTGTTCATGCTGATCCATATGAACTATTTTAAGATTTTGTTAATAAGTTTAAAGATGTTATAAATAGTGTTAATAGAGTATGAATATGATGATGATACATGAATAAATGATGTAAAGCTTGTTAGTGGAATAAGTATGATATGTTAAGGTAAAGTGTATGTTAATGAAGTAAGATTAATTAAAGTGGGGGAGGGATTAAAATTAATTAAGATTGATGATGGATAGTGTCTAAGTGTATTATATGTGTTATGTATGAATTATGTAGGTATTAAAGAAATGGAGGCTTTTGTTGATCAAAGTGGTGAAGTCGTCTAAAGAGATTGTGGTGAGTGATACGGGGGTTAAACAGGTGATGTGATTGTGTAACACCGTTTAGCTTGAGGGCTAGAGGTTTACACAATCAAGGAATAAGTTATTTGTTTAATTATGTTTATTGCTTAATTTAGTTTGTTGTGTTAAATTACTTTATGTAATTGTTATGTGATTACTTAATACTTGGTAAGAAAAGTAGTGATTATCTCATTTGCTTGATGTTAGTTAAGTAATGAGATTGTCACTAGCTTAATGGTAAAGGAAAAGAATTGATAGTGTATGATTCGATTGTGTTGGATCCGGATTGCTTCCGAGCAAGAGGCTACACAATCGGGTGAAAGATAACTTGTTGATATATGTGGATTTAATAATAATTATGCGGTGAACCGTGTATGAATTGATTGTATGTGTTTCCGGATAGCTTCCGAGCTAGAGGATCATACAATCAAGTGGAAGTTGCTTATTATATGTTTTGTTGCTGATGTGTGCATCTAAGATTATGTTAAAAGTTATTGTTGATTAGTGTTTTGACTATTGTTGATTAAATTATGTGGAATATGCTTATGCAGTGAAACAGTGTTAGTATGCATACTGTCGTGGTATGGTATTCAGTGAAATAGTGTTAGCATGCATATCGACGTGGTATGGTGCTCAGTGTTCAGTGTTCAGAACTTAGTGATTTTGTGTTTATGTATTTGTGTTGATATGTGTCAAGTGTTATGTGGATTGCTTGTTTAATTGCATGTGTACTCACTAAGCAGTGGCGCTTACCCGTTTCAGTGTTTATGTTGTAGGTGACGTGTTGGTAGCTATACGTGGATAGAAGGTGCATAAGAGATATTGATGTGGATTATGGAGCATGCTTATGGTTAGATTATGCTTCATTCTTTTAAATTATTGTTTTGATAATCAATTGTGTAAATCGCCCAAACAAAGAGTTTTCGAATTAAATATGTTGGTCAAAGTGTTGTGGTTGACTTTGAGAGTCAAACAGTGAAAAAGGAGTCTTGTGTATGGGTATAAAAAGGTTATGATATCTTTGGGTTAGGATTGGTGTGATTTTGGGTCAAATACGGAAAATGTGGTCAAGTATCGAATATGATTGGTGGGTCAATTGTGAAGGTTGACATATAGTCAACCATGTTTGAAATAGTTAAATAAGAGTCAAAGAGTAATGGTTTGGGTTAAATTGTGGTCAGAACGTTAAACGGGTCAAAAAGGGTCCAATTGGGCATGAAATGAGACGTAGAGGTAAAATGAGTTATGATATCCTTGTGTAAGTTATGTCGATTAGATTAAACTTGTTTTGAAGTACTGAAATAGTGTGCAAAAAGTAAGATCATAATTGTATGTGGTTTGTGATTTGAAGTGTAGTCTAAAAGTGGTCAAAAATTTGAGTCTTACCACTAGAACAGGTTTGTTCTAGTCTAAAACAAGCTTGTTCTAGTTAAAACAAGGTTGTTTTACCTACCTGTACTACATAGCTAGTAATTTGCATACCCCGTTGTCTTTTTTTGGGTCAAAATGTAAAGATGAGAATACGGGATCAAATATACGAGATGTGGGACCGAGCTGTGGGAACCGAAAAAAAAAATTACTGAGTTTTTGGGGCATTTCAAGACCGATAGCTAATCGTTATTATAATCAAACACAGGATCTACAAACAACAAATGTATCAAGTCCCTGTGTAATTTACATAATAACAAACTAGCCCCACTAACTCGTTGACCTCAATAACAACTGATGCCCGAAGGCCAGATAACACGTAGATTCACAATTAACAATGCAGACTAAACAGTCTAACAATCATATCTACGTTTACTTGTTGTAACCAAACAGTCACAACTAAATCAGATTGTGAGTTCCAGATCCACTCACCTGTCAATCTCAGTTCACTTACTCAGTTGTCTTATCTCACTCAGTCTTCTGATAATCTGAGAATGAAATCAAATATAAGTTAGTAACTCGTTCCATAATGCTTAACTTATCTCCATACATAATTTAAGAACTAAATATTATATGCATAACAATAATATGTTCCTAATTATGTCTCATTATTCATAAACATACATATTATCATTAATATAACATTAGTTGAAAATATATTGGGCAAAAATCAAAATACGTTGAAACAACATAACAAGCCGCCGGCTTGGGTCTAGGACCCGCCGGGTCCAACTCACAAACAGCAGGGTCCCTTATGGAACAACCGGGTGAATTAGATTTTGAGGTAACAGAAGTTAAATGTGTTTTAAAGCTTATGGAAGCTGGCATCTTGGCTCAGAATCAACCGGGTGGGTATGAGGACCCGCCGGCTGGGTTATTGTCGCACCCCCAAAACGCGTGGCAGCGGAAACATGAGGTGTCCTGGGGGCTACGACCAAATCAAATATCACAACACAAAGATTAAAGCAAACGACCTCTATATGAGACGTTTGAAAACGTTACATTCCATAAATAAAAGTTTACATAAGATTCTAAAGTTCGCAAACATAGTCTAGAGATTTATAATACATAATCGTTGATACAAAATGTCGTAATGCAATTTAAATCTCTTGTTTGAAAATATGCGACTCAAGCTATGCTTTCCAAAAGCATCCTACTGTCTTGTTTCCTGTGGGTAGTCCTACTGCGTCTGCAAACCTGAGAATACATACTAAAAGGGTCAACATAAAGTTGGTGAGTTCATAGATTTGTTCTGTAAAGTATTCATGTGAACACCATGTTTTCTGTTTGTAAAATAGAGTTTTGTAAAAACAGAGTTTCTGTGTTAAGTCAAGTTCTGCATAATAAAGTTCTGTAAAGACAGTTTCTGTGTGAAATCAAGTTCTGCATAACAAAGTTCTGTAAAACAAAGTTTCTGTGTGAAATCAAATTCTGCATAACAAAGTTTCTGTATAATAAAGATTCTGTATACTATAGTATTGTATACTATAGTCCTGTTTAGTATTGCCATGAGCTCATGTATCCGAAGCTTTAACAAATTCTGCTGCCTCTATGTGTCTAATCCGGGACACATCCTGATTCAAATAATTATGAGCCCGTGGGTTAGCTGGAGCGACCAGCTCGGACGGGATTGTCAATCCCAATAGTACTATTCACAATTATTCGCGCTTTATGAAATTAACGAACCATGAAATTGAGGTCTTATTGGTGGATTAGTTCTGCTACTCATGCAATAAGTATATGTTTTGTTTCTGTTTAAGTTTCTGTTTAAGTTTCTGTTTCTGTTTCTAGCAATCATAAGTAAAATCTGTAAAAGTTTCTGCTTCTGTTTAAGCACAAACCTGTAAAAGCATGTGTATGTATTCTCCCCCAAAACAGTTCAAAAACAAGTAAAAAGGGGGCTATGAAACTCACCTGAGTTCTAGCAAATAGTAAGCAAGCAATATCAAATAGCAAGCAAGGTCCAAAGCGCAACCTTCTAACGTCCTAACGTATAAGATTGTGTAAGTAGATGTCTTATAAGACCATCTATAGCGATTGTATAAGTGGGGGTCAATGTCCACTTAAGCCAATCGTGTAGGTGGAGGGTTAATGTCCACCTAGAGCTAGTTCATCAACTAGTATGTCCAAATTAGTTGTTCAAGTTTGTTTATTAAAAGCGTGTACGACCCGTTGGTGAAAGTTTGTAATAATAATTCATTTAGACATTATTATCAAGTTTGTTTTGTTGTATACTATTTAGTAGTACAAATCGTGTGTTGCAAATAGATTATTCTAGTTTGTATAAGTCTTAAACCGTAGGTCAAAGTTGGTCAACTCGTTGGTCAAAGCTGGTCAAACCTGGTCAAACTGGTCAAACTAGTCAAGGTTGGTCAAACTAGTCAAGGTTGGTCAAACCTAGTCAAACTAGTCAAGGTTGGTCAAACCTAGTCAAACTAGTCAAGGTTGGTCAAACCTGGTCATTATATGAGTCACTTCTCAATCTATGAGTCACTTATTGATTTTATGAGTCACTTACTGATTTTATGAGTCACTTCTCAATTTATGAGTCACTTACTGATTTTATGAGTCACTTCTCAATTTATGAGTCACTTATAGAGTCACTTATGATTTATGAGTCACTTATAGAGTCACTTATGATTTATGAGTCACTTATAGAGTCACTTATGATTTATGAGTCACTTATAGAGTCACTTATGATTTATGAGTCACTTATAGAGTCACTTATGATTTATGAGTCACTTATAGAGTCACTTATGATTTATATGTCGGTTTCTAATTTGGGAAACTTTTCAAGTCTCGTTTCTGGTCAAGGACAATAATTAAGCCATCCTAACACATTTTTGTTACCACTTTCCAAAAATAGTAAGTTTTGTCGTTTTTAGCTACCGAGCCGTTTTTGTTGACTTAGTCAAACCTACTCGGTTTGACCCGAAACTTTTACCCAAACCATACATCAGTTTATAGAGTCAAAATAATTTATCGGTTCGTGTCGGAGTTCACCCAAAGTGTTGGTTCTTAACATGCAACCTAAGATTTCAAGATTTCATATTTTTCGACTTTTGTCGGTTTGGTTCGCCATTTTATTTCTACCACTTATGGTCCAAACTAGGGTCTTAGATTTTTACCAACTGATCATGTATGTATCTAATCTAACATATAATTTTTACAGCAACCATAGTGTCCATTTACATATTTAAACAAATTCGTGTATGAACCGTACTCATTTTCCGAAAACTTCCAGACCAGACTCAAAGAACAGTTTATAGCCAAACATACGTACGGATCTGGAAAAAGTGTAAAACACAAAAGTTGTAGATCTTTTCAATACGCAACTTTTAAAAAAAAATCCGTTGTCTAGTGCTTCCTACAACTCCAGATATGCTCGTTTTTGTAAACTGATTTTTCTGGGACAGATTCTGTGTTTTTGTATATGTTTGGTAAAAACGTATTTTAACAAGGATTTTGGACATATTAGTGATAGATGAACATATTAACATGTAAATCAGTATAATGGAAGTAGAAATAGGATTCCTTACAATGGTGTTTGATGAATTTGGGATGAGATGATGATGCTTGTTGTCTTGAGCTAGTTTTCTTGTAAAATGATGATGTATCTAGATGGTGGTTAGTGGTGGTTCCTTGGTGGATGATGGTGGTTGTTCAAGGTGGTGAAAGGGGCTGAGTTTTTCTGGAAATAGAGAGAGATTGGGAGGATTTTGGTGTGGAGTGACAAGTGAAAATGAAGGAAATGATGTTGTTGCATGAGATATGTGTGGTGTGAGAAGAAAGAATCTCATGATGGCCTTGCATGAGACATAAGTGGGTGAGGGGAGGGGTGGATCACATGGGCCGGTTTTGGGGGCCCCACACAAGGGTATTTTGGTCATTTCTCATTTCCTATTTAGTTAGTTACGTTCCCCGTTCGTTTACTCGTTTGTTTAGACGTATATTCGTACGTTAAATATTTTATACGCGTTTTTAAGTGACGACTTTTAATTTAGATATTTTCACTTGAAATATTTTATCTAGATGCTTGAAAACATTTATAAAAATGTTCCGTTAATTTATCGGCCTCGATTTGCGTGCACGTTTTACGGAGGTTTAATCGCGTAGCGTTTTAAATAGACGTTTTTCATTGACGAACTATTATATGGGGTTTTCAAAAATAATTTCATACATAATAATATATTTTAAAGTATTAAAATATATTTTGTCTTTCGTTCGATTGTCAGGCGCGTTCCGCGCGTTTTTGTTGCGTTTGAGACGTTTTAACCAAAACGCCTAAGTTTTTCGTGTATTATTTTAAATAAAATAATAAATAATGATAAATAACTTCTAAAAATAGATTTAAGTTATTTATAAAAAGTTTTTCACCAACGTCTGTATTTATACTGTGTCGGACTCCGTCCGATTGTTTTGCACAATTTCATCAAATTGCGTAACCATAATTACAACTAATCACGTAAGCGTAATGTAAAACAATTACGGGGGTGTATGTTCACTTAAATATACAAATAGTTACAAATAATTACAAGTATTTAGCCTAATACTAAACTAAACACACGTAATTAGGGTTTCTAGCAGGTTAATCAGTAACCCTAAATCGTCTGGTGTCACATTCTCCCCCTGTTAGGAGAATTTTGTCCCGAAATTAGTTTTTAGTTACGGTCTATGTGGGGACTGTGAGTAAGTGGGTGGTTCTAGTGTATCTGAGTTTCTTATCTACAAGTGAATTCGGACCTCGTCGTGAGATTCACCGGGCCTGGTTGATGGGTAAGCCATCAGGGTCTAAGTTCCTGGTTTTCTGTTGTAAGGTTTCTGTAAGTTTCTTAACGAAATAATTCTTGTTTTATCTTTTCTCCCCTCGTTAGATCGATGTTCTACTGGTAACAGTAAGAATACAATAGGTTTCTCATGGCAACTATTCGGCTGAGATCCTTAGACGGCATCGAGAAAGGAAATGGAATTCGAAATGAGGTTCTGAATTACGATTTTACGGTTAAAATCAATCTATTATTTCTGCGTTATTCTTAGCTTCTAAGTCTGTGGGGCGTGATCACGTAATTTAGTACCGAATAAGATCAAAATAGACAAGTTATTGAGTGGTAACGTACCCGTAACAAAGTTATGGGTCCAGTCACGCGTTGTTGTTTCGGTTGTTATTTCTGTTTTTACGTTGTGGACAATCTCTCATGAAATGCCCTGTGTCGCCACACTCGAAACAAGGTCTTGGTGCATTAGAGTTGGTGGCTGTGGTGGGAAACTTGCAATCTTTAGCCTGATGTCCAACAATCTTGCATTTCCCACAAGGTGCACCACAGTGGCCCTCGTGATGACGATTACAGTTAGGGCAGTAGGGCCTTCGTCCTTCATAACTACTCTTTTCCTCAGATCCGGTAGCATAGGCCTTCACGGTATCGGCCTTTTTGTTTTGCTGCTGTTGCTGGGTGTTGTTGTTGCCAGACCATTTCCTTTTGTTGTCCCCGGTGGCTTTCTCAGTGGTTGTCTCTCGGCGGACAATATGGGCCATGAGCTCATGTGCCATGCGGACAGCACTTTGGATGGTCCCGGGTTTGGAAGAGGTGACATTCCCTTGGATTAAGTCAGGTAGCCCCCAAATATATCTCTCGATACGTTTGTATTCGGGGTCCACCATGGATGGGCAAAGAAGAGCAAGCTGGTGGAACCTGGTTGTGTAGCTGGTGATGTCGTTTCCTTGAACTGTGAGGTTCCAGAATTCCTGTTCGAGCTGTTGGAGTTGCTCACGAGGACAGTATTCTTCCCTCAGCAGGTTTTTGAGTTCATCCCAGGATATTTGATAGGCAGCATCAATACCATGGGTTTGGGCGTATGAGTTCCAGAAAGTGAGTGCACCCTCAGCTAGTGTGCAGGTAGAGAATTTTACTTTGTTTTCCTCTTGGCAGTTACTTATTCGAAAAACGGACTCCATTTTCTCAATCCAGTGCATGAGACCGACGGCTCCTTCGGTTCCTTTGAAATTAAGGGGTTCACAATTTGTGAAATCTTTGTAGGTGCAGGGCTTTGGCACAGGTTTCTGGCAGCTTCTAGGGCTGCTTGAACCCTCTGATTGACGAGTCTTTCGATATCGGCGGAGCTCATTTGACGTTTTGGTGCCATGATTCTAAAAGTAAGAAAATGAGAGGCACGTAAGATGTCGTTGAGTAGGATTTAAGGTCATTGCAGGTGTATAAAGGAAAGTAAAACAGGTGTTTATGACACGTCGGAATAATTAAGTAAAACAAGGAAGCAAATTTCTATAACCACACTGAGGTGCAAGTTCAAAATGATTACAAGGCTTATGTCCAGAGTAGTTAAAGTCATAAACCGAGTCATAGCTAAGTCGTTGGAATCCATCCAAGTGTTGGAGATATTATTTCGAGTAGGTAGTGTGAATAGGATAAGGTCTAGTTCGAGGAGGTCTGCCCTTCTAGTCGTGTGTAGCACGCGCGCTCCATGGGTCTATGATAAAAGTGGGTATGAAGAGTATGAAGTGACGAAGCATCGTACGGTTGAAGTTCTTTACGTGTTCCCGAGCGATTTGGTTGTGAGCGGAAAGAAGAGGGTGAAGTAGGCGTCACTTATTTTGGGTGGCGAATCCTTAGGTGGATTCTCCTCAAGTGAGTCCTATTCGATTATATCGTTACCTGATTCGGTTGGCGAGGAAGTCTCCTCAGTGGCATATAAGGGTTGAGTCTCGTTTTCTATGTCGGGTGACGTAGTTGTGGGAGTGGTTGCCGTAAAGGGTGGCAAGTAAGTTTAGTGTACGTAAGGTTATACGTATATATACATATATATACAAATAAAAGCCTAGCACATAAGCACATATAAAGGTTGGTCCCGTTTCTAACCTTGGTCAAAGTCTTCTAATGTATTCCTATTCACTATAACCATTTCAGGTCTTGCATCGAATCTCCTTTAATTGTACATAGTTGATCAGGCTATGTTAAATTAAGTTCGAATGATGCAATTGATGAACCAGTCATACCAAATGAGGAATACTAACCTAATGGTTATAGTCTAGGTCACTAATGCAATCCTAGTTCGCTATAACCTTAGGCTCTGATACCAATCTGTCGCACCCCCAAAACGCGTGGCAGCGGAAACATGAGGTGTCCTGGGGGCTACGACCAAATCAAATATCACAACACAAAGATTAAAGCAAACGACCTCTATATGAGACGTTTGAAAACGTTACATTCCATAAATAAAAGTTTACATAAGATTTTAAAGTTCGCAAACATAGTCTAGAGATTTATAATACATAATCGTTGATACAAAATGTCGTAATGCAATTTAAATCTCTTGTTTGAAAATATGCGACTCAAGCTATGCTTTCCAAAAGCATCCTACTGTCTTGTTTCCTGTGGGTAGTCCTACTGCGTCTGCAAACCTGAGAATACATACTAAAAGGGTCAACATAAAGTTGGTGAGTTCATAGATTTGTTCTGTAAAGTATTCATGTGAACACCATGTTTTCTGTTTGTAAAATAGAGTTTTGTAAAAACAGAGTTTCTGTGTTAAGTCAAGTTCTGCATAATAAAGTTCTGTAAAGACAGTTTCTGTGTGAAATCAAGTTCTGCATAACAAAGTTCTGTAAAACAAAGTTTCTGTGTGAAATCAAATTCTGCATAACAAAGTTTCTGTATAATAAAGATTCTGTATACTATAGTATTGTATACTATAGTCCTGTTTAGTATTGCCATGAGCTCATGTATCCGAAGCTTTAACAAATTCTGCTGCCTCTATGTGTCTAATCCGGGACACATCCTGATTCAAATAATTATGCGCCCGTGGGTTAGCTGGAGCGACCAGCTCGGACGGGATTGTCAATCCCAATAGTACTATTCACAATTATTCGCGCTTTATGAAATTAACGAACCATGAAATTGAGGTCTTATTGGTGGATTAGTTCTGCTACTCATGCAATAAGTATATGTTTTGTTTCTGTTTAAGTTTCTGTTTAAGTTTCTGTTTCTGTTTCTAGCAATCATAAGTAAAATCTGTAAAAGTTTCTGCTTCTGTTTAAGCACAAACCTGTAAAAGCATGTGTATGTATTCTCCCCCAAAACAGTTCAAAAACAAGTAAAAAGGGGGCTATGAAACTCACCTGAGTTCTAGCAAATAGTAAGCAAGCAATATCAAATAGCAAGCAAGGTCCAAAGCGCAACCTTCTAACGTCCTAACGTATAAGGTTGTGTAAGTAGATGTCTTATAAGACCATCTATAGCGATTGTATAAGTGGGTATAACACCCTTCTCGAAAATACAAGGATTTTTTTTTTTTTTTTATAAAAGGAAGCGCAAGATTTAAATACAAACCATTGGATTGCATATTTACATTTCAAAATGGCAATCCAAATACATACAGTCTTTAAACTAGATTATCCTAGACATTACACATGATAAGTTTAGTGTTATAGAAATCCACAACATAATGTCATAACATTAGCAAAGTTAACAAAACAGAGTGAGCTTGTCAAACATTCCATTCCTATAGTACTTCTTGCCCACCCACATACCAAAGTAAACCTGCAAGAAGTAATGAGGGATTAGCACGAAGCTAAGTGAATAAATCTCAAACTATCAACTAACTTAGCTTAACAAACGAATACAGCAAAGCATAGCAACAGTTAATCATGAAGGATCGGTGGTCCTTGGAGTACCCTCATGCCGCGGTGGTTCTCCAAGTAACACTTAAAACCAACTGAAGGCCAAATCAGTGGCTAAACCGATAGCTTGGTACTATTACTACTTACAACATAATTTCAGTGAACAACACATGCACAAAGCGCTTATGATATCCAAAGTAATAGTACACAAACCCAACACACGTTGACCCCCGACATTCATATAGTCCACAACCATCAAGGCAATCAAGGACACCAATAATTAAGCTAAATAAAACCATCATGGCAAAATATTAACTTAACAATGAAAACAGTAAATTCACATTTACCCGTTGTAACCATATTGTTACAACCAAATTAGACTGACAGTCCAAGATCCACTCACCCTTGTCGACTGTAGTCTCCACTCAAAGATCTTATCTTATTGAGTCTTCTGGTTATCTGAGAACACGATCAAAACCCGAGTTAGACTCTCATGTTTAGAATTTATAGTGTAACATTCACATAAACAATGCAGTATAATGCTCATAATATAATTTCAATACTCGTTAAATAACATAATGTAACACCCCCAAATTTAACAGTTTGCGGAAGCGATGTTTTGGGTGTTACTAATCAATAATCACAAGCACAAAGGATATAGTGAACGACTCTAAATGAGACGTTCGAAAAGTTATTACATTAATACATAAGTAGTTTCAAAATACAAGCTCGAGTTCGAGTAAATTCCTAGAGATTCTAATACATAACAGTAAGTACAAAAGTAATGCAATAAAATCTCCAAGCTTGTAATACATGCGACTCGAGCTAAGTAAGCTTATCCTGCTGGGCATCCCTACTGATGCTGTGTACCTGAGAAGCATTACTAAAACGGTCAACCAAAAGGTTGGTGAATCTCACAGGTTTGTAAGTAAGTAAACAGTTTGAACACACAAGTAGTATTTGTAAATCACAGCTAGCCAGTATGTAACGATCACAAGTCATGCACATCGTTCACATAAGTTTTAATAAGTGGGTGGTCGCAAGTCATGCAAACCGTTTGATACAATCGCCATGAGCCCCCATAGTTGATGCTTAACGTACAGTAAATATCGGTACCCCCTCATGAATGTAATCCAAAACATTCATACGGAACGAGTAAGAAACGCCCGTTTCTACAGAAACGGTTCGTGGTAGTGCTTGCTACCCCGGGCGGGGATTGTCAGTCCCATATGGATCCATATACTAAAACTCGCGCTTATCACATAACTAACAACTATGGTTCAGGAGGATTTCATTGGATTAGTCGTAAACCCATGCAATTGGCGTATCGTTAATCTCGTACAGTAAGTAAATCATGGCAGCAAGTAAGTTTTGTGTGTTCATGTAAAACAGTAATGCATCTCACCCCTGAGTATAAAACAGTAAAGTAGGGGCTGTAAGACTCACCTGAGCCTAGCAGACAAAGTAGTAGGTAAGCAAGTAGTATCCCGAACTAGCAACCCTTAGCGTCCTAATACGCGCAAGGTTTAGTAAGTAAATGGAATACTTGTAAAGTATCCATGCTAGTTGTTCCCAAACTAGTTAATGTCCATTAGTTTGTTTGTACGTTTGTAAATAGTTTGTAAATCGTAGTTTGTATAAAAGTTGTACGGTTCGTTTGTTATCGGTGTATAATAATAATTCCATCCATTATTATTATGTATTCATAGTAGTGGTACAGTTGTAAAGTATACTCGTATGATCGTTTGTTTGTATTACAACATGTATCGTTTGTGTACGTTCCAATGGGCTTAGTCCCCAAAGGGTACGAGTGAAACCTCGTAAGTATTCGTATGTAAGTTCGTATTAGTTTACGTGTAATCCAGCACGTAACTAGTAAGTGAACTTGTAAGTTCGTATCAATTGTAATCCCGAGTAGTGTACAAGTGTAAGTTCGTTGTAGTGTAATCTCCTAAGTATTTCCGAGTGAAAACTCGTACGCATGTGTGAGTGAAATCTCACGTTTAGTTTAGTATCAACTTGTACGTATTCAAGTATCGTTGTATACTTTCAAAATTATATTGTTTTCATGTATAAGCCGTATCGTATTCGTTTTAGTAATTGAAAAGTGGTTCCAACACTTAGAAAATATTTAGTTATCTGTTCTGGGCATTATGCGACACTATAATGCGACACTAGGGTAGTGTCGCAGACAATATGCGACACAAGGGAAGTGTCGTATGACTTGGTTCTGGTTTGGAGTTTATGCGACACAAGGGCTGTGTCGCAGACATGGGTACGACACTGTATACGACATAGTCGTAGTGTCGCAATCAAGCGAAAATATGCGACACAAGAGAAGTGTCGTGGAAACAAAGTGCGACATAATAGCTGTGTCGCAGTCAAGCGACGGGTACGACACAACCATGCGACACTATGGTAGTGTCGCATAAAGATGTGTCCAGATGCGACACAAAGGGGCTGTTTTGGTGTTTGCTCGGTTTTGAGGTCAAACGTTCGAGTCTTGACCCGAGGCTTTTACCTAAGTCATATTATGGCTAATAATCACTTTATCAACTGAGTTTTCGGTTCTAGAGGTCCTCGAGGTGTCGGTTTTTAGTTAATCTTTTCCAAAGTTTTGACACAAAATATATATGTTTGTAAATTGATTTTTATATCAAAACGAGGGCGTTTCTGGGCTAAACCTTCTTCACGAAAGTTGTAGCCGACGAAAAGACGAAGATTCTATGTTTAGAAAGTTTTCGCTAGTTTCAAACGTATGATTTTATAAAAATTCGAGAAGTGGGCTGATCTCAGTTTAGTGGTTTCCTGTTTCAGATTCTTGGCTCGGTTCCAACCCTCGATTTAACCCATTTGTAGTCCATTTCAAGCCTAACGAAAAATCACACATATTCTCATATATCTAAAGTTCATTTCTGCATTTTATGGTATTTTCTTATGTCCGTTTACTATTTTAAACAAAAATAAAAGTGAAGTGTGGTCAGATTTGGTTCCAAACAGAACTAAGTCCAAAGTTCTAGTATTAGCCGGAGATGGGTGTATTTCTGGGAAAAACGCCCTTCATGAAAGTCGTAGGCGACGAAGAGACGAAGATTTCTTATTTAGAAAGTTTTCGTTGATTTTGAACACACGATTTTATAAAAATTCCGGAAGTGGACTGTTTTCAGTGGTGGTTCTCGGTTTAAGTTTTCGAGTTCCAAAAACGAGTTTTAACGTATAATTTGGACATTATAAAGCTAGGGGAACAACATATATGTAAAATAATGATAATCGGAAAAGTTTACGAGTCGCCGGAAAACTTACAAAGTTGGTGAATCGAGAAACCGAAAAGATGAGTTTGTAGCTCTCGTGATGGTGATCGACTTTCTCCAAACGAGCCTAGCGTTTTAATGAGTTTTGATGGTGGTTTTTGGGTGGTTTGTGGGCTGCCGGTTTTTAGAGAGAGGGAGGGAGAGAATTCAAAGATTAGAGAGAGAGAGGTGGAGTGTGGAATGAGAAGGAGAAGGTGAGAATGATGGTGGTGATGGGTTGGTGATCAACCAAGTCAACAAGCAAGGGATGGGAGGCCATCCCCTCCCATTTTGGCCGGCCCCCATTGGGTCCCACGAAGGGCATTTTGGTCTTTTCCTAGTTTACGCAAATACGTGTTCGTTTCCTCGGTCGTTTAAACGTTAAAATAGTTTTTATACGCGATTAATATACGTTTTAAAATACGAGTCGTTCCCCGGTATTTTTGTTGGAGTATTTAAATAAAATACTTGATTCTAAGTTATAAAATATAACTTCGTTTAGTTTTGTCGGTTAATCGAGTTTTCGTAGGGTTCGGTAACGTTTTAATCAAAACGTACGTTTTCCGTTATATTATAAACATAATATAAAGTAACAATCAAAGTAATTAAATAATTTCACATTATTTAATAATTGTTTTATCAGTGTACGCAAGTTTGTACGATTGTAGTTTTATACGATATTTGTACGAATCGTATACGCGTATATATACATATATTCCATCCATATATATATATATAGTAAGTAATGTATTTAATCCTATTTCATATTAAATACAAGTAATAAACAAGTAATTAGGAAAATTTTAAATTGGCCCTAATTTCGGGGTTGTTACACATAAACACACAAGTTACAAGTTGTCAAATTCGTCAAAGTAAAACTGACAAACGCGATCCGGGTAAGGTGTGGTTGGATCGCGTTCCTTAACACCAAAATATTCTGTTGCCAAAATACACTTGCAAACGCGATCCGGGACAAGGAGCTGGATCGCGTTCCAAGGAACAAAATCCGTTGACCCAATTTAACACTAGCTAACGCGATCCGGATGATAGAGGCTGGATCGCGTTCATACGTACAAAATCATCCTGGGATCAAAATACACATAGCAACGCGATCCGGGCAAGGGTTTCGGGATCGCGTTCATATGTTTTTCAGCAATGGTTCAGACCTGCAACTAGTTTCAGCTCGAACCAAAAACTCAAATTTCATACAATTCAATCATCAAACACGATTTTGACTTATAATTGACCTCTACAAACATGTGTAAACATATAACAACAACTAATAGCAACATCTAACACCAAGATTCATACATGCATCATGTGTTCAATCTAAATTCAACTAAACCCAATTTCTTCAATTCCACATATGAACATACAATTGATTTATCTTAATTGAATCATGAATTCAGTTTATAATCAACACACAAACACATTCAAACATAAATTAACTCAAATTCATCATCAATTCAACCTAGTTTAACCAATTTATGAATAAGCAATGAAAATGGTTATTTTCACTTACAATTGATGAAGAAGGTGATTCAAAAGATGAATGCAAGATGGGAATCCAAAATCACAGCCTTCTAATTTGAAGAGATCATATTGTAATTAATTGATTTAGAGAATGAGTGTTCTTGAGAGCAAAAGTCAGGAACAAAATGTTGTTCTGTCAAAAATGAAGAAACAGGTGTCGACATACCTTATGACTCAGCTTATTTCTTAGTTAAAATTATACCCGTCCTAAATCTATTGTCTGGAACCTAAAAACCATTTGCGAGAAATAAGTTTTTTTATTATACCGTCGACTAAATAAATTTAAAACATGTAATAATTCATTTATCACAATAAGCCAATTGACTAATTGACCTATTCATTTAGCTATCAAAATACACCAAGTATTCAAAATACAATTTAAATAGCAATTAAATTAAGGGAAAAATACCGTATTTCAACTAGGCTAATTTTGAGGATGTTAAAAATCTTCCCTCCTTAAGAAGATTTCGTCCCCGAAATCTCATCACGCTCAAAAAGATTTGGATATCGCGTCCTCATGCTAGACTCGGTCTCCCAAGATAAGTTTGGACCCAAACTATGATTCCACTTAACCAATACCATAGGGATCTCCTTCTTTCGAAGTTTAGTCACCTTACGGTCAACAAGTTCTACGGGCTCTTCTACAAGTCGTTGGTTTAAGTCCACACTCAAGTCTTGCAATGGAAGAACTTGGGATTGGTCCTCCACATTGCATTTTCTTGAAAACACACATTAAAAGTATCATGAATACCCGACAATTCAGGAGGAAGATCTAATGACACCGTTTGATCATTGACAACATGTCGAATTTTAAACGGCCCGATGTATCTGGGAGCTAGTTTACCACGTTTCCCAAACCTGATAACACCCTTCCAAGGCGAAACTTTCAAATAAACCAACTCACCTTCTACAAACGAAACTGGTCGATAACGTGGGTCAGCATACTGTTTCTGTCTATCACGAGCAGCTTTTAATCTATCTCGGGCTATAGCTACCTTATCGGCTGTAATTTGAACTATGTCAGGACCCGCAAACTGCTTTTCACCCGCCTCTAACCAACAAGTGGGTGTTCTACACCTACGACCATACAACATTTCATAGGGTGGCATGCCTATACTAGAATGAAAAGAATTATTATAGGCAAACTCAACTAATGGTAAATGGGAATCCCACGACCCACCAAATTCTAATACACACGCCCGCAACATGTCCTCCAAGGTTTGAATGGTGCGCTCCGACTGACCATCCGTCTGAGGATGATAAGCCGTACTCAAGTTGACCCTAGAACCCAATTCACGTTGTAAATTCTGCCAAAAATCCGACACAAATCGAGAATCTCTGTCCGAAACAATCGACAACGGAATCCCATGTCTAATAACCACTTCATTAATGTACAATTGCGCCAATTTACTTAATGATGCCGTCTCACAAGTAGCAAGAAAGTGAGCACTCTTGGTCAACCTATCGACAATTACCCATATCATATCATTACCCTTAACAGTTCGAGGTAATTTGGTCACAAAATCCATGGTAATATGTTCCAATTTCCACTCGGGAATCTCTAGTTGCTTCAAAGCTCCATAAGGTTTTTGATGCTCGGTCTTTACTTGAGAGCAAATATGGCAAGATTCAACAATTCGAGCGACATCCAACTTCAAAGTAGGCCACCAATACAATGGTTTTAAATCATGATACATTTTAGTGCTTCCGGGATGAATCGATAATCTGGATTTATGAGCCTCCATCAATATCACATCTCGAAGTCCACCAAACAATGGGACCCAAACACGAGACTGAAATGTCTTTAATCCACGAGAATCTTCTACCAGTAAATCCTTCCTTTTAAGCATGATTTCAGATTTCAAATTATGATCCAATAGAGCCTCCATCTTAGCCAATTTCAATTTATCGATCAAGTCTGAAGAGATTTCCAAACGCATTAAATAAACCCTTTCAGATTTACCCTTTCGGCTAAGCGCATCCGCCACCACATTTGCCTTACCCGGATGGTATCGAATCTCGCAATCATAATCCTTAATCAACTCTAACCATCGTCTTTGCCTCATGTTAAGTTCCTTTTGAGTAAACATATACTGAAGGCTCTTGTGGTCCGTACAAATAACGCATTTGGTTCCATACAGGTAATGTCTCCAAATCTTTAAGGCAAAAACCACAGCTGCAAGTTCCAAGTCATGGGTAGGATAGTTAATCTCATGAGGTTTCAACTGACGTGAAGCATAGGCAATAACACGGTCTCGTTGCATCAAAACACAACCTAAACCCGCATGTGAAGCATCACAATATACAATAAAATCCTCGGATCCGTCAGGTAAAGCTAAAACCGGAGCCTGACACAACAATTGTTTCAAAGTCTGAAAAGCCGATTCCTGTTGATCACCCCACAGAAATTTCACATCCTTACGAGTTAATTTAGTCAAAGAACCTGCAATCTTGGAGAAATCTTTAATAAATTTTCTGTAATAGCCTGCCAAACCCAGAAAACTCTTGATCTCTGACGGAGATTTAGGCGATTGCCAATTCATGACAGCCTCAATTTTAGATGGATCCACTTTAACCCCATTTTCACAAATGATATGCCCCAAAAACTGAACTTCACGAAGCCAAAATTCACATTTTGAAAACTTAGCATACAATTTCTCCTTTCTCAAGGTGTCAAGAACTAAACGCAAATGTGCTTCATGATCAGATTCAGATTTAGAATAGACTAAAATATCATCAATGAATACAATGACAAATTTATCGAGAAAAGGTCTACAAACCCTGTTCATCAAATCCATGAAAATTGCTGGAGCGTTAGTCAACCCAAAAGGCATAACAAGGAATTCATAATGACCATAGCGAGTGCGAAAAGCTGTTTTAGGGATATCCTCCCCACAAACCCGGACTTGGTGATAACCCGATCTCAAGTCTATCTTAGAGAAAAATGAAGATCCTTGCAATTGATCAAACAATTCATCTATTTGGGGCAAAGGATACTTATTCTTTACGGTCCTCTTATTCAATTCTCTATAATCAATACACATACGGAAAGTGCCATCTTTCTTTTTAACAAATAATACAGGAACACCCCAAGGAGAAGAACTGGGTCTAACAAAACCCTTATCTAATAATTCCTGAATTTGATTCATCATTTCACGGATTTCGGAGGGAGCTAATCTATAAGGTGCCTTAGCTACCGGAGTAGAACCAGGAATTAACTCAATTTTATATTCTACTTCTCTAACCGGAGGTAAACCAGGCAATTCATCAGGGAAAACATCCGAATACTCAGAAACAACTCGGACATTACTAATGGCTTTCTTTTCTAGCTTAGCATCGACAACATAGGCTAAATAAGAATCACACCCTTTAGCTAGAGATTTTCTAGCTTTCATCATAGAGATCAAAGGTATACTACCCCTCTCCCTTTCCCCCCGAGCCACGACATATGACTCGTCTGAGATTGGAATTTTTATTAGCTTCTTATGACAATTTATATGGGCTTTATTACGACTCAACCAATCCATGCCTAACACGACATCAAACCCATGAATAGGCATCAACAGAAAAGAAGTAGGGAAGCTATGACCCTCAATCAAAATACTAGCTCCAGTAACCGATGTGGTAACTGAAACTAATTTTCCATCCGCTACCTCAACCTCAATTGGTTGTAAAATACATGTAGGCGTCAATTTAAGTCTATCACAGAATACCAAGGACATAAAGGAACAATTTGCCCCTGAATCAAATAAGGCGCACGCCGGTACTGAATTAATAAGAAAAGTACCAGTGATGACGTCCTCGGCTACAACAGCTTCATCCACGGTCATTCGAAAAGCCCGACCCGTTGGAACTGGAGGATTCTTTCTTTTCTGGCCAGCAGATGATGATGACCCTCCGACCGTTCCCGATTTTTTCTTCCTTTCCTCTGGACACGCACTCGAACGATGTCCTTCCTTGCGACAATTCCAACACACTGGCTTAGGAAAAGGACAATCCTTAATGTCATGACCGAACTGACCACACTTAATACACCTAGCAGTCTGAGGTGTACAATGTCCCGTGTGCCTAGACTTGCAATTCTGGCACCAATTTGACCTATCCACTGAACCACCAACAACATTCGGTTTACGGTTATTATAATTACCTTGCCATTTCTTCTTCCCCTGACCTGACATAGATTCACCTTTGGGTTTCATTGGGGACTTGTCTTTAATCTCTAAACCATGAGCTCGAATATCACCGTCTACAGAACGAGCCAAATCAAAAGCTTGGTTAAGATCACCTGCAAGTCTCACAGTAGTCCGATAATTATGGGGTAACATTCCAACAAAATGGTCAATCTTTGTCCTTTCATCCGGTACCCATTGATGTACAAATCTCAATTTATCGGTAAACTGGGAGATAAGGTCCTCCATAGTCATGCTATCAGTCAATTGCATATCCAAGAATTCACGCCTAATGCGAGTCATGTCATACCCGGAGCAATATTTCTTACAAACCTCGTTATGGAAATCAGACCATGTAATGGAAGCTTTTTGCTGAGGTGTTAAATGAGATGTGATAGAATCCCACCATCCTATTGTCGGACCCTTTAAAAGTTGCACTGCATAAGTTACCTTGATCTCGTCCTCACATCGGCAAACCTCAAATTTTCTTTCGACATCCCTTAACCAATCCATGGTCACAGAAGGATTTGTACTCCCAAAGAAATCTGAAGGTCCACTAGATTTAAAGGTCTTAAATGAACATAGTTTTTGCTGAGATGGAGGAGGAAATACCGGAAACTGAAATCCCGAAGGTCCTGAAGAAGAAAAAGGAGCTGATGTCTGGTAGTAAATAGGCGGTGGCATAGAAAACTGTGATGTCACCAACGGAGGTGTAATCGTACTAACAACCGGAATCTGCCTGGATGTTCTAGCTTGTTGCTCATATAATTCCTTATATTTGTTTAACTCATCCTCTAAATACAAAGTGTACTCATCACGACTCAATTCATTTGCAGGGAGTGTAGTACTAGGCTGACCTTGACTTTGAGACTGAATTTCAGGAGGAGAGTCTCTTGCTCCAGAAGCATTGATCGGGGTACTGGTCGGAGTGTTATTTTCTGCCATGTCCTGTACCACAACACATCTCATAACCCGTTAATTGTTAGTACTTAACAATACTAACCAAATCATATTCACTAGCTCAATCCCCTTCCCTGGAATGTTTGACTAACACAAATAGATTTGGGATTGAACAATTAACCCATGTTCAATTCACCCAAACCGTTGCTCTGATATCAATTTATAACACCCTTCTCGAAAATACAAGGATTTTTTTTTTTTTTTTATAAAAGGAAGCGCAAGATTTAAATACAAACCATTGGATTGCATATTTACATTTCAAAATGGCAATCCAAATACATACAGTCTTTAAACTAGATTATCCTAGACATTACACATGATAAGTTTAGTGTTATAGAAATCCACAACATAATGTCATAACATTAGCAAAGTTAACAAAACAGAGTGAGCTTGTCAAACATTCCATTCCTATAGTACTTCTTGCCCACCCACATACCAAAGTAAACCTGCAAGAAGTAATGAGGGATTAGCACGAAGCTAAGTGAATAAATCTCAAACTATCAACTAACTTAGCTTAACAAACGAATACAGCAAAGCATAGCAACAGTTAATCATGAAGGATCGGTGGTCCTTGGAGTACCCTCATGCCGCGGTGGTTCTCCAAGTAACACTTAAAACCAACTGAAGGCCAAATCAGTGGCTAAACCGATAGCTTGGTACTATTACTACTTACAACATAATTTCAGTGAACAACACATGCACAAAGCGCTTATGATATCCAAAGTAATAGTACACAAACCCAACACACGTTGACCCCCGACATTCATATAGTCCACAACCATCAAGGCAATCAAGGACACCAATAATTAAGCTAAATAAAACCATCATGGCAAAATATTAACTTAACAATGAAAACAGTAAATTCACATTTACCCGTTGTAACCATATTGTTACAACCAAATTAGACTGACAGTCCAAGATCCACTCACCCTTGTCGACTGTAGTCTCCACTCAAAGATCTTATCTTATTGAGTCTTCTGGTTATCTGAGAACACGATCAAAACCCGAGTTAGACTCTCATGTTTAGAATTTATAGTGTAACATTCACATAAACAATGCAGTATAATGCTCATAATATAATTTCAATACTCGTTAAATAACATAAACACACAAGTTACAAGTTGTCAAATTCGTCAAAGTAAAACTGACAAACGCGATCCGGGTAAGGTGTGGTTGGATCGCGTTCCTTAACACCAAAATATTCTGTTGCCAAAATACACTTGCAAACGCGATCCGGGACAAGGAGCTGGATCGCGTTCCAAGGAACAAAATCCGTTGACCCAATTTAACACTAGCTAACGCGATCCGGATGATAGAGGCTGGATCGCGTTCATACGTACAAAATCATCCTGGGATCAAAATACACATAGCAACGCGATCCGGGCAAGGGTTTCGGGATCGCGTTCATATGTTTTTCAGCAATGGTTCAGACCTGCAACTAGTTTCAGCTCGAACCAAAAACTCAAATTTCATACAATTCAATCATCAAACACGATTTTGACTTATAATTGACCTCTACAAACATGTGTAAACATATAACAACAACTAATAGCAACATCTAACACCAAGATTCATACATGCATCATGTGTTCAATCTAAATTCAACTAAACCCAATTTCTTCAATTCCACATATGAACATACAATTGATTTATCTTAATTGAATCATGAATTCAGTTTATAATCAACACACAAACACATTCAAACATAAATTAACTCAAATTCATCATCAATTCAACCTAGTTTAACCAATTTATGAATAAGCAATGAAAATGGTTATTTTCACTTACAATTGATGAAGAAGGTGATTCAAAAGATGAATGCAAGATGGGAATCCAAAATCACAGCCTTCTAATTTGAAGAGATCATATTGTAATTAATTGATTTAGAGAATGAGTGTTCTTGAGAGCAAAAGTCAGGAACAAAATGTTGTTCTGTCAAAAATGAAGAAACAGGTGTCGACATACCTTATGACTCAGCTTATTTCTTAGTTAAAATTATACCCGTCCTAAATCTATTGTCTGGAACCTAAAAACCATTTGCGAGAAATAAGTTTTTTTATTATACCGTCGACTAAATAAATTTAAAACATGTAATAATTCATTTATCACAATAAGCCAATTGACTAATTGACCTATTCATTTAGCTATCAAAATACACCAAGTATTCAAAATACAATTTAAATAGCAATTAAATTAAGGGAAAAATACCGTATTTCAACTAGGCCAATTTTGAGGATGTTACAGTGGGGGTCAATGTCCACTTAAGCCAATCGTGTAGGTGGAGGGTTAATGTCCACCTAGAGCTAGTTCATCAACTAGTATGTCCAAATTAGTTGTTCAAGTTTGTTTATTAAAAGCGTGTACGACCCGTTGGTGAAAGTTTGTAATAATAATTCATTTAGACATTATTATCAAGTTTGTTTTGTTGTATACTATTTAGTAGTACAAATCGTGTGTTACAAATAGATTATTCTAGTTTGTATAAGTCTTAAACCGTAGGTCAAAGTTGGTCAACTCGTTGGTCAAAGCTGGTCAAACCTGGTCAAACTGGTCAAACCTGGTCAAACTGGTCAAACTAGTCAAGGTTGGTCAAACTAGTCAAGGTTGGTCAAACCTAGTCAAACTAGTCAAGGTTGGTCAAACCTAGTCAAACTAGTCAAGGTTGGTCAAACCTGGTCATTATATGAGTCACTTCTCAATCTATGAGTCACTTATTGATTTTATGAGTCACTTACTGATTTTATGAGTCACTTCTCAATTTATGAGTCACTTACTGATTTTATGAGTCACTTCTCAATTTATGAGTCACTTATAGAGTCACTTATGATTTATGAGTCACTTATAGAGTCACTTATGATTTATGAGTCACTTATAGAGTCACTTATGATTTATGAGTCACTTATAGAGTCACTTATGATTTATGAGTCACTTATAGAGTCACTTATAATTTATGAGTCACTTATAGAGTCACTTATGATTATGCGGATTTAATAATCGGGTGAAAGATAACTTGTTGATATATGTGGATTTAATAATAATTATGCGGTGAACCGTGTATGAATTGATTGTATGTGTTTCCGGATAGCTTCCGAGCTAGAGGATCATACAATCAAGTGGAAGTTGCTTATTATATGTTTTGTTGCTGATGTGTGCATCTAAGATTATGTTAAAAGTTATTGTTGATTAGTGTTTTGACTATTGTTGATTAAATTATGTGGAATATGCTTATGCAGTGAAACAGTGTTAGTATGCATACTGTCGTGGTATGGTATTCAGTGAAATAGTGTTAGCATGCATATCGACGTGGTATGGTGCTCAGTGTTCAGTGTTCAGAACTTAGTGATTTTGTGTTTATGTATTTGTGTTGATATGTGTCAAGTGTTATGTGGATTGCTTGTTTAATTGCATGTGTACTCACTAAGCAGTGGCGCTTACCCGTTTCAGTGTTTATGTTGTAGGTGACGTGTTGGTAGCTATACGTGGATAGAAGGTGCATAAGAGATATTGATGTGGATTATGGAGCATGCTTATGGTTAGATTATGCTTCATTCTTTTAAATTATTGTTTTGATAATCAATTGTGTAAATCGCCCAAACAAAGAGTTTTCGAATTAAATATGTTGGTCAAAGTGTTGTGGTTGACTTTGAGAGTCAAACAGTGAAAAAGGAGTCTTGTGTATGGGTATAAAAAGGTTATGATATCTTTGGGTTAGGATTGGTGTGATTTTGGGTCAAATACGGAAAATGTGGTCAAGTATCGAATATGATTGGTGGGTCAATTGTGAAGGTTGACATATAGTCAACCATGTTTGAAATAGTTAAATAAGAGTCAAAGAGTAATGGTTTGGGTTAAATTGTGGTCAGAACGTTAAACGGGTCAAAAAGGGTCCAATTGGGCATGAAATGAGACGTAGAGGTAAAATGAGTTATGATATCCTTGTGTAAGTTATGTCGATTAGATTAAACTTGTTTTGAAGTACTGAAATAGTGTGCAAAAAGTAAGATCATAATTGTATGTGGTTTGTGATTTGAAGTGTAGTCTAAAAGTGGTCAAAAATTTGAGTCTTACCACTAGAACAGGTTTGTTCTAGTCTAAAACAAGCTTGTTCTAGTTAAAACAAGGTTGTTTTACCTACCTGTACTACATAGCTAGTAATTTGCATACCCCGTTGTCTTTTTTTGGGTCAAAATGTAAAGATGAGAATACGGGATCAAATATACGAGATGTGGGACCGAGCTGTGGGAACCGAAAAAAAAAATTACTGAGTTTTTGGGGCATTTCAAGACCGATAGCTAATCGTTATTATAATCAAACACAGGATCTACAAACAACAAATGTATCAAGTCCCTGTGTAATTTACATAATAACAAACTAGCCCCACTAACTCGTTGACCTCAATAACAACTGATGCCCGAAGGCCAGATAACACGTAGATTCACAATTAACAATGCAGACTAAACAGTCTAACAATCATATCTACGTTTACTTGTTGTAACCAAACAGTCACAACTAAATCAGATTGTGAGTTCCAGATCCACTCACCTGTCAATCTCAGTTCACTTACTCAGTTGTCTTATCTCACTCAGTCTTCTGATAATCTGAGAATGAAATCAAATATAAGTTAGTAACTCGTTCCATAATGCTTAACTTATCTCCATACATAATTTAAGAACTAAATATTATATGCATAACAATAATATGTTCCTAATTATGTCTCATTATTCATAAACATACATATTATCATTAATATAACATTAGTTGAAAATATATTGGGCAAAAATCAAAATACGTTGAAACAACATAACAAGCCGCCGGCTTGGGTCTAGGACCCGCCGGGTCCAACTCACAAACAGCAGGGTCCCTTATGGAACAACCGGGTGAATTAGATTTTGAGGTAACAGAAGTTAAATGTGTTTTAAAGCTTATGGAAGCTGGCATCTTGGCTCAGAATCAACCGGGTGGGTATGAGGACCCGCCGGCTGGGTTATTGTCGCACCCCCAAAACGCGTGGCAGCGGAAACATGAGGTGTCCTGGGGGCTACGACCAAATCAAATATCACAACACAAAGATTAAAGCAAACGACCTCTATATGAGACGTTTGAAAACGTTACATTCCATAAATAAAAGTTTACATAAGATTCTAAAGTTCGCAAACATAGTCTAGAGATTTATAATACATAATCGTTGATACAAAATGTCGTAATGCAATTTAAATCTCTTGTTTGAAAATATGCGACTCAAGCTATGCTTTCCAAAAGCATCCTACTGTCTTGTTTCCTGTGGGTAGTCCTACTGCGTCTGCAAACCTGAGAATACATACTAAAAGGGTCAACATAAAGTTGGTGAGTTCATAGATTTGTTCTGTAAAGTATTCATGTGAACACCATGTTTTCTGTTTGTAAAATAGAGTTTTGTAAAAACAGAGTTTCTGTGTTAAGTCAAGTTCTGCATAATAAAGTTCTGTAAAGACAGTTTCTGTGTGAAATCAAGTTCTGCATAACAAAGTTCTGTAAAACAAAGTTTCTGTGTGAAATCAAATTCTGCATAACAAAGTTTCTGTATAATAAAGATTCTGTATACTATAGTATTGTATACTATAGTCCTGTTTAGTATTGCCATGAGCTCATGTATCCGAAGCTTTAACAAATTCTGCTGCCTCTATGTGTCTAATCCGGGACACATCCTGATTCAAATAATTATGAGCCCGTGGGTTAGCTGGAGCGACCAGCTCGGACGGGATTGTCAATCCCAATAGTACTATTCACAATTATTCGCGCTTTATGAAATTAACGAACCATGAAATTGAGGTCTTATTGGTGGATTAGTTCTGCTACTCATGCAATAAGTATATGTTTTGTTTCTGTTTAAGTTTCTGTTTAAGTTTCTGTTTCTGTTTCTAGCAATCATAAGTAAAATCTGTAAAAGTTTCTGCTTCTGTTTAAGCACAAACCTGTAAAAGCATGTGTATGTATTCTCCCCCAAAACAGTTCAAAAACAAGTAAAAAGGGGGCTATGAAACTCACCTGAGTTCTAGCAAATAGTAAGCAAGCAATATCAAATAGCAAGCAAGGTCCAAAGCGCAACCTTCTAACGTCCTAACGTATAAGATTGTGTAAGTAGATGTCTTATAAGACCATCTATAGCGATTGTATAAGTGGGGGTCAATGTCCACTTAAGCCAATCGTGTAGGTGGAGGGTTAATGTCCACCTAGAGCTAGTTCATCAACTAGTATGTCCAAATTAGTTGTTCAAGTTTGTTTATTAAAAGCGTGTACGACCCGTTGGTGAAAGTTTGTAATAATAATTCATTTAGACATTATTATCAAGTTTGTTTTGTTGTATACTATTTAGTAGTACAAATCGTGTGTTGCAAATAGATTATTCTAGTTTGTATAAGTCTTAAACCGTAGGTCAAAGTTGGTCAACTCGTTGGTCAAAGCTGGTCAAACCTGGTCAAACTGGTCAAACTGGTCAAACTAGTCAAGGTTGGTCAAACTAGTCAAGGTTGGTCAAACCTAGTCAAACTAGTCAAGGTTGGTCAAACCTAGTCAAACTAGTCAAGGTTGGTCAAACCTGGTCATTATATGAGTCACTTCTCAATCTATGAGTCACTTATTGATTTTATGAGTCACTTACTGATTTTATGAGTCACTTCTCAATTTATGAGTCACTTACTGATTTTATGAGTCACTTCTCAATTTATGAGTCACTTATAGAGTCACTTATGATTTATGAGTCACTTATAGAGTCACTTATGATTTATGAGTCACTTATAGAGTCACTTATGATTTATGAGTCACTTATAGAGTCACTTATGATTTATGAGTCACTTATAGAGTCACTTATGATTTATGAGTCACTTATAGAGTCACTTATGATTTATATGTCGGTTTCTAATTTGGGAAACTTTTCAAGTCTCGTTTCTGGTCAAGGACAATAATTAAGCCATCCTAACACATTTTTGTTACCACTTTCCAAAAATAGTAAGTTTTGTCGTTTTTAGCTACCGAGCCGTTTTTGTTGACTTAGTCAAACCTACTCGGTTTGACCCGAAACTTTTACCCAAACCATACATCAGTTTATAGAGTCAAAATAATTTATCGGTTCGTGTCGGAGTTCACCCAAAGTGTTGGTTCTTAACATGCAACCTAAGATTTCAAGATTTCATATTTTTCGACTTTTGTCGGTTTGGTTCGCCATTTTATTTCTACCACTTATGGTCCAAACTAGGGTCTTAGATTTTTACCAACTGATCATGTATGTATCTAGTCTAACATATAATTTTTACAGCAACCATAGTGTCCATTTACATATTTAAACAAATTCGCGTATGAACCGTACTCATTTTCCGAAAACTTCCAGACCAGACTCAAAGAACAGTTTATAGCCAAAAATACGTACGGATCTGGAAAAAGTGTAAAACACAAAAGTTGTAGATATTTTCAATACGCAACTTTTAAAAAAAATTCGTTGTCTAGTGCTTCCTACAACTCCAGATATGCTCGTTTTTGTAAACTGATTTTTCTGGGACAGATTCTGTGTTTTTGTATATGTTTGGTAAAAACGTATTTTAACAAGGATTTTGGACATATTAGTGATAGATGAACATATTAACATGTAAATCAGTATAATGGAAGTAGAAATAGGATTCCTTACAATGGTGTTTGATGAATTTGGGATGAGATGATGATGCTTGTTGTCTTGAGCTAGTTTTCTTGTAAAATGATGATGTATCTAGATGGTGGTTAGTGGTGGTTCCTTGGTGGATGATGGTGGTTGTTCAAGGTGGTGAAAGGGGCTGAGTTTTTCTGGAAATAGAGAGAGATTGGGAGGATTTTGGTGTGGAGTGACAAGTGAAAATGAAGGAAATGATGTTGTTGCATGAGATATGTGTGGTGTGAGAAGAAAGAATCTCATGATGGCCTTGCATGAGACATAAGTGGGTGAGGGGAGGGGTGGATCACATGGGCCGGTTTTGGGGGCCCCACACAAGGGTATTTTGGTCATTTCTCATTTCCTATTTAGTTAGTTACGTTCCCCGTTCGTTTACTCGTTTGTTTAGACGTATATTCGTACGTTAAATATTTTATACGCGTTTTTAAGTGACGACTTTTAATTTAGATATTTTCACTTGAAATATTTTATCTAGATGCTTGAAAACATTTATAAAAATGTTCCGTTAATTTATCGGCCTCGATTTGCGTGCACGTTTTACGGAGGTTTAATCGCGTAGCGTTTTAAATAGACGTTTTTCATTGACGAACTATTATATGGGGTTTTCAAAAATAATTTCATACATAATAATATATTTTAAAGTATTAAAATATATTTTATCTTTCGTTCGATTGTCAGGCGCGTTCCGCGCGTTTCTGTTGCGTTTGAGACGTTTTAACCAAAACGCCTAAGTTTTTCGTGTATTATTTTAAATAAAATAATAAATAATGATAAATAACTTCTAAAAATAGATTTAAGTTATTTATAAAAAGTTTTTCACCAACGTCTGTATTTATACTGTATCGGACTCCGTCCGATTGTTTTGCACAATTTCATCAAATTGCGTAACCATAATTACAACTAATCACGTAAGCGTAATGTAAAACAATTACGGGGGTGTATGTTCACTTAAATATACAAATAGTTACAAATAATTACAAGTATTTAGCCTAATACTAAACTAAACACACGTAATTAGGGTTTCTAGCAGGTTAATCAGTAACCCTAAATCGTCTGGTGTCACAGTTATTGACTCGCCGGGTTCCAGACAAACACACAGAACCCGCCGGCTTGACATTAAATCGGCCAGGTTCTGGTCCTGCACCAGCAACCTTCATTCAGCCAAAACTCAGACCCGATTTTCTTTATTACTAAATCAAATTCCAGCTCCAATTCATCAATTACAATCACAAACCTCATATATCATCTGGTAACATCATATACATCATGTATTAACAACTTTCAATCAACAATTCAAATTTATGAGCTAATCAATCCATTTATGATTGAATATAAACATGAGAATCTAAACATGATGAACCACTTACAATTAGAAGATTTCAAAGTGGTGATGATGATGAAATTGATTTCAAGATCACTGCTTCACCTTTGGGTTTTCAAGTTTGAGTTCTAGTTCTTTAGGTTTTTCTTGAGTTTGTAGTTTGTAGTTCAAAGAAAGGAGGTGACTTTCCAATTTACGAAAGTTGCCTAAATAGGTCGGCCAAGGTTTTCAACCGACCTCGCATCCACTTAAACACAGTCCCCTTCTAACCTATTGTCTGGAACCTAAAAACCATTTGCGAGTTTAACTATTTTATTTTACCGTCAACTATAACCATGTAAAGCAAATAATATTTTACTATTCATAATTAGTCGATTGACCTATTTACTTAAGTTTCACAAGAAAATAATTAATATCAAGTAATTTCTAAAACATTGAAATAATCAATTTAAAGTAAGAAATTACCAGACCCGTAGAGAGGATGTTACAATTACATATGACGGATCAAATGTCGATTGATGAACTTATTACCCAATTTTTTGAAAAGTTAAGATTTGTACAATAGTGGGTTCTGGATGATAAAACCAAGGTTGATCATTTTGTAGGAACTCTACCTCCACACTACCGAACTACTGTGAGATTAGCTGGTTCTCTTCCCCATGCTTTTAATTTATCCCGTGCAGTAGATAGTGATATTCGCGCTCGATCTTTACAAAATAAAAATAAAGCTTTGCAACGATCCAAAAGTGATTCTGGTAAAGGTATACAGAAAGGCCAAGATAACCAGCAGAACTGGAGATCAAATACCGGTAGTGGTTCAGTTGACAGACCTTGGTGCAATAGATGTAAATCCAGTCATTCTGGGCCGTGTACATTACAGACCTCTAGGTGTGTTAAATGTGGGGTATTTGGACATGCTGCGAAAGATTGTACTTATCCTAATAGTATGTACTGGAATTGTCATAAGGAAGGTCATCGATCAGGAACTTGTCCAGAGGCTAAGAGACAGGGAACGGGTGTGGTCGGTGGGTCTTCATCTTCTGGCCAAAAGTTGAAAAATCTGCCACCAGCTGCTGGTAGAGCCTTCCAAATGACAGTCGATGAAGCTGTCACTACTGAGGACGTCATTACTGGTACTTTTCTTATTAATTCTGTACCAGCACGTGTACTTTTTGACTCTGGGGCAAATTGTTCTTTTATATCTGTACAATTATGTGATAAGTTGAAATTGACTCCTTCTATGATTGCTAATCCTCTTGAGGTTGAAGTAGCGGATGGTAAGATGGTTCCTGTTTCCACATAGGTGACTGGAGCTAGTATCTTAATAGAGGGTTATAATTTTCCGATTTCTTTTATTTTAATGCCAATCCCTGGTTTCGATGCGGTTCTTGGCATGGATTGGTTAAGTCATAATAAAGCTGATATTTCATGTCAATAAAAATCCCTATCTCTGCTGAGTCATATGTCGTGGCTCGAGGGGAACGGGAGAAGGGTAGTATTCCTTTGGTTTCTTTGATGAGAGCTAGAAAATCTCTAGCTAAAGGTTGTGAGTCTTACCTGGCCTATGTTGTTGATGTTAAGTTAGAAAAGAAATCTGTTTCGGATGTCCGGGTGGTTTCTGAATACCCGGAGGTTTTCCCTGATGAGTTGTCTAGTTTACCACCGGTTAGCGAGGTAGAGTGTCAGATTGAATTGTTCCAGGTTCAACTCCGCTAAAGCTCCCTATAGATTAGCTCCTTCTGAAATTCGTGAAATGATGAACCAAATTCAGGAATTATTAGATAAGGGATTCATTAGACCAGTTCTTCTGCGTGGGGTGCACCTGTTATGTTTGTTAAAAAGAAGGATGGTACCCTTCGTATGTGTATTGATTACCGAGAACTGAATAAAAGAACACTTAAGAATAATTATCCTCTGCCCAGAATTGATGAGTTATTTGATCAGCTGTAGGGATTTTTTTATTTTTCTAAAATTGATTTGAGGTCAGGTTATCATCAAGTGCGTGTTCGTGAAGAAGATATTCCTAAAACAGCTTTCCGTACCAGGTATGGTCACTATGAGTTTTTGGTTATGCCGTTTAGTTTGACAAATGCACCCGTGATTTTCATGGATTTAATGAACCGGGTATGTCGGCGTTTCCTCGATAAGTTTGTAATTGTCTTTATCGATGATATCTTGATCTATTCTAAATCTGAAGCTGAACATGAAATGCATTTTTGTGTGGTTCTTGAAACTTTAAAAAGAGAACACTTGTATGTTAAATTTTCTAAATGCGAGTTCTGGCTTCGAGAAGTTCAATCTTTGGGTCATGTGATTTGTGAAGATGGGGTAAAAGTTGATCCAGCTAAAGTAGAGGTTGTAATGAATTGGAATGCTCCAAAGACTTCCTCTGAAATTAAGAGTTTTCTGAAGCAGTTGTTGTGTCAGACTCCAGTTTTAGCACTGCCTGATGGTACTGATGATTTTGTAGTATATTGTGATGCTTCTTATGCTGGATTCGGTTGTGTGTTAATGCAGTGGGATCGTGTTATCGCTTATACTTCTCATCAGTTGAAACCTCATGAAAAGAATTATCCTACTCATGACTTGGAGCTTGCAACTGTTATTTTCGTGTTGAAAATCTGGAGACATTACTTATATGGCACTAGATGTGTTATTTGTACGGATCACAAAAGTCTTCATTATATGTTTTCTCAGAAAGAGCTTAACATGCGTCAACGCCAATGGTTGAAATTAATTAAAGATTATGACTGCGAAATTCGATATCATCCCGGGAAAGCCAATGTAGTTGCAGACGCTTTGAGTCGAAAAGACGTTTCTGACAAGATTTGTTTTATGCGTCTAGAAGTCTCTTCTGATTTAGTGAGGCGATTAAAAGCTGCTCAATTGGAAGCATTGCAGGATCAGAATTTGAAGTCGGAAATCATGTTGAAAAGAAAGGATCTGTTGATTGAAGATTCTCAGGGATTGAAAGCTTTTCAGTCTCGAGTGTAGGTTCCATTGATTGGAGGACTTCGTGAGTTGATTTTAACTAAGGCTCACAAGTCTCGTTTATCTGTTCACCCGGGGAGTACAAAGATGTTTAATGATTTGAAACCGTTAGATTGGAGGCCGACTATGAAAACTGACGTGGCACAGGTCGTTGAATCTTGTCATATATGCTCTCAGGTCAAAGCAGAACATCGGAAACCTTATGGGTCGTTGAGACAGTTAGAGATTCCCGAGTGGAAATGGGAACATTTGAATATGGATTTTGTTATCAAGCTTCTAAGAACGCCACGTGGTAATGATACGATATGGGTAATTGTTGATAGATTGACTAAGAGTGCTCACTTTTTAGCTACCAGTGAGACCGCATCTTTGACTTGATTGGTATAACTCCCCTCATTTGAATCCATTTTTTTATTATTATCGGAAGCGCAATCCCAATATAAATAATATACAATATATCTTGCATACATAAGTAGAGTTATAATACTTTCAAAACATTACATAATACACGTGTCAAATATTAAGATTTAGAAACATAATACTACTGTCAGGGCGTTATATAAACCAAAAATGTCATTAGGTGTCAAAAGACATTAGAGTACATAAGCTGTCAAACATTCCTTCCAATCAAACTTCCTGCCCAACCCCTATATCAAACATAACCTGCAAGAAGTAAAGTGGTGGGATTAGCACGAAGCTAAGTAAATAGATATGTAACTAATAGTCTAACTCAGCTTAACAAAGTCTATTTACACAATTAATCGTAAACACATAATCATCTCAGAGGATCGGTGGTCCTTGAGGTACCCTTAGTGCCGCGGTGGTCCTCCAAGTAACACTTATAACCAACTACAGGCCACACAGTGGTTTTACCGATAACTCATTGATATCTTTACCCAACATAGAATCTTATTCACAATACATGTTCACAATATCTATGTTGACTAACCTATAGCAATCAAGTCCAACCGTAGTTGACCTCCCCAACATATAATGCCCAAAGGCTATATCTCACATAATTACATGTATCAGGTATGACTAACAGTCTATAAACATCAAAACTATGTTTACTCTTAGTAACCAAACATGTTACACCAATTTACACTGAGAGTCACATGTCCACTCACATGACTGTCTAAGTTTCCACTCAGAGATCTTATATTACTGAGTCTTCGGTTGATCTGAGAACACAACAGAATAATGAGTTAGTAACTCATTTTATAACCAATACACTTAACTCTAGAATAACATTGCACAGTTAAGTATTCGTTTCTTAACCAAATGTGTAACTTGAATTACACCAATACTTGAGATAGAACATATTATCAATTTCACATGTTAAGTATATCATCAATATATACCAGCATATAATATTAAACAACGAATATATAATAACCCAAGATTTGTTAAACACTTAAATTGAAAGGCAGACTAATCAGCAAGGATCCGCCAAATAGGCCTTAGGATCCGCTGGATCCCTTCTTGATCCGTCGGATCTAGACCCGATCCGCCGGGTACAATAATTGTGTACTCGAAAAATATTACTTTCTGGAAGTCAAATTAAAAGTGTAGTACCGACCAACAAGGATCCGCCGGATCCTCAACAAGGTTTCACTAGGATCCGCCGGATCGGGGGAAGATCCGCCGGATCCAACTGTTTTACAGTTCCTGCACTTACAGCAAAACCCTACTTCGAAATTTCACAACCAAATCTCAAACTCAGCTGTTATACTAACTTTAATTCAACAAATAACAGCTGTAATCATCAAGTACCATCATATATCAATACATACCCACTTTAACTTTAATTTCATACCATACAATAACCCTAGCATATAAATCAATTTGTAACTAAACAACTAATACATACTTACAATTTGAAGTAAGATCAAATTGATGATGATGATGAAAGACTTGAATTAATCACAGCTCCAAGTTTGATTTCCAATCTTGTTTATGATTTCTAACTCTTTTTGTTTTGAAATATTTGAGTTCAAAGAAGTGAAGTAAACTTCCCTAATTAGGAAAGTTGATATTATAGGTCGGTCAAAGTTTCAACCGACCCCGTGTTCACTTAAAACTAGTCCCCTTCTAAATCTATAGTCTGGAACCTAAAAATTATTTACGATTCCAACAGTTTTATTTTACCGTTAACTATATAAAGTTAAAACAAATAATAATTTACTAATCACAATGACTCAAAATAAACAATAAATTTCCTAACTCATAATATAAATTACGTAAAGTTAAGAATTTACCATAATACCCTTAAGCCCTTATAGTGGGTGTTACAATTGACTTAGTTGTACATTAATGAAATTGTCTCGAGGCACGGGATTCCTTTATCTATTGTTTCTGACAGGGATTCTAGGTTTATATCTCGATTTTGGCAAAGCTTAAAGCATGAGTTGGGTACCAGAGTGAACCTGAGTACAGCTTATCATCCTCAGACAGATGGCCAGTCAGAACGTACTATTCAGACTCTGGAGGATATGCTATGTGCTTGTGTGATAGAATATGGTGGTTCTTGGGATTCTCATCTACCATTGATCGAGTTTGCTTATAATAACTCATATCATTCTAGTGTTGGTATGTCTCCGTATGAAATGTTGTATAAACGTCGTTGCAGAACGCCTACTTGTTGGTTAGAGGCTAGAGAAAAACAATTTGCTGGTCCCGATCTTGTCCTGATTACAGCTGACAAAGTTGCAATTGCTTGAGAGAAACTTAAAGCCGCCAGAGATAGACAAAAGCAATATTGCTGATCCTCGTCGTCGACCTGTTTCATTTATTGAAGGTGAATTGGTTTATTTGAAAGTTTTTCCATGGAAAGGTGTGATTCGATTTGGTAAGCGTGGGAAACTTGCTCCTAGATTCATTAGTCCGTTCAGAATTCGGCAGGTTGTTAATGATCAAACGGTTGCCTTGGATCTTCCTTCTGAATTATCGGGAATTCACGATACTTTCAATATTTGTTATTTGAGAAAGTGTAATGTAGAAAATCAGTCGCAAGTGCTTCCACTTCAGGATTTGCGTGTGGATCTGAGTCAGAAATTGGTGGAGGAACCTGTTGAGTTATTAGACCGTAAGGTGACGAAGCTTCGTAAGAAAGAAATCCCAATGGTTTTGGTTAAATGGAAACATAGTTTAGGTCCAAACCTTACGTGGGAAACTGAGTCTAGTATGCGGGCGCGATACCCTAGTTTGTTTGAGCGTGGTGAGATTTCGGGGACGAAATCTTCTTAAGGGGGGAAGATTTGTAACACCCACTTTAGCGCCTAGGGTATTCTGGTAATTTTTCCTAATTCTAAATTGTTATTTAACGTGTTTGGAAATTTATTTGTTATTTCATTATGTTAATTGTGAATAATAGGTAAAAGTTAAACGACCTATTGTGACTAGTGAATTATTACTTATTTTAAATTATTGTAATTGACGGTAAAATAAAATAATTGGATTCGCGAATGGCTTCTAGGTTCCAAACAATAGGTTAAAAAGGAGGAATAAAAATTAGATGGACATGGTTGGTTTAGAGGGATAAGCCGACTCCCTTTTTGTAACTTTCCCAAAAAAAATTCTTACTTCTCCTTTTGCTCTCAAATTCACATAAGAAAAAAAATAAGAAAGCCATAAGCAAGAAATTGAGAATATACTAAGGTTGTGATTTTGATTACACCAGAATATCATCATCTTGTTTACTTCCTCTTGATTGTAAGTATTCTTAATTAAGTTGTTCATGAACTTGTGTAACGTCCACTTTTCATAAGTTCTCAAATTATAATATATAAAATATATAAATGCGTTTTAATAACTGATTATGTGTATTTATATGTATATATATGCATTGTGTATAGTTATATATGAATTATAAATAGTGTTAAGTTTTGGACAGGAAAAACAGGAAATCGCTAAGCGATTTATGGTAAATCGCGACGCGATGTAATGTTTTACAGATACGGGTTTTTAAGTCCAGCAACTTCCAGAAACGAGTTAACACCTAAAAATATAAAACATAACCACAACAGACGAAAATGGTGATTTTTGGAGACCTAGTATCATTCTTCACACCATCATCCTAAGAGATCAATCTATTAAGTTCTAATCACATTCTAAGTGATTATAAGGTATAACCAAATCTCCTTTTTGTTTAATTTCTGTGTTAGGGTTTGAAGTATAAACCCTAAATTTATGGTAATTGTTAATTAAGTAGGTTATTAGTGTATAGCAGATTTATACATGTTAAGTAATCATATTATGAAGTTTTCATGATGAATTTAGTTAGGGTTTGGAGTTGTTAGACCCTAAGTTAGTGAAGGTGATTATGTTCATGTATAAATGATAAATTAGTAAATCAAACATGGTAATGATCATGATATGATCCTGAGTTTGTTGTTAAAAGAAAGTGGTAAGATGGTATAATTACAAATATGCATATGAATTTGGTTTTATAGAAAAGTATATAGTTGTTGATAAAGATTGTGAAGTTTATGATTAATAGAACCATTCTTCATGTGTATATGATGAAATTGTAATGGGCATAGATGAGTCTATTATTAATGATATTAAAGTAAAGGTTATGGATTAAATTGATAAATTGTGGTATTGGTTGTAATATGTGATTATGTGTTTATGTGATTAGGTAGTAAAGAAGTTGGAAGAAGTACAAGTGTTTTGTGTGTGCCTTTGCAAGGTAAGTTTCGGATTTCATGATCATGGTGCCGGAATGATTGCGGTCATTTGCCGGTGGTTTGGTGCGGGTAATGGTTGCGGTCATAGGCCCATGTGATTGCTAGTAGTATACGACTAGCATGGGTAGCAAGGATCCTTAGCTAAAATACATATAATAATGACATGTGATTGTTTTTCCGTTACTTACTAAGCGTTGTGCTTACGGTTGTATATTTCTTATGTTTTAGGTGAACAAAGCGGATCACGGGTTGACACGGGTAAAAAGCCCGTTGGGAGCGAGAGGTGGAAGTTGCTATTATTGGTAACTAGCACATTTTCTTTAAATCATGCTCATGAGGCCGAAACCCCAAACTTTTGTTAAAATATGAATTATGTTTTTTTGATATCTAAACTCGTTGTAGGTTTTAACTTAGTATGTTGATACATGATCTTTTGTAAATGTCGCAATGTCATACAATGTGGTTGTAGTATTAGTACCACGTTGATGTTTTGGATTGAAATGTACAAATGGAAGTAATGGTAATATGTTGGATCATGTTAGTTTTTATACAAATGTCGAAATGGTTGTTGGAAACTTTGGTTTGTTCATATTGTCAAGATGTTTTGTCGACCAATTGTATTTGGAAAACGTGGATAATTTTGAAGTAAACAGGCTTGCATAACTTGTGGTCTAAAACTGTTGCGGAAATGTTAGCTTTGTGCAGGTTTAAATTAGGCTGTGTAAACTGTCTGTGCAGGTTTTGTTCAGGTGTGGATCACGACGCGATTCATATAGAATCGCCACGCGATTTAACATAAAACGCGACGCGATTATGGTTGAAACGCGACGCGATTTTTGGTCTCAGAAACAGAAAATTTTACTTTAAACACTATATTTATATAAATAAATGTGGGGTGTTTTAACTTGCTTCATTGAAAGTAGTTGCTAGATGGTTTTAAATGAGATCAAAAAGTTGATACTTGATGTTAATAGATAAAATATAAGGTTGTCAATTGTTATATGATGTTAATAAGCTAAGTTATTGATGAATTCTTCAAGTTTTGAATTGAAATTGTTAGGGTTCATGCTATATATATATATATATATATATATATATATATATATATATATATATATATATACATGAGATTGAAATAGGAATTGAAGTGAAATAAGTGTTATTGGCTTATAGCATGCTTATGTGATATTATTTGAGTTATAAGTTTCTGCAGAATCTGAGTTATTGTGAGATTGGGTTTAAATTTCGGATTCTGAGTTTGCAGCAGGTTGCAGAATCGCTGGGTTTTGGGTCTACCCGGCGGGTAACACCATTACCCGGCGGGTAAGTCGGTTCAACGGGTAATCTGGCGGGTAAAACCAATCTGGCGGGTAGCTTGTGTGCAATTTTGATCCGCAGTTGGACTTGAGTTTTGCCTTGATTATACCCGGCGGGTACCCCTTTTAGCCGGCGGGTACCCAACTGGCTAGGCTGATTCTTGTTTAAGTTTTAAGTATGATGGTTTATGTGTATCATTATTATTAAACCATGTTTCTAATGATTATTGTTTAAGTTTAATGCTTATATCATATAAGTTTTGCATATGTTTAAGTATGTAATACTTAATTGTTGATGTTATACAACTGAATTAGGTTGTATCAATTTTGAAATGAGTTACTAACTTATTATTCTGTTATGTTCTCATATCAACCTAAGACTCAGTAACATAAGACTTCCGAGTTTGGAGATAAAGTTGATCAGGTGAGTGGACGTGTGACTCTCAGTGTAAATTGGTGTAACATATTTGGTAACTACGAGTAAAGATAGTTTTGATGTTTATAGACTGTTAGTCAGGCCTGATACATGTGATTATATGGTTCATAGCCTTTGGGCATTATGTGCTGTGGAGGTCAACTACGGTTGGACTTGGTTGCTATAGGTTAGTCAACATAGGAATTGTGAACATTTATTGTGAATGAGATCCTATGTTGATTAAAGATAGCAATGAGTTATCGGTAAAACCACTGCGTGGCCTGTAGTTGGTTATAAGTGTTGCTTGGAGGACCACAGCTGCAATGAGGGTACCTCAAGGACCACCGATCCTCTGAGATGATTATGTGTTTACGATTATTTGTTGTAAATAGATTTGTTGAGCTAAGTTAGACTGTTAGTTGCATGTCTATTCACTTAGCTTCGTGTTAATCCCACCACTTTACTTCTTGCAGGTTATGTTTTGATATAGGGGTGGTCGAGAAGTTTGATTGGAAGGAATGTTTGACAGCTTATGTACTCTGATGTCTTTTGACACCTAATGACATGTTTTGGTTTATATAACGCCCTGACAGTGGTATTATGTTTCTTAATCTTATAATTTGGCATGTGTATTATGTAATGTTTTGAAAGTATACCTATGTATGTAATATATGTTATATATTATTTATATTGGGATTTGCGCTTCCGATAATAATAATAATAATAATAATAATAATAATAATAATAATAATAATAATAATAATAATAATAATAATAATAATAATAATAATAATAATAAAATGGATTCAAATGGGTGGTGTTATAACTAACGTCTCTATTTCATTTCAGTCAGTTTTTTTGTTTGATCTATTCAGTAATGGACATAATGAGAGACTTACTTTAGTATTTTTTTGATTGAAATGGGGATAAAAAACTGACTCAATCATGAATGAGAATCAAATACTTCCATTTTCCACTTTACAAACTTCCAATCCTCTCACACATTTCATCGAACACCTTCAAGGCGTTACCACAATGTTAATGTTGTATTGATCCCGTTTGAGGCGTTACCACAAACACATGGTGTGCTTCATAAACACATGAATGCTACAATTGACATACACGTGCAATAAAACAAACTTGTGAGAAATTAACGTCAATCAAACAAAATGGAGAATCAAAACAGGATAGATTGCACCTTTCATCAAAATAATCGGTCGTTACTCATGCTAATTTTGATTTGTTTCTGGGGCAGTATGGTCCGACCAATCGTCATAATCTTCACCAATCGATTGAAATCTTCGTTCAATTGAATGAGGGCAAGAATAATGAAAAAGTCGATTAAAGCATTTGGGATTTGGGAACCCCTGATCGGTTTTTGCAATTGAAGCGATTGGATATGTGTGGGTCGTGAATGGCCGCTTATTTTGAAAGAAAAGGGAACGGATGGGTACAGGAAGCATGAGGGCATATTTGGAACAAATTAGGACAAAAAAGTTTAAGATTATTTAATCATTTTTCTAATGACAATCAAGGGCTATAATTAATTTGACTAAGCCAATGAAAGGTGTAGATTAGTTTTTGAGGAGTTATTTAGGAGAAGATTAACTAATTAACATTATCCTTTATTAGATAAGAGAGATATTATTTAAATGTTATTGTATTTGAATTATGATGTCATTATCTCCTTCAATTTTGCCAATTTACAAAAGTCTTGGCGAATAGATTAAAGAGTGTTATCGGATCTGTGATATCCGATGCTCAATCTGGATTTTTGGAAAAGCGCAGTATTGTTGATGGTCCTTTAGTGGTTAATGAAATCATTTCATGGGCCAAAAGGGCCAAATATGAGGTAACTATGTTTAAAATAGACTTCAAAAAAGCCTTTGATACTTTAAACTGGAGCTTCATCGATTCGGTTCTTGAGCAAATGAACTTTCCACAGCGGTGGAGGACTTGGATTTCAGGTATTCTCTCTTATTCCCCCGCTTCTGTTCTCATTAATGGTTCCCCCTCAAAAAATTTCAACTGTTCAAGGGGTGTTAGGCAAGGGGACCCTCTGTCCCCTTTTCTTTTCATAATAGCAATGGAGGCACTCAATTGTGTTTTTGTTAAGGCTAAAGATATAGGTATTTTGAGGGGAATTAGATTACCTAATCAAGGTCCTATAATCACACATTTCATGTTTGCTGATGATTTAATTGTGTTGAGGGAATGGTCGGCCACGAATGTGAAAAATATTATGAGAATTATGAGGTGCTTCTCATTAGTGTCAGGTTTTGAAATGAATCCGGCAAAAAGCAATATTTTTGGTTTAAACATTGATTCTAATGTGGTTAAATCAACGGATGCTCAAATTGGATGTAGGGTTGGAAGCTTACCTTTTGAATATCTTGGGTTGAAAATGGGTGCAAACATGAATAGGTGTAAAAACTGGTCGGAAATTATTAAGATTTTTAAAAGTCGGTTGTCATCATGGAAAGCAAAAAATCTTTCAATGGCCGGGAGAATTACCCTTATCAAAGCAGTTCTTGATAGTCTACCAGTTTATTATTTTTCTATTTTTAAGGCCCCTGCTCAAGTTATTGAAAATCTGGAAAAAATACGAAGGAAATTTTTGTGGGGTGGGTCTGATCTTAACAACAAAATAAATTGGGTGAATTGGTCTAGAGTAATAGCACCAAAGGATGAGGGTGGACTGGGTATTGGGTCATTAAAACAACTCAACACCAGTCTATTGTTAACGTGGTGGTGGCGATTTCATCGAGAAACAAATGCTTTATGGAGTCAAACAATCAGAGCAATTCACAAGAATAAAGTCAACTCCTCTTTAATTCCTGTTAAGAAAAGTCTTGCGAGTTCATGGGTCAACATAGGTAAAATTCAGAAGGATTTACTGGAAAACAATATGGAAGTATCGCAGCTGATTGTTAACGAAAATGACTCATGGATCTGGAAGGGTGACCCATCAGGGGTGTTCTCGGTAGCATCTGCCAGGAAAATATCATTAAAGCATCTGCTCGAATAAAAGACTTTCATTTTGAATGGAGTAAATGGGTTCCAGGTAAGGTTAATATTTTCATGTGGAGGGCTGAAATGGATCGTCTGCCTACAAAATCTGCCTTGGTTAGAAGAAATATTCAAGTCACCTCTCCCCTCTGCCCTTTATGTTGTCAATTCGAAGAAACTGTTAATCATCTTCTAATCTCATGTGAATATGCTAACTTGTTATGGTGTTTCATAAGTTCTTGGTGCAAATTAACCCCCATTTATGCTTATTCCATCCGAGATCTTATCGGTCTTACGGAGAATGAAAAAACTTAGAGGGGCAAAGTCATTCGGGCGATCATATTTACAGCATGTTGGTGTATTTGGAAAGAGAGAAATGATGTATGCTTTAATAATGTTTCTCCCTCATGGCAAAGATTAAAAGAAGAAGTGCAAAGTCTTTCTTTCTTCTGGATCAAAAGTAGAGCAGGTAAAAATGATTTAAATTGGAAGAATTGGTGTAAATTCAATTTAGATGGATAAGCAAAATCAAGAAGCTTGGTCCAAGTCTGGAGCAGGTTATAGGAATCGATTCTGGATACTTGTATTCGGTTTAAATAGCTACTGTTATTTTTGGTGCTCATTACCCCAATGGTTGGAGCAATTATGCAACTATGTTAGGCATCTAGGATTGGGGCCCCTGCTATGGATACGACCCTATTCTTGTTGCTGTGATGGTCATAGTTGCTGTATCTTCTACTTGTTTGTCCTTTTGGAAGTAACATGGAGGTTTTCAGTAAAGTGATTCAGTATATTAACAAAGCGTTGGAATGGATCAAGAATTTTGGGTGTCAAAGGGGTTATGATATTCGGATCTGTATGGGGAGTTATCAAAAACGAGCTAGAGTGAAAACCGGTGGCGCGGCCTCTAGTTTTCGGGGGTTTTTTCCTGGAACTTTGCCAGGTTTTTTTTATCCATTTTAGCTCCCTTGCAGTTAAGATCCGGATGTTTTTTCTTTTCTTTTGTGGCGTTTTAATTATGTAGCAATGACCATGGTGTAATTACATTGTACTCTGGTGACTATCTAGCAACTTGCTAGTAGTAGTATATGAATAAAATTTTTCTGCCTTTCAAAAAAAAAATTAAATAGAGAAATGTTACATCCACACAAATTTAACAAAATAAGTTTCACAAAATGACATGACACATGTTATTAACCAATCAAATTTGTTTGTAACTTCTTTTCCATTATTCTCTTCCTTCAATTCATTGGTCTACATCATTTTGTAGACAATTTTTTTGTAAAATTTATGTGAACATATCATTTCTCAATTAAATATTTGATGATCTAGTGAATCATATAACCATATATAAAATAAAAGGAAAAAATAAAATATATCATGAGACACTACCCCTCCTTGGTCTTTTACCTGACTTTGTCCCCATTCTCCCAAAATTAAACAACCTTGGTATGGGACTTTTCCATATATATTGGGCAACTATAGAAAATAAGAGCATTATCTCCATTTTATGTGGACCTCATTTTGTTTTGAAAGCTTGAAGTTTGATTGTTAGTATAAAATGTTGTGAAATGCGATCTGAATCACACAAAAGCGACAACACCACCAATGTATTGTCGATTCTGAAAAGGATAATTTTTCTTTCTTGAGTACATAGTTAGTACTTACACTTCTCATCATGAATCAAATATTCAAATTATAGGGCCTACACCTTAATTAGTGACGATAAACGTACGAGACTACATAAAGCTACCCCTTTTTTTACTTTTTCCTATCTCCTACCCCCTCACCTATCTAATCAATCACATCATGTTTTTTTTTTTTTACATTCTGGGTATACCTCACTCTTTTTCTAATTCATACCCCCTGTTTAGTCTAAAACTAAAACTGATTCTGTACTGAACAGAGACCAATCTTAAATAAAACTGGACTGGAAAAAGAATGGACGGGGACCGAAGTGGGCCAGGGGTATCCCCTGTAATTTAGGGGGTGGCTTTATAATTTCCTTAAACGTATATATGTGGCTGTTTTGCATATGTTATCGTTTTTGTAAATGTCAAATGATTACTCCGTATATTTTGTATGGATGAACAACAATTATTAAAAGTTTACTTGAAAACGAACAACCGTTCTCTTTTAAGTTACTCTAATCAAATGTAAAACCAATTTATGGCGTACATGTTTCTCATGCATGATTATCAAACCTATCAAATTGAGCAAATTAAGGATGTACTACGTATCAAATTAAAGTGTCATTATTAGAGTATAGGGAGTGGTATTTGTGACACCGTTTTTACTAGGGGTGAGCATGGGTAGGTTCGGTTTTTAGAAAATCAAAAATCATAACCGTTCGGTTTTTTCGGTTTCGGTTTTGTTCAGTTTCGGTTCGATTTTTTTTGGTTCGGTTTATCCATTCAGACGTTTTTATAGAATAAATTTGATAAAAATATGCATTGTATATACGTATATCCATGTTAAGAATTAACTTGAACTTTAAATTAAACTTTATATTAAGGAAACTACTAACAATGAATTAATGTTAAACGTATACAATATACGATATGTAGCTAATAGTTATACAAATGTAGAAATAAGTGAGTATTTTGAATATAACAACAAAACGCTTCATATTTCTCGGTATATTCATATGTTTTATTTATAGAGTTGAACATATATAAATTTATATACATATTAAATACATAACTTTTATATAAATAGAAATTAACATATATAATATAAAGACTTCAGTTCGGTTCGGTTTTTGTGGTGAAAACCAAAAACCGAACCGATGGTTTCGGTTTTGCGTAAATCAAAAACCAAACCGTCGGTTTTTAATTCGGTTCATTTTTTCGGTTTCGGTTTCTCAGTTATTTTGTTTTTTGGATCGGTTTCGGTTTACCATGATCACCCCTAGTTTTTACAGTGTATCATAATACTTGATTTTCTTAATTGTCCCGTCTAATAAGAACATCTTAATCTTAATATAAATTGAAGTTCAATTTATAGGAAGCGGATTTGTAGTATTCAATTTTAAAATTGAAGTTCAATTGACCAATCAGATTTCAATATTTATTATTTTATTACTATGTGATTTTATTTGATTCTAATTTTATTAAATATTTTTAAAAAACAACGAATCTGTATTGATTTTTATTTTTTCTTTTGAGCAAACGATATCTATTGAATATGTACACTCGGATTAAAACCTTATCCATGACACAATTGTTGTACATATGTTCCAATACAAACATATAGTTCATGGGGAATGTTCAAGTAAGAACAATTATTATGGTGGAAATGGTAGGAACGAACATTTTTACTTTTAACTTTAAGATTAAATTATGATTTGACAAAAAATTTATATCAAAATTATTAGAATTGTGTGTTCTTTAATATGAGATTTTTTTTTAAAAAAAATATGTTATACACATCATAAAAAATTTAGTGTGTATCACAGTATCACACATAAAAGGTTGTGATACACAACTTTAATTTGTGTATCATATATATTTTTTATTTTTTTTAATTGATCTAATATTAAAGAGGATAAAATTTTAATAATTTTGGCATAATTTTTAGTGCAAAACGTGTACATATCTTGAATTTAAAAGTGAAAAAAGTCGTTCCTACGGTTCCTACGATAAGAAATGATTCTACAGTAACTTTCTCCGAAATACTTATTAGATTATGTAATCGCTGAAAGGTATACAAACATGGAAAGACATTCTTCAAAAATCAAAAGCATTGTCGAATTCAGAGTTTTATCTTTTTTCTATCGATCAATAATAGAAATACTCCCTCCGTTTCAATTTAATTGTCTCCAGACAAAAAATATGCAGTTTGAGAAAACATCAACTTCTCTCTTACATTTTGGTAAGATGACAGTTTTACCCTTTACTTTTTACCCGCTTTTTTATCTTACATATATAAATTAGGGATATAAAAGTATTTTATCTCATCATTTTTATCAATTTATGAAAGTGGACAATTAATTTGGGACAGCCCAAAATGGAATACTGAACTATAAATCTGAGACGGAGGGAGTAAATGTTTCTGTCCTTTTTTAGATCAGTAAGCCATCACTTGATACTAGGCCTGTAAGCGAACTGAACGTTCGGCGAACTATTCGTGAACCGTTCGGCGAACTATTCGCGAACCGTTCGGCGGGAAGTTCATTTATGTTCGTTTGTTTCGTTATATGTACGAACATGAACAAATTTTTACGTTCGTTTAATTATATGAACGAACATGAACACAGGTCTCGTTCGTTCATTTACATTCGTGAAAGTTCGATAACATGTTCGTGAACGTTCAGTTAAATGTTCGTTTATTAACTAATAGTTTAATTAAATTAATACATATTTGTATATGTTATTTTGATAAAGCTAAATATCAAATAGAATATTATTAATATTTTGATATTTTCATTTGATAATATTAAACATCTAGATATTTTTACTTTATATTTCCATATCACATTTCCCTCAACTCCAAAAACACATCCACACTCTCCATCCACTAGTTTCAGATGTGCTGCTCTTTCCAACGATCGGACCAAGCAAATGAATTTATCTTTATATTGTGATCATTTTGTAATGTTGAATATGTATCGCAAAATTTCAAGTTATAAAATATATATGTGTAGATGTGTGTGTGTGTGTGTGTGTGTGTATTCGTTTATGTTTGTTGAGGTTCTTTTAAGGTATTAATGAAGAAATGCATTAAATTAAGTGTTTGTTCGTGTACGTTCGTTTGTGTTCGTGAACAAACAAATTTTCTTAATGAACGAACATGAACAACAAAATCCGTTCGCCTATCCGTTCGTGTTTGTTCATTTGTTCGCCAAAACCTTAATGAACGAACACGAACAGACTCCGTTCGTGTTCGTTCGATTCGTTTACAGGCCTACTTGATACCATAAAATACCAAGATCATGAACTTAGACTATTTATGCAGTTATATTCATTGTTTTAGTTGAGGCTAATTAATATACACGTCAAATAAAACATTTAAAATATTTCTATAGAATCAACAAATAAACTTATATTATCTCATTTTTTTTATGTAAGGTGCATTTAGTTACTAAAAACTTCTCCACTTTTCTATAAAATTTTCTAAGAAAACTAGAAAAATAAAAAACGTATTTAAATCTGAGTTTTGCAAAAAAAATTATAAGAAAAGGAAAATTTCTATTTTCTCTTTTATAACTAAAAATTTGAAAACTACTAATATTTCAAGTTTCCATTTATATTATCTCTTGGAAAAGAAAAACTTTGTAACATCCTGTTTCTGGGCCTGGAAATAAATTGTATTTTATTAAGTTTAAGTGGTTTATTTGGAAAATAAACAAGTAAAAGAGCCTCAGTTTTTATTGTGATTAATAAAATATTGTTTGTTTTAAATAAACAAAGTTCACGGTAAAATAAAAGTATTTTGATTTACGGGTATTTTCGGGTTCCAGACAATAGGCTAGGAAGCGGGTATAATTTATATCATATATTGAATGGGGCGGTGGGAAATATCTGGAACATGTTCACCTACCTTTCCCATTTTGTTTTCTCTTTGTTTTCATTCTTAAACCCTCTCATTTCAATTTCAAAGAAATCAAAGAATCAAATTGTGGCTTAAATTATAATTACTAGAAAGAAGTTTATGATCATCTTGTTCATCACCATCCTCTTTGTTCTTCAATGGTGTAAGTGTTCTTGAGTTTTTTTGTAACTTAATTGAATAAGTTAGGTTATAGGTGATTTATATGAAATTGAAGTTAATTAGTATATGTATAATGTTTCTTGTTGATTATAGGGTGATAATATGTTATAGTTGACTGATTTCATGGTAATTACATATTAGAATGTGTTTGTGTTCTTCATAATTAAGATAATAGTTAGGGTTTGGTGATTAAGTAATTAGATGATGAAACATGAGTTAGATTGTTGTTAGATGATGTTGGTTGTTGTTATTATATGATTATAGTTGATGTTTGTGGTCATTTTTATGGTAAAATTCGTGTTTGCAACTGGTTTTGGTAAAAATGGAGTTTTGGTCTCGGAGTTGTGTTCTTGCTAAAAGTCCAGGTCATTTTTGAACTATCAAACGCGATCCCGGCCATGTCTCCGGATCGCGTTCCTTAGTTATAATTTGGTATAGTCGATTTTTGGTCATACGAACGCGATCCAGCCCTTTGTTCCGGATCGCGTTGCCATGTGTATTACGGTGACAGAACTTTTTCTAAAGGTGAACGCGATCCAGCCACCCTGATCCGGATCGCGTTCGCATGAATAATTTTGACGGGTTTTGTAAATTTTGAAAATGCGTAAGTCTTTTCAGGGGCACGGTTATGTAACAATTTCATTAACTCGGTTTGGGATGAGATTCACATGTTCACTCGAAAATGGCCCAATGGTCAAAACTATATTCTAATAGCCTAGGTGGTTTTTGGCCATTCGGGGTCATTTAAGGGTCGAAATTGACATTTTACAGTTTTTAAACATTAGTTCGGGATTTTTAATTTAAATTCTGATTGAACTTTTGTTTACTTAGACTTTAGAGATTACTTGATTTGATAAATATGTTATGATGATAATTATGAGACGAGTTATTGACTTGTTATCTTTGTGTTCTCAGATAAGCGGGCGGCCACTCAGTAAGATTAGACCACTGAGTTGGTAATCAGACGATAATATTCGGCGAGTGGAATTGTATTCCTCGGTTCAATTCCGTTGTAACGAGTTTGGTTGCAACGGATGAACTTTCGGTTATTGGTTTGACTTGTTATTGGTTATTGGTTAATACATTGACATGATTGTTGATATTGTGATTTGGTTTACTTGGTTATTATTGGTATTAATTGTTGGCATGATGATTATGCGGTTTGAATAGGTTAGCTACATATTGTCATGACTATTATGAAATATGTGATGCTTGGGCCGTTTGATATATGTGATTTCAGAGGTCAACGCTGGTTGGGTTTGTGGCTATTGTTGGGCTGCCTGGGTTTCCCGATACATGTAGTTGAGGGATGAATCCTTGTCAGTGAAGATAGCTTCAAACTATCGGTAAGCCACTGTTGGGGCCGGCAGTGGTTGTAGGCTTTCGCTGGTTGGCTAACCAGGGGCCGCCGGTCCTCTTTGACGATACGTGTTTATGATTGCGAAGCTTTAGGCGGTAATCATAATTTGTGTGATTGTTGTTTACGATGCTTTAGGCTGTAAGCATTATTTGTTGGTTTGGTTTGTGCGTTGTAGGCTTGTTATTTCTGAATTGAACCGTCGGTTACGGTTCCATTCACTTAGCATTGGCTAATCCCTCGTTGTTAATCTTTTTGCAGGCTTTTAATAGGTGTGGACCTGGTTGTAGATGCTTAATGGGATGGTTGACTGTCATAGCGTTTACTCTGACAATTTTGGGGAATCTAACTTTTGGTTTTGAATAGTTTTCTTAACACCCGGTTGTTTAGTAAATGTTTGTAACTAAACTTATATATGTGTGTAAAGGTTTTGAAAACTTGGTACCTTTGGGACTTATGTAATTAGGTAAATATGTTTTGGGACCACACTTTTTATGTATAATATAAAGTAATATGATATGTTTCGGTTTGTAAAAGGCGGGGCCTTACAAACTTCATCCCTAAAATTTGAACGTATTTTCTAAGTTTTTAATGTTTTTTCTATAGAAATGAAACACTCCACATTTTCTAGAAAAACAAAAGAAAAATGAGAAAATATTTCTGTAACTAAACGCACCTTAAGTTATTCATGAATGACCAAAGGGCTTTTAGCTTAGCGGTATGAGAAGAACCCATTAATCATGAGATTGTAGGGTTCAAGCCTTACTTGAGACATCTGAGTATATACTCCGTATATAATTGTAATAATTGTGCATAATATGTGTTAGATGATAGGATTGTCGTGTTATCTATGAATGAAAATATCAAGCAAAAAAATCTTAAAAAATATCAACCAATCAGTACATAAATTGGCATGGGCAATTTCCATTGGCAAATCCAATTATTTTACAAGTAGCACAGTGGTACTGTGGTAGGTAATACTTACAACTGGCCCATTCATAGTCAACCAATCAAATCTTCCCACGTAACCCATCCTCCAACTTTCTATCCCCTTTTTATCATCTCTATCTTCCCTCCCAACAATATTCAGGCAACCCAAAACAATGGCAACGAGCTCACTCCCTTCCTATCTTCTGTCCTTATTATTGTTCTTCTCCTTTGTATCTATATCCATATCTATACGTACACAAGGTATCGATCCAACGAATACTTACATCATCCACGTGTCCAAATCCGATAAACCTACCACGTTTTCCACTCATCGTAGCTGGTACTCCTCAATCGTCCGATCAGTCTCCTCGTCTCACCAGCAGTCCGATCTGTTATACACTTACGAACGATCGGTCAATGGTTTCTCCGTTAGGTTGACTCGATCTCAAGCCGTTAAGCTACGTCGTGCTTCCGGTGTACTCTCCGTAATCCCCGATCGTCGACGAACGCTTCACACAACACACACACCTAACTTTCTCGGTTTAGCTGATAACTTTGGTCTATGGCCTAACGCTGAATACGGAGATGACGTCATCGTCGGAGTACTTGACACCGGAATCTGGCCGGAACGTCCGAGTTTCTCGGATGAAGGACTTCCACCGGTTCCTTCCACGTGGAAAGGTAGCTGTGACGTGTTTTCTGATTTTCCGGCGACCGCATGTAATCGTAAAATTATTGGAGCTAAGGCGTATTACCGTGGTTATATCGCTAGTTCAGCGAATCGTTTGAATGCTTCAAACGAGGCGCTATCGCCTAGAGATACTGAAGGTCATGGAACACATACTTCTTCTACTGCGGCAGGAGCGGTGGTTGAGAATGCCGGATTTTTCGATTACGCTAAAGGTGAAGCGAGAGGTATGGCTGTTAAAGCTAGAATTGCGGTTTATAAAATCTGTTGGGATGCAGGTTGTTACGATTCCGATATTCTCGCTGCTATGGAACAAGCTATTATTGACGGTGTACATATTATTTCACTTTCGGTTGGTGCAAACGGCTATGCACCTAATTATTATCAAGACTCGATCGCCATAGGCGCTTTTCACGCGATGCAAAACGGAATTTTAACTTCGTGTTCAGCAGGTAATTCAGGTCCTGGTGCGTATACAGCTGTGAATATCGCTCCGTGGATATTTACTATCGGTGCTTCAACGATCGATCGAGAGTTTCCGGCGGATGTTATTCTCGGAGACGGAAGAGTATACAGCGGTGTATCTCTTTACTCCGGTGAAGGACTAGGCGACGTTCAGTATCCGTTGATTTACGCACGTAATGCTGGTGATAGATATTGTTACTCCGGAAAATTAGACGCAACGTTAGTTACCGGTAAAATCGTGATTTGTGACCGAGGAGGTAACGCTAGAGTTGATAAAGGTAATGCAGTTAAGGAAGCCGGTGGTGTAGGAATGATCCACACGAATTTAGACGTAGACGGCGAGGAGCTACTCGCAGATGCGCACGTTATTGCCGCGACAATGCTTGGTGCGACCGCTGGAGTTAAGGTGAAAGAGTATTTGAGATCTGTTACGTCACCAACAGCAACAATTACTTTTAGAGGGACCGAGATCGGAACATCACCGTCGGCACCACGTGTGGCGTCTTTCTCTAGCCGCGGTCCAAGTTACAGGACGGCGGAAATTCTTAAACCGGATGTGATTGCTCCGGGTGTAAATATATTAGCCGGTTGGACCGGGTATACTAGTCCAACTTCATTGGATACGGATCCTAGACGGGTGGACTTCAATATCATTTCCGGGACATCGATGTCGTGTCCTCACGTGAGTGGCTTGTGCGCTTTGTTACGTAAGGCACACCCAACTTGGTCCCCAGCTGCTATAAAATCTGCTTTGATGACCACCGCTAAATATCTGGACAATATTGGTGAAAATATCACTGATCTTGCAACTGGCGTGCAATCTACACCGTTTGTTCATGGATCGGGCCACGTGGACCCAAATAGAGCACTTTACCCCGGGTTGGTGTATGATGCTGGGGTTGATGATTACGCGGCATTCCTTTGTGCCATTGGATATGATTCCAAGAAAATAGCAATTTTTGTGAAGGATCCTGTGGATTGTAGTGCAGTGAAATTGACTAGTCCTGGTGGGTTGAACTACCCATCGTTTTCGGTTGTATTTGATTCCAAAAGCATTGGTGTTGTGAAGTATAAAAGGGTGGTAACGAATGTAGGTAGTGATGTGAATGCGGTTTATAAGGCGAGTGTGAATGCTCCACCAGGGGTAGAGGTGGTTGTGTCACCGAAGAAACTTAAGTTTAGTGAGGAGAAGAAAGAGATTGAATACGAGATTACGTTTAGTTCTATTGGTGGAGGAACTGCAGCTTTTGGTTCGATTGAATGGAGTGATGGAAGGCACAATGTGAGAAGCCCAATTGCGGTCCAATGGAGTTCGAGTAAATGGCAAATGAGCATGTAACTTCGGAATTTTATTTTTTCGAATGCTGGCTCGAACACGAGAGAGATGGATGTGGGTTATACCTTTTACAGTTAAGTTAGTTGGTAAGTTATTGCATCGTAAGCTCATAGCAGGTCGTTCGATGGTTATCTATTTCTTTGTTTCGATTTAAGTTGGGGTGGCGTCAAAATAATGTATCATGTATCAATTACTCTCTTGTTGTAAAAATAGCAAAACATGTTTAAGGAAAAATGTAAGATGTGTGCCATTAACTTCCCTTTAAGTTTTCTTTCATTGTAAGAGGTTTGCTTAATCAAGTTAAAGGATATAAATGGATAATATATGAATTCACAAAAGACAGCGTTACCATTACTGCATATGAAAAGATGTACACATGATGAAATCCAGAAAATGTTGGAAGAATCTGATTGAGATTCCATAAATGATGAAACATTATCTAACATGACTTACCCTATAAAATATATAATTCTGGGTTTCAAAGTAAGGAAGTCTTTACCAAAAATGATAAGAACATTCCTAATCGTGGTTGAACCACTTCCTAACCACTTTTGCCACATTAGCGCCACATCAGATTTTCACCAACTGATTCAAAACTGATTCGTTGCTACTAACAGTTTAACCACTTTCAAACCACTTTATTTTTATTTTAATTATTTATTACAAAAAAAAATTTAAAATAGGGAAGAATCTTGTGAGGGGCCTACCATTTGCAAGTGGTTGAGAAAGTGGTTTGAATCAGTAAACTGATTCAATCGGTTGCTTGCTAACCGGTTAGAGAAGTGATTATTGCCTATTTATTGGAGTGGTTACCATTGGCAAGCACCCTTCTAATCGGTTGGTAACCGGTTTGCCAAGCCGGTTACCGTTGGGAATGCTCTAATAGAAGTTGTTAGAAATTAAAGAAATAATACCAAGTGGTTTTTAATCTATAAAAGATCGTTTGATTAATTTCTTTATATAGTTTATATTAGTTTGATCACAGGCCAAATTTGTGACATTCCTAAATGAAGCAAGTTGAAACATACTGGAATGTTTGTATATATTCTTTGGAATTAGAATAATATAGAACAAGATATATTAATATCATTGGCGATGATTATCACCAATGACGCTTTGGCCGAGTGGTTAAGGCGTGTGCCTGCTAAGTACATGGGGTTTCCCCGCGAGAGTTCGAATCTCTCAGGCGTCGATTCATTTTTTATTATCTTCTTTCCATTTTCTATCATCATTTGGCTTCCAATAAAAAACTAATTCAGTTTTTCATCATAAATTTCAAATGAACTTTTTCTTTTCTGCAGTTCATTGAGAAAATTTACAAATAACTAATTTCCAGGAAAGACTCGATGAAAGTATCAACTGTTAAATCTTGAATGATATCCATAAACAGCCCTAGGTTCATTTAAAGGTTTGTTTCGAATAAATGTTCTAACGCTTTCTGCCAAACCAGGTAGCGTCATGTTAGCTGTATAAGTCATAGCCATATGATCCTTTTAATCATTATGAATAGTAGAGAATCTGCACATCAGTTTAGACTACATCGAATCACTAATGAACCACGAGCCATAAAAACGATTCTGAAAGTTATAAATGGAACTAGAATTCAAAAAGAGAAAGACAGAAACTTATAGTAACAAACAACAAAGAGGACTTAATTTTGTCAATTTCTTAAGCAAGACTCAATTAAACAAAAAGTGCGAAAGTAAGCAACTATACGTCTATACCCTGAATATATTGACCCACCATCAAACCATTAAACATCTTCCATACATTAAATTCTCATTAGCTTCTTGATTAAATTAATAACTCTTGTTCATAATTAATAATAATGAACCTTCAGATGAAACTATATAACATGCAGTTTACGATACATGCTGACAAGATCGTTGAACATAAATCATAGCTTGAAGAAACCTTAAAAGATTCTTCCTTCAGTTGTAACTTGCAGAACAAATTCAACTAAACCTTCAGATGAAACTATATAACATGCAGTTTATTTACTTAAATATAAACGATACTTATATTTTGCTCCTTCAATTGTAACTTGCTTCAAAATCTATTCTCTTCTTCTTTTTAGCTTTAACATTTCAAAAATACGTAATATTAACATTACGAATGCTATCTCCATATGTAATTTAGCCCATAGATTAAGTCAATAAATCAATTAGCCCATATAATACATTAAAATAAAAAACTTCTCAAATTTAAATTAAAACTTTTAAAGTTACTATTGCAGAGAGAAAATGATTAATAAGCCTAATCAATATTCGAGCTAAGATAATACAATAACGCACGACAAATACAATAAGAAAAACATTATTTTTAAATTTTCATTTTAACCTTATTTTATCTTGGATAGGATAATGATTTGTACACTACCATCTCTAAATCATACACCACCAACAGTGCTATAGAGTATTGTAAAGTTGTAATATATATACTAGTATATCATTGTAAAACACGTATGCTGAGATACAACTAAAAGATGATGATGTAAAAAACACCTCCCAAAAATCTTTTAGAATATAATCAATATATATAAAATCAAATGCATGTGGGACACTTCAAAACTTGGTTCAACTATCACATATCCACATATACAACCAAGAAGCATGTGCAAAGCGTTGATATGGATGCAAGGAAAAAAATATACATATTTTGTGATTCGAGATCAGAGTTAGTGTAGCAGTTGTCAGTTGATATCACATTTCCACCCTCATACATAAACTAGTCAACCCTTCTTCATTTTTCCACTAGTATCATGGATTCAATCCCCACAATCAACAACCAGTTAGACAAAAAAACAACCACCAAAATCACACCGCAATGCGCAAACAACCGCCGCAGATTCTGGAGGCTAAGGAGGAAAAAGAAGCTGCCAACCGTACGATTGGGTGGTCAGCAGCAGGTGAATGGAAGCCGATCTGGATCAGTTATGGGGAGAATGGTAAGAAGAATACGAGTTAGATGGTTGAAGGTTAAGAAAGCAATTGTTCTTAAAAAGCTGCGAGAGTATTATTCGATTCTTTTGAAGAGTATTATAGAGAACGAGAGAAGCTTCGAAAAGAATCAACAGTTGCTTCTTATGGAAACATCACTTGCAATGCCTGTTATGGGAATTTCTCTCAACTCTTTTCGTTGATTTATTATAATTATCAAATCTAGTTTTCATGAAATGGTTTTAGGTGAGATTTGATATCTATGTTATTAACTTCTTTATCAAACACATACACTTGGAATCTCATTTCATGTTCTAAGTTCAATATGTTATATATACTAGTAACCAAGTTTTTATTACTGATGTAATTAATTAAGTCAAGCGATTTCGTGAGGGTATTCGACCATCTGGCATCACTGCCGGCTCATACAAAGCTGTATGTAAAATGCTTAACCCATAAAGCTCATGAAATTTATCAAGTTTTTATTCAAATATTTTGAACTTTATGTATCTGTGAGTGTTAATTTACATAACTAATTTATCAATTATTATATCATATGATATTCGAGTGTGCACGTGAAATAGAGGATCATAATCAATCAGAGTTGAATCGAATCAAACTGGAAAGTATCAGTTGATTTGTAGAGCTGAGCTTGAACTTAAGGCTCCAAATTGAAAGGCAGTTCTTGTTAAAACCCTTCTCTACATATATGATAATCTTATAAACTTCTGCTTACAGAGTATTTCATATTTATATATATACGTTGTCAAAATCAATGTTTTATTTAAAGAATTTTTGAATTCTCAATCTCTTGTTTACTTTTACTTATCAAGTAATTAGAACTTTGCTAACGATAATCCTGGCTATATATGATTAAGTATTGCACAATACTCTTGTGTGTGTTAACTATTCAACTAAAAGTGTCTGTTGACGCGGCAAAGTTGGAGGAAACATGAAATATTACCAAAAAAGTTTAATCTCATTCATCAATGATGCGAGTTTATATCCTTGGTTGTGGTGGCTAGAAATGTGTATACTGACATAATACTGTCAGGTCATTATGTATTCATATCGATATTAGGTTTCATGCAATGTTCATAATTATATAGAGGGTGTTTGGCCTGACGTTGGTATAAAGCTTTTTAGCTTTTTAGAGGTTAGATAGCACTAAAAAGCCATTTTATTAATTTGTTCAATCCAAACACATTTTGCTTTTTAGCTTTTCTTATCCTTAAAAAGCTCCTTTTCAAAAGCCATCAAATCCTGGCTTTTTAGCTTTTCACATGGAACAAGCTCTTTTTACAGCCAAAGCTAAAAAGATAATCCAAACACTATCTTAAGAATTGCATTATATTACAGCAAAAGCTAAAAAGCTAGAAAGCTAAAAAACTAAAAGCTAAAATTCAAAAGCCAGACCAAACACCCTCATAGTATGTGGTATAGAAGGTTTATAGCTCTAGAAAAGTCATGGAAGGCATGTATAGAATGGTTAGATGTCGAGTATTATAGATGTCACATAAAGAGTTCTTGAACTAACTCTTTCTTTTAGTGAATAATAATAATAATTAATGATTATAATATTTAGTTATTTACTGGAGGTATTTGTGTAGCAAAAACTATAGCAAAACCCAAATTAAAATAAAAAATCAATTCAGAGACTGAAGCCCACATAGTTACAAAATTTGGACTGAAGTCGAAAGCCATTTTTTAATCATATGGGCCGGAAAGCCATTTGTTAGCTAGCCACTAACAAACGATAAGTGTTTTTTAGTTTTAAACTTTTAGTGATGATGATGATGATAATGTTTGTATCTATTCGTAGGTAACCCACTTTGACTTCCCACATGGTTTGTCGGTTTTCCTTGTTGGTTTACCCCTCCCTATTTATAAAGGCATAAACCCTAGATCGGGTCTCGGTCCTTCCTAAGGTAGAAATGGAATTTAGAAATTACAAGGTTGTAAGGTAACATGCTTTATAAATTACATTTTGGCCCCTCCAGAAATTTTTTATTATTTTATAATTAAAAGAGAATACCATTAAGGAATTTTGACCCTTGATTAGTCTTCCCAATTAGAGATCAATGGCTTATATTAGTTTAAAATAATTACACTTAGCACCCTAATACTTTTCATAAACTTTACAATTTATAAAATAAACCTACAAATAAAATCAAATAAATAAATAAATAAATAATAATCTCAAATCATAAAAATGAACCAAAAGAAACCACAATCTATAAAATATACTTAAACCAAAATACCATGGGTAAATCCTGACCCTTCAATGGATTTTTACAACTCGATCCGACGATCTAGATTTGATTAAAAAAATTACACTTACCCCCTTTAACTCTAATTATTTAATTTAATTTAATATATAATTAATTTTTGCATTAAACTTTCTGCCTTTATAAAAAAAACCGGTCATACATGTATAAGAATCCAAGCCGGCTTATATTCCCAATTTGTAGGTATGATTAGCGACTGAACATTTCTGTGTAAATTTCCTTTTGAACGAATGAAATACTGAAACTATACTAATCAATTATTTTGGTATATTTTTCTTTTTGCTTATTCTGTAATTCAATCAGGATAACTATTTTGGTAATTCACGGTTCCTTCAGGTGTGGTATGTTATATATACACTTTAAGCTAAAATGGTATTTGCTAAAGAAACACTATTTAGGTTGTATGTACTTGGCTTAAAATTTTACCATTGACTATACGCATTACAAATATTCACTTTATTAGTGACCAAAAATTTGACCTTCCATTCTTTCTTTTTTTCCATGTCGATTATCACGATAGTTAGCTAGGTTAGTGACACTTTTGTATTAGAGCAATAGCAGTGGGTTTGGGAATTTTTCGTTGCAATGAAAAGTTTGATTCATGTTTTTTGCATCTTTACACATATTCCAACAACAAAAACGTTCACTTATATTTTGTTGTACTAAAAAGGAATTAAAAAAGAAAAAAGAAAAATGGGTTGAAAGGGGTTCAATTGGGGTGAAAATGGGGTTGAAAGTGGTTCAAATGAAAAGATAGTAGAAAACTGATGTGGCGATGATGTATCAAGTGGGGTTGATAGGGGTTGCTAATGCCAAAACGGATGCTCTAAGTTTTCATTATGTGTAATTATATTTGTCATTTCTATTTTGGTAAATGTGATTTAACATTGGGCCTTGGTTGTACATTTGTTTATTTTGTTTGCTGCTCTCAATTGATTATACTGACTAGATAAATTTGTTGTTATTGTTTGGTAAGGTTTCGACAATGCATGTTTAGATATTTTTTTGCTTCCATGATTCTGTGGATCTGCTATTATTTATATAAGACATGATTATCTTTTGCTTCCATGTTCTTCATCTTGACAAACCTGTCAGGTAGATCTAATTTCTATTCCTTAATATTACTAAGTTAATCATGTTATATATTAATATTGTCTGAATATATTCTATAGTAATCCAACTTAAGATTAAGTTTTGTAATGGTAGACAAGTATTAGGTCATACTATTATTGTAAAAGGAAATTGCACTAATAAGTTATAGAAGGCCTTAGAGGCCGATCCACACATAACATGTAGATAGTCACATTTTAATCTCTATTTTATTTTTTATTTTTCTTGTGGTTTGTAATTTTTGTAATATAATTGTGCATGGAGGTAAAATCGATTCAAAAGAGTTTAAAGCAGCTTCAAGCAGAGAGTAACAAAAGAGATGAAAAGCTGTATACAAATATGTTTCCATGAATGGAGTTAGATGAGGTTTTAGAACTCAAGCATTTTTGCTTAATTTTGCAATATAAAGTTGTAAACTAACTTCTCAGTTTATCACATTTAACTGATTAATGAATCCAATATATGGTGGCCATTCTAAAATGATATGTAGGAAGATGTATCTTTTGTTTTGTTTTATTTAGTTATATCTTCTGAAAGTACACCACACGCTCCTAATCTATTCATTGCATTTTATCTTTTCCTTGTGATAATCGGAATATTTCTACTTTCCTTATTTCTAATGAAGTGGTATATAATTAAGAAACATTTTGTTATATTTTCGACAAAGACTATGTAACATGAAAAAATAATTGTCATTTTATTTTAAATACATAAACTTATGAATTGTTGAGAATATTTCAATAAATAAATATAAAAAAATTATTATTATTATTATTATTATTATTATTATTATTATTATTATTATTATTATTATTATTATTATTATTATTATTATTATTATTATACATGCTTTAGAGACAATTTTAGGTAAATACATAACTTAGAGATTTGATCAAAGTTGAATACATTTTTGGATACTAAGCCCTTATATTTATTACTTACAACATTCAATCTTTATAATACAAAATAGATCAAACAACCTTCTCACCTGTATTTTTTTATTAACAAAGTACATATATATAATATGACACTTTACATGTAACACACAAAATTGATATCCGATTTTATCTTTAAAGAAAACAAAATCAACTTAATATCTAAAAAACTTAAATTATTAAAAGCTTCAAATGCAAACTTCAATAATATTTATATTAAAAAAAATTAGAGTCACCCGCGTTGTCGCGGGTCTTATATCTAGTAAATAATTTACAACCAAAAAACCCTTTTTTCATCCGTAATTCAACCGGATACAAAACCCTCAACAATCATACTCCGTATCACTTTCGTTGCCAACTTTCATCTTCGATCCATGATTTGATCCAAATTATAGGGTTTGATAATTTATTTGATACTCTTCTTTCCGATTTCATTTGCTTATAATCGGTACGTTGTTCGATCCGTCAATTAGTTGAACGATTCAGTTTCTAGGGTTCTTCCTAAAATACAACGACAATAGGGATTCTGCCGTGTTTCCAATTATATTCGTATTCGAAGTTATCAATTTTCCATTGAATCTCGATTAGAAGTTTTGTCCATGCCGTCAACAAATCATGTAAAGTTTCCTCTAACTAACGTAATTATCTCAATTTTCTTCTTATGTATCATGATTGTCTAAAACGATTAAAAGGGATGAAAAATTTGCTTACTTAGATCATGATTTTAATTCAATTTTACAGTGATGAAGTTGGTCAAGAACAAAGATGAAAAGGTATATACTTATATTTGTTTATTTGTTTCTCATTAATTAAATCATATATATCATCTGATGGTTCATGTAAACTAATTCAATTTTACGGTGATGAAGTTGGTCAAGAACAAAGATGAAAAGGTATATACTTATATTTGTTTATTTGTTTCTCATTAATTAATCATATATATCATCTGATGGTTCATGCAACTGTGTGAAGAAAAATATAGGGTAGGGTTCAGATGAGAATATGAATTTGTGTGAGAATGAGGGAACCAATGATATCAAACCATGTGTACAAAGAGAATGTTCCACATGTACAAAACCCATTTAACCCCAACATCAATTATCTCACAAACGACAAATCGAAAAAATATGAAAATTGCACCATTAAATTCGTCGTTTTCTCCTCTTCGATTTGCCGTCCCTCAAGACATGCTTTCGAAAAGTTTTTTTTTTTTTTCATTTTTTTGGTGGGTTTCACATTTACTAACACATGTGTTAAAGTGTTGCGTTTAGGGTTTAGGGTTTGGGGTTTAGGGGTTAGGGTTTAGGGTTTAGGGTTTAGGGTTTGAGGTTTGGGGTTTCGGGGAGAAACCCCAAACCTCAAACCCTAAACCCTAACCCCTAAACCCCAAACCCTAAACCCTAAACGCTTTACAAAACGCTAAACCCTAAATCTTTCTAAACCCTAAACCTTGAACCCCTTCTAAACCCTAAACCCTTGTATACCCTAAACCATAAACCCTACTAAACCCTAAACCTAACCCTAAACCCTAACCTTAACCACAAATTAAATGTACAACTAATCACTAACACATGTGTTACTAATTTGTGAAACCCCTCAAAAAATGAAAAAAAAAAAAAGTTGTCAAAAGTATGCCTTGAGGGACGGCAAATCGAAGAGGAGAAAACGCTGAATTTTATGGTGCAATTTTCATGATTTTTCGACTTACCGTTTGTGAGATATTTAATTTTTAAAAATGTGGATGAGAGAGAATAAAGTGTCGAGGAGAGAGAATAAAGTGACACATGGCAGAAATCTGTTGGTTCCCTTATTCTCACTCAAAATTGGTGTACTCATTTGAACCTTACTCGAAAAATATATATCAAAAAGTTGTTTAATTAATTTGTGGTTATGCTGTTGAGCTTCCTTCGGGTCTGTTTGTTTTTTCTCTTCACATCTTTGGCAATACATGTCTGTGTTGTAAGCAATTGGTTTGTTATATGTGGATAATTTCATGTTCATGTGCATTTATTTCTAGAAGACCACAAAAAATGAAAGCTATCATTCAAGTTTTGTGCTGGGTTTCACTTCATTGGTGTCTTTTTTTAAGTAGTTGGAAACAGTTATCTATATGTTATTTTCACTAATAAAATATTATTTGCATGTTCGGTTATCTTTAGGTTGCCTAAAGTTAATGCACTAGCTTGGGTTCTCAGTCCAACTTCTTGCATATTTGCATATTAAGACTGTATCTTAATAAGAGTGTAAATTAGTATGTTTGATTTCACGGAGGTGACAATATAGGCAGCTAAAGGTTAGTACATAATCTATGTTTCAACTTCGTTCATAATTGGATAGTCTATTTATTGAGATCGGTGTTTGAATTGTAGTGTATAATTTCTATTTCCAACTTTAAATAATGATCGGTGCAAAGCAATGTTGAAGGTTAATATATAATATGTGTTTCTACCCTATTTATAATTCGGTAATCTACTTGTAACATCCTCTCTCGTGGCCTGGTATTTCTCTATTTAAATTGGATAATTAATTGTTCTAGAAATTTAATTGTTATAAATTGCGTATTTGTGAAACTTGGTGAAATAGGTCTTAGGACTTATTGTGGTTAATAGAATGTTGCTTGAATTAATTTATTAAAGTTGACGGTACAATAAAATAAATTTCTCGCAAACTGGTTTTAGGTTCCAGACAACAAATTTAGAACGGGTATAAAATACCCAATGTGTTAGGTCGGCTAAATAAAGGGCCGATCCCTTTTTTGGTGATCACTTTCCCAATTTCATGTTCTTCATTTTTCTCTCAAGTAAAAAACACACACCACCTAACCCAAATCAAAAGCTTAAATCCTCAAATTGAAGTGTGAATTGAAGTGTTGATCTTTTACTAAGCATCATTATCATCTTCTATCTTCCATCATCTTGTTCATCTACCCATTTGTAAGTAAGTTTTTATTTTAAACTCAAAGTGTTAGGTTTGATGAGAATTGATAAATTGAGTTGGGTTCTTGAGTTTATATGGTGATTATATGTGACATATGATGATATGTGATGATTCTTGATTAGTTGTTTGAATCAAATTCAATTTCTTGAGCTATGATTTGAGTTATATGAAAACTAAATAGGTTTTAGGATTTTGAGGTGTAGATTAGGTAATTTGATGTTGTTGTTGTTGTTGAATGTTAGTTAGAAGTAATAGGATGTTATTTGTGTGTTGATTATGTAGTTTGTGCGATTTAGTATGCGAAAATGAAGACTTTGTGTATGAGGTTCGTGCATAGTTTTTGAGCAGCTGCTGCTGATGCTGATTTGATGAACTAGCCGGCGGCTTGGAAGCCTAGCCGGCGGCTAAATAACGTAAACCGGCAGGTCAAAGACCCTAGCCGGCGGGTAAAAATGGCTTTAAAACGCATTTTATTTCTGTTTGCTTAAAATGCCTTAGAGCCGGCGTCCCAGGGTTGGGAACCGGCGGCTGGACGTGGAAGCCGGCGGCTTGGTGGGTTTAGCCGGCGGCTAAGTGGGCTAGCCGGCGGCTATAGGGTCCAGCTCCACTTTTTCATTTACTTGCTAGAACTTAATCTTAATTTGTTGTTATGTGTTGTATAATGAGTAATAATACATGTGAGGGGACTTATAATTTAGATAATAGTGGTGTTAAATTCCTAATGTGATTAATTGATATGAGTTATATGTTGATGATTTCAATTACTAACTTGTTTATGATGTTGATCCTCAGATCCTCTAAAAGACAAAGTAGCACCCGGAATCTGAGTTAGTAAAGACGAAGGTATCGGTGAGTGGATTTGGAACTCACCATTGAATTTAGTTGTAATCATTGGATTACAACGAATGAGCTTTGATATATTGTTGTTGCTTATTTAATATACCTTGTTGATTATTCTCAATGTGCAATGTGTGGCCTTCGGGCATCAGTTGTTAATGAGGTCAACGAGTTGTTGAATGGTTGGTTGGGCTAGTTGGTTATCGTGTGAATGATACAGGGATTTACTTCATTTGTTGTGTGTATTGAACTGTATCTGAGTAGGATAACCACTAGCTATCGGTCTCGTCCGTTATGGCCATACGGATAGGTTGGATAAGTGTTCTTGGGGAGCCACCCGGGTTATTGGTTATCCCCAGAGCCGCCGATCCTCATTATTGTGTTGTTGATTTGTTGTAATTAGGTGATTATGCTAAGTTGAATGTTGTGTGATGATCTCACTCACTTAGCTATGTGTTAATCCCTCCTCTCTACTTCCTGCAGATTATATTTTGGATAGATGGGTAGCAGGAAGTTGATGCTTTAGGAGCTGGGAATGTCTTGACAGCATGCTACTCTGATAATGTTTTGTACTAAACAAGTTGGTTTTTATATAATGCCCCATTTAAGATGTGGTTTAATAGTTTTGAACTAGTATGAATTAAGCTATGAACTGTTTATGTAATCTAATTATGGTGCAGTAAAACATTGTATGTGTTTTTAATTACTACGCTTCCGTATTATTAATATAATATTGAGATATAAGTTGAGGGGCGTTATACTACTTATTGAGATCATTGTGATAAATTCCAGATAGGCTAAGGATCCCACACTTATCCTTAGCAAGTGTCAAACCATATTTGGTTATATATATATATAAAAAAATATGTAGTCTTTTTAAGTTTAGTTGTTTATCGTTTTCTTTTTGCTTGATTTAGGCCGTCGATTACGGGGTTTCAATGTTCAAGTCATGAATCCTAAAGATCAAGATTTTCCCATATTTCTTGTAATTGATCATCAATAGTAAGTTCTATGGTAAAAACACTTTAACTTTTGATTTGAATTTTTCCTTTTTTACTGATTCTTTGACTTCATCGAATAAAAATTGATTTGAATTAGTGTCCAGTTTATTCTCTTACTGGAGTTGTGAGTTGTGTTTAGTTAGATTATTGAATGTTAAAGCATTTTATTAACTTATTCAAATAAAATGATGTTTAGACCCAAGCTAGCACAAGAAGTCGACATCACATCGTTGATTGTTGGTCACCCCGAAAGAAATAGAACTAATGCCGGAGCTCATTTAGAGGTGGCGATATTGCAACACAAAACATAACCATTCATATATAACTTTTTCCTTTTTGGTAAACTATATCTCAATCATATTTTAGCAAATCTCAGCTTTAACATTTCAACTGTTTAAGAACTATTATGTGTTTGTGTTCTTGATTGAATTTGACATAAAGGTTTCCATTTCATTTTGCTTTTGGGGTTACCTGATCAATTTCGCCAATTTGTGTCCTCAAGTATCATCATCATCCTTTTTTGGGTGGTTATTTAGTTTAGGTTTTGATTTGCGTGTGCAGGTAGTTGTTATAAGGAAATCGGGTGATTATTTTATGACTCAACACGTGGTATTTGGAGTATTTTTGAGTAAGTTTATTGGAAGGAAATGGATCTGTAAGAATGCTTTATGTAACTATGTAGCTATTATATGAGGATTAGGATGCTTTTTGTAAGTGATTTTAAATAATAAACATAACAGGAGTTCTATATTCGTTTCGTTGATATAGTTTTGTGTAACTATGTAGCTATCTTGGTGGATAATTATGTTCTAATGATAAAGTTTTTGCTAAACCTATAAAATAGGTGATTTTTCTTGCTGCAGGCATGTGTTCGTAGGAGATTAAAAGCTGTAAATGCTACAGTAGATGGTGTGAAACCTGATCTAATGAGGATTCGCGTAGCTGATTAGAGAATAAACTAATGACCCACTATCTAGATCGTCAAGGGTTCTGTCTTCTACAATCTGGATTTTATTGCCCATGTCGGTATTTGTCGTTCAGGTAAAATACTTCGTTTGGGTTATACTCTATACTAATACATCAAAGCCACCCAAAACGAATTCAAGAACTCATAAACCTCCAAAATTATTATTTCAAAAATTACATGATCATTGAAATAATATGTTTTTGTTTGTATCGCAAACAACAACAAATTTTTGAAAACTTAATATACACTTATTACAATCTTTGTGGTTTTCATGCTGATAGGGCTTTATCTATAGGTAATCTATAAGATATTGGCTTTTCATTATCTTTAATTACTTTTGGTTGATATGCAACTATGAAAATTTGTTTTTCAACATTCTAATCCTTTCACATGATATCAGGTTTTGTTTGGATTAAGGTTTCACATAATTCCTGTATTTGGAACCACAACTGCTGTTTTTGTACAAACCATAGCATCATATCAATACATGGGGCCATTCTAAGCTTCAATACAGATCATTCCAACGTACTTTAAGAGTGCCTTATAGAGCATGAGGAGTTGGTTTATGACACATCCATGTAAGTTCAGGTACTTGGTTCAGCCCTTACGTTGAATATTATTTTTATCCAATCATCTATGTATATGTTTTATTTCCTTTTTATGGTTTAATATCTGATTGTATATGTTGTTAGTAGACTTATGATAACCTTTATTTTCCATTGGGCATCATAAATGGAGTGTTCGGCCTACTTTCACTCAAAAGAATATATTATCGATCATTCCAACCATTATTGATAATTTATTTTAGGCGCTTTGGTTCAACTTGGATGAAAAGGATGGAGTTGATATAATTAAGAGAGTCCAAGGATGGGTTTCTTTACCATCGAATTTTTACTTATACATTTTTATGTCATTCGGGTTCTCTTCGATCTATATGGTAGACATAGCATGTTTGCCTATTTTGATCTAAGATGCAAAGGCATTCCGATGTTCTATTAGTCAGCTCTTTATGCTTCTTTATAACCATATTCGAATGCAGATTTATTGTGTAAATTGTTAAACACATTTAGTATTTAGCCATTTACTGCCCATGGTTTGATAACAATGACTTGCATATTACGGAGTATTAATTAGTTATCAATTTATTATGTGGCATTGCATTTATTAATGCTCAAGTAAACTTTTACGTATTGTACATTCAGGTTCATCCACCATGGAGGCATTATTTCCAGAGCCACAAGGTCTCATGTTTTGTGCTCAATAGCACTGACAAGGATTGAGTTATCGAGGCAAGAGATGAATATCACATGATAGTGTCCTCATGCCTTCCAACATGCATTTTAAGAAACACAACATACATTTTGTGTTTAATTGTTTCATTGGAAATAATTCGACGGGCTGTCAATAAGAAATTTTACGAACTTTTGAGAAATTTACATAATGATGTTGAATTTTCATCGAATATTCAACTTCAACATGTAGTGATGTTAAATTTTCAAATAATCAAATTGCATTTTCGGTTATATATGTGTAAAATTGAATCTAGCACAGATGGTTTGAACTTTTGCTATGTGGAAGTGACTTATCTGTTTAGATGTTTCAATATGTTTGATCACAAAACTAACAACAAAAATCGTAACCAAAGTTTGAATTTTATAGAAAATAAATATATAAAACCCGCGTTGTCGCGGGTCCTTCACCTAGTGTGAAGTAAAAACCAAACATGGAAAATTAATAGATGATCTTTTGTTTGGCCTTATTGTGATTAGGGGTGTAAACGACACGAGACAACTCGTGAGCTACTCGAGATCGACTCGCAAAAAACTCGAAATCGACTCGCTACAAGTCGAGTCGAGCTCGAGCTCGAGCTACTCGAGTAATTCTTCGAGTCGAGCTCGAGTACTAATATACTCGGCTCGAGAGGCTCGCGAGCCTAATCGAGCTTGCACTATTTACATGTTTACCCTCCATTTATAAAAATATTAACATATTTACCGTGCTTTATTAATACACTTCGAGTCGAGTCGAGTATATACGTATCGAGTCGAGTCGAGTCAAACTTGAAATTACCGAGTCGAGTAGTGTTAAAACTTATCTCACTTAATATTAATATTTAAATACCAATAATCGAGCCGAGTCGAGCCGAGCTCGAAAGTGTCGATTCACTAGTCGAGTCGAGCTCGAGCTTGAAAATACAAGCTCGACCGAGCTCGAGTCGAGTTTCGAGCTTCGAGCTTTCTAATCGAGTCGAGCTCGAGCTTGGCACTGTATCGACTTGACTCGACTCGATTACACCCCTAATTGTGATATAAATATGAGTATAATATTAATAATATGACACACTTAAGTACTTAAGTTATTATTTTTGGTGTACGAACATAGATGGATGGCTGGATTCGTTAAACTTTTTTAAACATCAAACCAACAAATTAATTACTCAAACTTTTTTGTGTCACCTAAAAGCATAATGTAACTCTTAGAAAACTATTTTGCCATTATATTGTAATCAAACTTTGGTTTATATAGAAAAAGAGATTTTTTTGAAAAATTTTGACTCAACATGTATTATTGATGATTTATAATAACCTTCAACATCATCGAATTAAGTTAACAGTTTTCATTTGTAGTGATTTATCGCCTTTTGTTTGTATAAGTATAAGTATATGTATGGTTTATAGTAGTTAAAAGTATACTTGAAAACTAGATTAGTTTAATTAAACTATACTTGAAAACTATACGGATTTTGACCCCCAACGAACACGTTGAAGTTCCGCCAGTGCTCACATTACATTTTACACTCACAATATTGGGGGTAGCCTTCATGATCTCCACACCTAAACCTCATCTTCATAGAATTGTAGTCTAATCGATCACCTCATTACCACTCTTGATGAGAATAATCTCGACACCGTTACTATATTTATGTAGAGTAAAGAAGTGGTTTCCGACTTCCCGTACATTCACACTCAAGCTTAAATATGCTTGATCACTATTCAAGTGTATTCGTGTAGCAAGTATGTTGCGTGTTGATCAAGCATATTTTTACACTTGAGTGCAATGGGTTGGACCGATTCGATGCTCTCCGCGACTTGCGTAAGGACCCGTTAGAGTGTATAGAACGAAACTAAGGGTGGCGAGAATCGGCATGTTACCATCTATGAAGATGGGTTTCGGTGGTGAGCAAGGCTCATCCTTGGTTGAAGAGGGAGGAGAGGCTCCTCTTGTATGTATTGTGATCTCGTTTGTTGTGACCCCCTTCCTTTTTTTCTTGTTTGCTAGGGTTTATCCTTTTATAAAGGGGGAGGGGGCAGGCCCAATAATGAAGCCCATGGGCTGGAGAGCCCAAGTACATGGTACATGATCAAGTCCCCCTAGTTCGGTACGACAATTTTATAATTGTTGTGTCGAACTATAAATATGTCGTTGCCAAAAACTTGACACAGAAGTTCGCCCAGGGAGACAATGAACCTGCAAGCATAATAGTATGCTCTAAATCTGGCATGGAGACATGTCAAAATGTCAAAAGACCTGCAAATAAGATAATCTGGCTAAAGAACCTGCGATAATGAGTATGCTAGCATTATGTAAATAATGTAAGTACGACCATAGCATGGATGTCTTGTAAAGACATGTAAAAAAAAACAGTCTGGTCAGAGTCAGTCCTGACAATGAACCTGCGACTATGAACCTGCAAGCAAAATAAGCACACCATTGTTTGGGTGATGAGAAGTGCAGGGCAGTTAGCAACATAACTGCAATAGTGGCCATTCTATAAAACTGACATAGTATACTGTTTGAGGTGACATATAGTATATCATCACTCCCCCAGTTCAATATGATAATTTTATCAAGAACCATGTTGAACTAATTGTTGTGCTGCAGCACACGATTGACTTGAGTAATTGAGTTTTTCTAAACTGGTATAACTTTGTTTGTTTGTTTGTTTTCATCTTGTTTGGTTAGTCATGACTTGGCAATTCTAGCTGCCTTCGGTGCAGGGAACGTCCAGCTAGCAAGCCTACTGGCGGATGCTTGTGTCATTCCTGCCTTGGTCTGACCCAACACTTTGCCAACCTACTGGTTGAGGTGGATCTCTGCCAGGGATAGGGCTAGAATTCACCTTCCACTATGGCAGGACCGCCACTCCTGTCTGCTAATTCGGATGAATCTGTCAGCCAAGTGCAGGGAGTGGGGCAACGTGGGGTTATATAGGATAACCCCGGCCAACGGGGTGGCCATGAGTGCATGTTAGCACCTTGCATGTTTTGACTTGCATATACATGGAAAATATGGCAAGTCTTCTGGAGTGAACAACTTTTATTTGATTCGCAGAGGGGGTGATCATTCCCCTCTGGGCTTGCATCGGTTGTTCACAAATAATATTTTTAGATTGGTATTGTATTGAGGCATGAACGACCTTTTGAAGGCTTATGGTAGCTCAATTTGAAGGCATAGCTTATCCTGGAAAGCAGAGCTTAATAGCATATCCATGTCTGAAGAGCAGAGCTTAAAAGCTCGCGTTGAAAGTAGAGCTTAAAAGCTCAATCTGAAAGCATGTCATAATAACTCGGCCATATGTAATAAGTAGAGCTTAAAAGCTCAACCCTGTCTAATAAATAGAGCTTAATAGCTCAATCTGAATAATAGAGCTTAAAAGCTCAATCATGTCTGAATAAGTAGAGCTTAATAGCTCAATCTGAACAGTAAAGCGTAAAAGCTCAATGCCTATCTGATGAGTGGAGCTTAATAGCTCAATCTGAACAGTAGAGCGTAAAAGCTCAATGCCTGTCTGATAAGTGGAGCTTAATAGCTCAATCTGAACAGTAGAGCATAAAAGCTCAATGCCTGTCTGATGAGTAGAGCTTAATAGCTCAATCTGAACAGTAGAGCATAAAAGCTCAATGCCTGTCTGATGAGTAGAGCTTAATAGCTCAATCTGAACAGTATAGCGTAAAAGCTCAATGCCTGTCTGATAAGTGGAGCTTAATAGCTCAATCTGAACAGTAGAGCATAAAAGCTCAATGCATGTCTGATGAGTAGAGCTTAATAGCTCAATCTGAACAATAGAGCGTAAAAGCTCAATCATGTTTGATAACTAGAGCTCAATAGCTCAATCATAGTTGGAGAGCTCACTAATCAAGAGCATAAGTGTAAAGCATGATGTTGCCGAACTCAATGATAGATAACACAAAACTGAATAGGTGAGCTTAAAACCTCAATGCCTGTTGGTCTGTGAGTTGGGTTTATTCGGGTTGAGGCAATTTATGACATGAGAGGTTTATAACTGACTCAAATGAATGATGACCGTGGAAGAACCCATGAAGGCCAATACTGTATCATGTTGTTCCCCCAGTTCAATACTGCTAACACTGTTAGTAGTGTTGAACTTAAAATAATGAATAAACGTCCCATTATTCTTTTGCAACTTACTTAAAGGGATGCGATCAGAACGACACGTGGGTTGTGATTGTGGGTAGCACGTGAGTGTTAACGGCGATCCGAACTATTACTGATATTGTGTGGTCTTTGGTTCGTGGAACCATCACATTGATTTTACAACTTAAACCGAAAATTTTGAAAAGTGTCAAAAAGAATTAGTCCGGATCATATACAAGTTGAAATGAAGAATTTATATTTTAAAATTCATTTTTAGTCGGTTATTTACTTGGGCACCCACCTTACAACTGAAAGTATATGAGAAATGAGGTGCTATTGGCCTATTGCCTATTAAATGACCAACTTCCTTGAATGCATCATGTGTCACCATGGATTATACTGTTTTATTGAAAATAACAAAAGCATGAATTTTGCCAGATTAATGTGAAGCATTTGACTAGCGAAATGTAGCAACATCAAGACAAATGTGCTATCATAAAATGCTTTAGCTACATATGCTCTACTACCTTTTTTGGTTATAAATAAGTTCAATTTGTAAATGTTGGTCTCGAATCGTGTTGGCAAAATTAAAAAGGAGATGACAGGAGCATATGTCTTTTAAGTTGTACCAATGCTTTGCTTACTTGTACCATGGGCATCATGATTTGTGTACGCCATAGTGAAATTAAGGTCATCTGCCCATTTTTATGTGTTCAATGGTTTGCTCACATATGGCTAGTCTCAATTAATAAATAAATGAAGTGGGTTTGCAAACTCCATAGACCACAAATTTGTTAAGTGTTGTAAAAATAAAGTGGGAGTCTTCTTGTCCTTAATTTCAAACTTGGAAAATATACGACAAATATTTTTGCGTGTCAACGCTTCAGCAAGATGTTTTTATTTTTATTTTTTAGAAACTTTTCATGAACCCACATATGGGTAGCACTTATAAACCCGCCTTTTGTGAGCAACCAGATTTGAAATATATGGTATGAGTTTTGTAAAGATGAGCAGATGGTGGTCCAAATCTTTGGATACATGAATCCAATCTTTCACGTAGTAGTATGTGTTAATTAGATGGAAAACTTACAAACTGAATTCGGAGTGGGCATAAAGATAGGCAAGAACAGGATGAGATCAAGCCCGAGTGTGGCTTCGAGTAGGCTCGAAATATAGCTGCAAGCAGAACTTGAATGTGGCTGCTAGCAGGCCCGAAAAGAGCTTCAAATCCAAACCGAAGTCATAAAACGTGGCTGAGACCATCCTCGAATTGGGCTGTAAATCACACCCCACGGGGCTGTAAATTAAGCTTGCGAATCAGGCTTGCAATGTGGATGTGTTCCCTTGAATGCTACTGCAATTATGGCCCGAAGAGGGCTACAATCAGTCCCGAGGTAGACTGCAAAGCTAGCCCGGAAAAGGCTGTAAGTTAGGCCCGAAATGAGCTGCAAAGCATCCATGATTCCGTGATAATAAACCTGACTCAATATTTTGATCGATGGTGATAAAGTGCGTCTTGAACCGTGATTGCACTTTACGTATATTCACGTGTGCAGGGTACAGAGCTCTGCTGAACAAGGCATGGAGCAGGGATTGGGCTAATCGAGCAAGAAGTACCGGACTGCAAGTAATCACAGGGCTGCAAGTAACCGTATGTAACATGGTTGCAAGTAATCACAACATGAGCATGTGATCATGAGACCGTGAGTCGGCTGCGATCAGGTATTCATGCTACAAAAATACAATAATCTCCGGCAGTGGTCTCAAGCAGTGGTCTTGAGCAAGCTTTAAATGCAGCTACTAGTAGGCCTGAAGAGGCCAGCAGATAGACCAGAAGATAGCTGCAAATATGGCCCCGAAGGGGCTACGAAGAGGCCCGAAGACGACTGAGATATAGCGCGTGCAGGTCCACAGCCAGGCTTGCTGAAACTTTATAGCAGCTATGATCTTTTTCTTTACGTATCCTGCTGACAAAAAGACACTATACCCGCCAACAAAATGTGGTATAATATGCAAAAATAGTTGTACCACTTAACTGAGGCATTTAATCAAGCACTTAGGGTGTACAATTATATTTGTTAATTTTTGGGTCGTGTTGGGTGTACAAAACCACCAGGTTTATTCGACAAACTTTAATCTCAACAATCAAGTCTAATTTTGATCCAACACCTAATTTTGATCCCCAAAATTTCTAGCAAGTACACTGCGAAAATATGAGCAAACAAGTTGCAAGTAACCATGACAATACTCAAAAGATATAGTTGTGCATTACGCATGAAATTGAGTACATCACAGTTAGACTTGTAATTTGTTGTTGTTATCAACGTATTTTGATTTAAAACCCATTTTACTAAGGATTTAAATGTAAAGTTTATTGCTTTTTTCTTTTATAAACCTTCATAATCATAAAAGTAGGCACATTTGTTTTTCTTTTATAAGAAATCCAATAATACTCGACTGAAGTTTTTCTTTGTTGAACGTAACCTCAAATCATATTTCACACACACAAATTCATCACAGTTGATGTGAAAATGAATAAAGGAACTTTATTTGTAATTTTTGCTTAAAGTCATGTCGGTTAATGTCTGAGAGCAATGAAAGTTCCGTATGTTTCTCGGGTAATAAGCAGACGTTGATCCAAAATTTTAGACGCATGAATTTGGATCTCGAACTTACACGTAGTAGTGTATGTTAATCAGATGGAAAGACTTACAGACCGAATTCGGTAGAGTGCTCGGCAGATGTCTAAAGCAGGCCTGGAAGGTGGTTGCGAATAGATCCATAATGGTCTGAATGCCTGCTTGCTTTTCCCACCATCTCTTGCAAAATCAGCATCGTTTAATAGGTGATGCTACTTGAGCTTGTAGAAAAGTGTAAGCATAGCATAATCCTTATGCACTTGTAGTATACGCACAAAGTAAAGTACATCCACCAGGGAATCAGCATATGATTCGGTTAGAGGGCCCAATCGATGGTGTGGACAGGTGGACTGTCAGATGGTTCAACATTTGCTTCTTGATAGTTCATAAAATTGAAAGGATAGGCCTTGACTGATGGTCCGAGCAGGTAGCAGGCAGATCACAACTGGGTTCAACAAGGTGTGGAGCTCTATGTAAAACAATGTCGACCAAGAGCAGTGGTACACTAAACCCACATTGTAGTTTTGCCCTTGGGAATCAATGAGCTCCAACATTGTAACTTGTCTAGTGTAATCAGTAGCTTGTTTCACATATTTGAGAGCCGCATCTGAGCATCTCATAAACTCTTAAATCAAAGAACAGTTAGTAATGGTAAAACCATTAAGCTTTAGGAAGCAGTGAGTGTTTAGCAGTATGTTTGGGATTCATAGTAGAGATAAGCTTGTACATAATGCATTAGCGCATGTAAACTATACAAAAGATGACATCTTTTATATAGCATTCAGCAACATTTTTGATATGGCCATTTGTTTTTATTTATTCACGTAGAGCACATTTGATAATGTACACAGTTGGGTAAATAATAAATGGATTCTTGCTCTGCCCTTAATTTCGTATTTAAATGGAAAAATGGCATAACCAAACATTTTTGTATGGTATGAAAACCAAGTCTGGTGGTTTTAATTTAAATACAAGAAAAGAAATCTTGAACTTTAGAAATCATGTTAATGATTCACAAACTCAAACAATTGAATTCTTTTGCTCTTAAAAACTAAACTTTGTGAAGAAAAGATGTTAAACCCAACGGTTTCACACATATCATGCAAGTGTGCTTCTTTTCTTGCTATTTAGGAATATGACTTACAAACCGAATGTAACAGGGGTTACATGCCTGCCGAAAATAGGCAGGGGATATAGGCCATCTGAAGAGGAAGCGCTTACAGTCCTGCTGATTAGGTAGCGATGCAGCACGGCTGAAATCAGCGTCGCAAAGAGCTGCGATCAGGCTTAATCGTGACTGCAAGGTAACCCCAAATGCCCCCTCCCATTAAACCTTGAATGTGGCTACACTCAAATCAGAATGGTGGCTGCCACCAGGCCCGAGAGTGGCTGCGCAGGAGGCTTGAACAAGGCTGGGATCAGTCACGAACAATTTGCAAATCAGGCCTACAGTAGGCTGAATTCTGGTGCGAGTCAGCTTGCTATTTTGCTGCAGATCATCCCTGCAATCAAGCCTACCCAAGTGCCGTGAGGGGCCTGCAACCGGGCAACAATGCAGCTGCTAATCATGCAAGAAATAGGTGCCTTCAGGCCCGAAAAGGCTGCTAATCAGGCCATTGACGTTTTTCGGAATGCTTGGCATTGAGTATAGAATTACCAACTGATTGTTCCTGCTAAGAAATATAAAGGTTAATCCAAGAAACAAACTGTTGTACAACGTGATGAAAATAGTTGTATAAGTGGTTTAGACATTTCATCGAGCACATAGAGTGCGTAGTCAACGATTATTAGTTTCGAGATGTGCTTGTTTATGGAACGACCAGATTGTTTGAACAACTGTTAATTCACAACATTCAACAGCAAACAACCAAAAATTATCAATTTTGATAAACAATTTGTCTTTTATAATTCGTGCTTGATTTAATCACTTAATTCCACTGCTCATTTTTTTGTAGCCACTGTGATCTTTCCGTTTCGTATCCTCTTTTTTTTTTTTTTAATGCCATGTGTTTTGAAGTAAATAAGTGATTTGAATACACCAAATGGATTAATAGCAACAAGATTCTGTTTTTAAATTACGTAAAGATCACAATAGCATACAAAATATATATATGCCTCTTAAAGAGTAATCAAGCATTGATTATTTGTACATAAATGTAATTTTGTTATAAAAAACAAACGATGATAAAGTTGCCTCAGTGAGTGATTCACTTTGATTATTAAGGCAAAAAGATGCTGTCTCATTTATTCCTTGGAAACACCACTGTATTAATGCATGTTTAATCGAGAAGACTCGAACAAAAAACTTATCTTTGTTTGCAATGGAGAACGCCACATATTGAAAAGTAGAGTAGAACGAGCTTTGTACGTCGGTCTCACGGATGGTGCCATTTGATCAAGCATATTTTTACACTTGAGTGCAATGGGTTGGACCGATTCGATGCTCTCCGCGACTTGCGTAAGGACCCGTTAGAGTGTATAGAACGAAACTAAGGGTGGCGAGAATCGGCATGTTACCATCTATGAAGATGGGTTTCGGTGGTGAGCAAGGCTCATCCTTGGTTGAAGAGGGAGGAGAGGCTCCTCTTGTATGTATTGTGATCTCGTTTGTTGTGACCCCCTTCCTTTTTTTCTTGTTTGCTAGGGTTTATCCTTTTATAAAGGGGGAGGGGGCAGACCCAATAATGAAGCCCATGGGCTGGAGAGACCAAGTACATGGTACATGATCACGTGTTAACTATTAAAGTTGGCTAGCTACTAACGCAAGTTGTTTGCCAAAAGGTTGATAACTCAATACTAGCCAGTTATTTACTACGAGTACTTATTTTGTGGACCAACACTTCGAATTGAAAAAAAAAAAAGAAAAAAAATCAAATAATAGAAAAAGTTTATGGAGTAAAGTACATATAATTTTTTGATCAATCTACAAATAAGCGTAATGCATTTAAAATTTTAACCTACAACAAAACATATATGATGATTATTTGGTTTGTTTTTTTAGCATGCCTTGTTTGGTCATCTGTTAACATAGTTTATCACCTGCATGCACCTTATGTTTTATATAATACTTGAAAGAAGACTTTCATTGCTTTCTTGTTGGTATCAAACTGAATCTGATGGTTGTTGGACACATTTACATACATCGGCATCGTCAGAAGAGTGACTAAAGATACCTTTATTCGGTGTTTGGTAGCTAAGAATTCTGGCGCCATTAGTCCCGTTTATATATATTGTACCATAGATTCGTATAAAAACCGGCCTATTTTATGTACAAAATGTGATAAAAATCCTGCAGCACTTAGGTATTTTGCTTCTGGTAGCACTCATAATTATCCCTTCTCGAGTCGCCTTTATTTGAAACTCGATACTAATGCTCAATATATGGACTGCGATTCATTAGAAAGCGTTGTGGGTCAAGGACTGTGTGACTTGTATAAAGACTAAAAGCGTCTGTTCACACGTTAACAAACATCCAACCCCCACTAAAACAATCATATATGCGTTTAAAAATTTAAAAAAATACTGACTCTTGTCCTTTTGGTAACAACAATTATTTGAAAACAGAGGATATGGTTTCATGATGATAATGTAACTTTTATCAGTACTATGTAAACTATTGTAAATTTCACTATTAAGAAAATAATACTGTTGATACAATAAATGCGATGTCTACTTAATAACTATTGTAAATTTCATTATTAAGAAGGGATTAGTGCGTGGAAAAGTATTCAACTTTTTCCCAAACTCTATAGTATGTATCCAACTTCATTTTGGTCTAATGTATGTATCCAACTTTCAATTAAAGTCTATTGTGTGTATCGTATAGTAACTTTGATGATGTGGCATCTTGTATGGATGCCAAGTGGCACCTTACAAGGATGACACGTCTGTTAAATACACACAATAGACCATAATTGAAAGTTGGATACATACAATAGATCAAAATGAAGTTGGATACACACTATAGAGTTTGGGTGAAAGTTGAGTACATTTCCACGCACTAATCCCTATTAAGAATTATGTAACCTCCTTTCTGAATCCAAATTTCGTGAAACAAAACCTTCATTTGTAGGAACGAAACATAATGGTTTAGGTGTGTTTGGTATTGCGCTTTTAAAACATCTTAGTTTTTAAAACTACATTATAAAAAATTATGTATCAATCTGCAAAGGCAGATCTAGAATGGGGGCAGCTGACCCTTCAAGAAATTTGAAATTACGTAAAAAGGTACATTTTTCAAAGCAATTAACGACAATTTTAAAATTTTTTACCCCTCAAACTATAAAGAATAACAAAATAATTTTATTTTGCTCCCTAGCTTCTCCCCTGTCAATCTGTAGTTTTGAAATTGGGTTTTACTTTAATGCATATATTCATCTTTTTGCCAAACACTTTTTCTTATAATTTATACATTTTGGAAACGCGATAATCAAATAATCCAAAGAACAAATTGAAGTGTAAGTTTAACCCTTTTATTGTTTTAAAATTATATATATATACCATGTATATATCTAACTTTGAACATGTTTCCTATAAGTTTGCTTTTTCTAAGAAAAAAGATGAATTGAAGCATCCTTTCATAGTCTCAGCCTCTCAGGTATACATTTTTCCAATAAGATAGTACAATTTTATTATAGTTTGATTGTAATTTTCCGGTAATTGAATCTTTTTTAGCGTTCTCATATTTTTTTTTTGTGTCGATATTTAATTTTGGATACAAAGACTTATTCAAACCGATTTTTTCCAATAAAACGTAAACCGACCGAATGTACACCCCTACCCTACTATACATACATTTTCCAAAAAAATAGTATAGTATTCTTTATTATAATTTGGTTGTAATTCTCCGGTAGTTGGATCTTTTTAAGTCTTTTCATATGATTTTCTTTTTTGTCGATAGATGCAAAGACTTGTGAGTATTGACATATTGTTCACTTTCCTTGAAATTTAGTGGAAATTACTGAGTATTTTATAAAATCATTCTTTTTTTTATTTTAATACTTAAAATGCAAATTACTTTGTGGAAAATTGATACTTAAAAAAATAAAATAGTGGAGGGTCCCGGTTAGGGAAACAGCCGTCTGCTTACTTGACTAGTAAATAACGTGGACTAACGTGGATGTTTCCACTTTCCACTATCAATTTTACTTTACATATGATTATGAGTTTCCATGAAATTCTTATTGACTTTCAAACTTCAAAGTTTCAATTTCAAACACCAGTTACATATAAAGTTAAAAATTTGTTCACAACTAACTAACTACTTGATTAATAAAAAGCTTGTTGCTTATATATAATAATAATAATAATAATAATAATAAGAATAATGATAAGAATTTTTCTTTATAATTCTTTTTAACATTCTTGAATCATGAGTTTTTGACATTTTCTTGATATAGTTATCGCACTTTTACGAGTTACGGGTCAAGTAAAATTTTTTAAAAATGAGATGACTCGGAGCTCGACTCTTTAAAGAATTTAACTCTTACGAGTCGTGTGTGACTCTTCCGAGTCTTTAGCGATTCCGACTCTTACAAGTAATTAATCCTTTGTGTTGTTTGTCGATCAACGATTAGCGACTTTCACCATGTTTAACTTCTCATAAGAACTAAAAATCTTAAATAATATATATATATATATATATATATATAGGTTTTGGTTCAAATAAAAAGAAGCTTAACGTAAAAAGGGGTAAGAAGCCATGATATAGTGACACGTATAACACCACAATATTTCAAGAGACATTTTTCTTTTTTTCTTTTTTTTTCCATATATATATACATATATATATATCGGAAGCGATTAAATACAAATCATGCATTATAGATTGCGTATGACATAGTTCCCAAAACACAATCTATGCCTGCATGATAAGTTGATACAATAACCACATCAACTACAACATTAAGTTAGGTGTTATTTAAATTCCAAAACATAAGTTTATAAATAATCTGCAAGAAGTGAGGAGAGGGATTAGCACGAAGCTAAGTGAATAGATCACAATTATCAATCTAAACTATCATAGCAATTGATCACCACAAAGCATCATAACAAATACATCAAAGAGGATCGGTGGTCCTTGAGGTACCCTCATGCCGCGGTGGTTCCCCAAGTAACACTTATAACCACTGAAGGCCAAACAGTGGTCTTACCGATAGTCTAGTACCATTACTACATACGACATGATTTCGATAAACAACACATGTACAAAGTCATCATGTCGTCCAAAGTAATAGTATCCAAACCCAATATCATATTGACCCCCGACAAGATAGCACATTCCATAATCATCATGGCAAAATGTACTTATTCAACATATAACTGTAAAACCATGTTTACCCGTTGTAACCGGATTGTTACAACTAATTCAGAATGAGAGTCAATGATCCACTCACCCTTCACAGTCACCGTCTTCACTCAAAGATCTAATATTATCGAGTCTTCGGTTTATCTGAGAACACAAGAGAATTACAAGTTAATACTCATGTCATATGATATCTAACTTTCATTAGACACTTATTATCAGTTCAGCAAGCATTAATTATCATAACGATAGTATACAAGTTGATTAACACAAGTTCTAGCAAACTAAAATAACAATTTCTGCAAATAGTGGGAATCCGCCGGATTCCATGGGAATCCGCCGGATTCAAATGAATACGGTCGGATTCCCATGAATCCGCCGTATTCCTCACCCCATCTCAGCTCCAAATTGGGACAGAACTCCAACAAAGGAATACGCCCCAGGAATATGCCGGATTCCCTTGAATCCGGTTCCCATTATCACCTGAATCCGCCGTATTCCAGGGAATACGACCGGATTCCCGTTTGATTCATACTGACATAAAAAGGGGGAATCCGACCGGATTCCCGTGAATCCGCCGGATTCCCAAGATCATCAGACACGCCCAGAACCTGCAACAAACCAAACTCGAACCAAAAATCACAACTAACCAAATTCGAACACTTTGCATGATCTATACATAAAAACAACTTAAAGCATCAATATATATCAAGTTCTAACAACAATAATCTCATCAATAATCAACCTACACATTTCTACTCCATTTACTCAATTTCATCAAACCCTAACATATAAACACATATATTCCAATTAATTCAAACTTACAATCGAGATGATAATCCTTTAAAGAGGAAGATGATCACGTGTTAGCACCAATCCAAAGCCTCAATTGATTTCTAGTTGCAAATCTTTGATCCTTTAGTTGCTAGGTATGTGTGTGTAGTTATAATAAATTGGGGAAAACAAAATGAGCCGGTCCATCACCAAGAGTGGGTATAAGTTGGTACAAAATTATACCCGTTCTAAACCTATTGTCTGGAACCTAAAAACCGCTTGCGCGAAAATATATTTTATTATACCGTCAACTAAGTTTATTTAAAACAAGTAATAATTTATGCATCACAATAAGTCATTTGACCATTGGACATATTTATTTCAATTAGGCAAATAATACGAATTATTTCTAAACTTAATTAAATAATCAAATGAATTGAGTAATTTACCAAATTTCTCCTAGGCCGGTAATGAGGATGTTACAAATCTTTACTCCTTAAGAAGATTTCGTCCCCGAAATCTCACCACGCACAAAGAGATTTGGGTAACGTAATCGCATGCTTTCCTCCGTTTCCCAAGTAAGATTAGCACCCAAACTATGTCGCCACTTAACCAAAACCATGGGTATTTCCTTCTTTCGAAGTTTAGTCACTTTTCTATCTACAAGCTCTATAGGTTCCTCTACAAGTTTCTGACTTAAGTCGACACGCAAGTCTTGTAACGGAAGGACTTGGGATTGGTCCTCCACCTTATATTTCCTTAAGTAACAAACATTGAAGGTGTCATGAATACCCGCTAATTCAGGAGGAAGATCTAACGATACCGTTTGATCATTAACTACTTGGCGAATTCTAAATGGCCCAATAAACCTAGGAGCAAGTTTACCACGCTTACCAAACCGAATCACACCTTTCCAAGGGGAAACCTTTAAATATACCAATTCACCCACCACAAACGAAACCGGACGGCGCCGCGGATCGGCATACTGTTTCTGTCTATCACGTGCCGCTTTTAACTTCTCACGAGCAATTGCTACCTTATCAGCAGTAATCTGAACAATATCTAGACCCGCAAATTGTTTCTCACCCGCTTCCAACCATCACGTGGGTGTTCTACAACGACGCCCATAAAGCATTTCATACGGAGGCATACCTATACTCGAGTGGTAAGAATTATTATATGCAAACTCAATCAATGGCAGGTGTGAATCCCAAGACCCACCATATTCCAACACACAAGCACGCAACATGTCCTCCAAAGTTTGAATGATGCGCTCTGATTGACCGTCCGTCTGAGGGTGATAAGCCGTACTCAAATTAATTCGGGTACCCAATTCCTTCTACAAACCCTGCCAAAACCCGGACACGAATCGTGGATCTCTATCCGACACAATAGATAATGGAATTCCATGTCGCGAAACGATCTCATTGACGTACAATTGGGATAATTTACTCAAAGAAGCCGTCTCACTAGTAGCAACAAAGTGAGCACTCTTAGTCAATCGGTCCACAATCACCCAAATCATGTTGTTTCCTCTAATGGTTCGCGGAAATTTTGTTACAAAGTCCATCGTAATGTTTTCCCATTTCCACTCGGGGATCTCAAGTTGTTTCAACGACCCATACGGTTTCTGGTGTTCAGCTTTCACTTGAGAGCATATATGGCACGATTCCACAAATCGAGCAACATCCATTTTCAAAGTAGGCCACCAATACAAAGGTTTCAAATCATTATACATTTTAGTGCTCCCGGGATGAACCGACAATCTGGACTTATGAGCTTCCGTCAATATTACATCACGAAGTCCACCAAGCAAAGGAACCCAAACACGCGATTGGAATGTCTTTAATCCACAAGAATCGTCACATAACAGTTCTTTTCTTTTCAATAGAATCTCGGCTTTCAAATTTTGATCCAACAATGCTTCCATTTGTGCCGTTCTCAATTTTTCAATCAAATCTGAGGAAACTTCTAATTGCATAAAGCAAACTTTCTCGAATTTCCTTTTTCTACTCAACGCATCCGCGACCACATTCGCCTTACCCGGATGGTAACGAATCTCACAATCATAATCTTTTATCAACTCTAACCATCTCCTCTGACGCATATTCAGTTCCTTCTGAGAAAACATGTACTGAAGACTCTTATGATCCGTACAAATAACGCATTTAATACCATACAAATAGCGTCTCCAGATTTTTAAGGCAAAGACTACAGCTGCGAGTTCCAAGTCATGGGTAGGGTAATTCTTTTCATGAGGCTTAAGTTGACGAGAAACATACGCAATGACTCGACCACGTTGCATCAAGACACCACCCAAACCCGCATGCGAATCATCACAATACACAATGAAATCCTCGGACCCTTCAGGCAAGGCTAAAATTGGAGCCTGACACAATAACTGTTTCAAAGTCTGGAAAGCCGACTCTTGTTGATCATTCCACTGAAACTTAACATCCTTTCGAGTCAATTTCGTCAAAGGACCCGCGAGCTTAGAGAAATCCTTGATGAACTTTCGATAGTAACCCGCTAGACCAAGAAAACTCTTAATCTCCGAAGCAGACTTAGGCACTTGCCAATTCATAACTGCCTCAACTTTAGATGGATCAACCTTAACTCCATCCTCACAAATAATATGTCCCAAAAACTGGACCTCACGCAACCAAAACTCACATTTGGAGAATTTAGCATACAACTTCTCCTGTTTCAAAGTGTCGAGTACTAAACGCAAGTGTACTTCATGATCAGCCTCAGTCTTAGAATAAATCAATATATCATCAATAAATACAATAACGAACTTATCAAGGTAGGGTCGACAAACTCTATTCATCAAATCCATAAAGACCGCCGGAGCATTAGTCAATCCAAAAGGCATAACAAGAAATTCATAATGACCATATCTAGTGCGGAAAGCCGTCTTAGGAATATCCTCCTCACAAACCCGCACTTGATGATAACCCGACCTCAAGTCAATCTTAGAAAAATAGGAAGACCCTTGTAATTGATCAAATAATTCATCTATTCGAGGCAAAGGGTACTTATTCTTTATGGTTCGCTTATTCAACTCCCTATAATCAATACACATCCGAAGGGTGCCATCCTTCTTTTTAACAAACAACACGGGTGCACCCCAAGGAGACGAACTAGGCCTGATGAAACCCTTATCTAATAGCTCCTGGATTTGGGTCATCATCTCACGAATTTCGGAGGGAGCTAGTCTATAAGGAGCCTTAGCTACAGGAGTAGAACCAGGAATTAGGTCAATTTTATATTCCACCTTTCTAATGGGAGGCAACCCAGGCAATTCATCAGGAAAGACGTCGGGGTAATCAGAAACCACCCGGACATTGGAAACGGTTTTCTTTTCTAATTTTGCATCAACTATATAAGCCAGGTAGGATACACACCCCTTAGCTAGAGATTTACTAGCCTTCATCATAGAAATCATAGGGATACTACCTCTTTCCCGTTCCCCTTGAGCCACAACATATGACTCATCCGAGATTGGAATCCTAATTAGTTTCTTATGGCACTCTATACTTGCCTTATTCTTACTTAACCAATCCATGCCTAAAACCGCATCAAAACTGGGGATAGGCATCAATAGAAAAGAAATTGGGAAACTATGATCCTCAATCAATATGCTAGCTCCAGTCACCGATGTGGTAACGGAAACTATCTTGCCATTTGCTACCTCAACCTCAATAGGATTTGTAATACAAGTGGGAGTCAATTTCAGTTTATCGCAGAAAAGCATAGATATAAATGAGCAATTGGCTCCCGAATCAAACAGAATAGTAGCTGGTACAGAGTTGATTAGAAATGTACCAGTGATAACATCTTCAGTCCTGACAGCATCATCAGCTGTCATTTGGAATGCCCTGCCGGTTGCTGTTGGAGGATTCTTTCTTTTCTGGCCAGAAGATGAAGACCCTCCGACCACACCCATCTTTTGTTTTCCAGCCTCCGGACACAAACCCGAACGATGACCTTCCTTTTGGCAATTCCAACACACATGCCTAGGAAACGCACAATCCTTGATGTCATGACCAAGTTGTCCACATTTGATACACCTAGCAGTTTGTGGAGTGCAAGGACCCGTGTGTCTCGATTTACAATTTTGGCACCAATTGGTTCTATCCAATGATTTACTATCCGAACTGGACTTCTTAGGTTGATGAGATCCCTGCCATTTCTTCTTTCCAGGACTTCCTGAAGAATCACCTTTGGGTTTAAATGGAGATTTTTCCTTAACCTCCAAGCCCTGTGCCCTAACATCTCCATCCACAGAACGGGCAAGATCAAAAGCTTGGGAAAGAGTACCCGCCAATCTCACGGTCGTCCGATAAGTATGCGGTAACATTCCCACAAAATGGTCGATCTTCATACGTTCCTCCAGTACCCATTGTTGCACGAATCTCAACTTGTCAGTGAATTGGGAAATGAGATCATCCATCGTCATCTTATCTGTTAATTGCAAATCCAAAAACTCGCGTCGTATCCGAGTCATGTCAAATCCCGAACAATATTTCTTACAAACCTCATTGTGGAAATCAGACCAACAAATCGATGCTCTCTGCTGTGGGGTAAAATGTGATGTAATGGAATCCCACCAAACCATTGCGGGACCCTTGAGAAGTTGCACCGCAAAAGGAACCTTGACTTCCTCTTCACATCGACAAACCTCAAACTTTCTTTCCACATCCCTCAGCCAATCCAAGGTAACGGAGGGATTTGTACTACCCGAATAATCCGATGGTCCACAAGACTTGAAAGTCTTAAAAGAGCATAGCTTAGGTTGAATCTGAGCTTGAAATACCGGAGTCTGATAACCCGTAGGTCCGGAAGAGAACGGAGCCAAAATCGGATAGGTACCATAGTGTTGTGGATGATGATAAAAAGACTGAGATACTGGAATCTGCGAAGTCACCAAAGGTGGTGGTACAGCGCTAACAGTAGGTGGCAAAGATTGCAAGATTTGTTGAGAAGACCGATTTTGTTGTTGTTGTTGCAAAAACTGTTGTTCAATTGCCTTAAGTCTCAAATTTTCTGTCTCAAGATGAATCATATAGTCATCATGATCAAAGTCCCCTGCAGAATAGGAAGTACCAGTTTGACCCTGGCTAACATTTTGGGTTTCAGTAGGGGATACTTTAGTTCGAGAGGCATCATTGGGTGTGTCAGCTGGAGGTTCATTCTCTGCCATATCTGTACCAAAACAACATCTCATAACACGTTAGTTATTAGTACCTATATACTAACCAACTTCACATGCTAACAAAATCTCACTCCCTAGAATGTTTGACTGACACACATAGATTTGGGATTGAACACTTAACCCATGCTCAATTCACCCAAACCTAAGCTCTGATACCAATTTATAACACCACAATATTTCAAGAGACATTTTTCTTTTTTCTTTTTTTTTTCATATATATATACATATATATATATCGGAAGCGATTAAATACAAATCATGCATTATAGATTGCGTATGACATAGTTCCCAAAACACAATTTATGCCTGCATGATAAGTTGATACAATAACCACATCAACTACAACATTAAGTTAGGTGTTATTTAAATTCCAAAACATAAGTTTATAAATGACGACATGTCATATAGTCAGAGTAGGCGGTCAAACATTCTTCAAATCAACTTCTTGCCCACCCACATCAAAATAATCTGCAAGAAGTGAGGAGAGGGATTAGCACGAAGCTAAGTGAATAGATCACAACTATCAATCTAAACTATCATAGCAATTGATCACCACAAAGCATCATAACAAATACATCAAAGAGGATCGGTGGTCCTTGAGGTACCCTCATGCCGCGGTGGTTCCCCAAGTAACACTTATAACCACTGAAGGCCAAACAGTGGTCTTACCGATAGTCTAGTACCATTACTACATACGACATGATTTCGATAAACAACACATGTACAAAGTCATCATGTCGTCCAAAGTAATAGTATCCAAACCCAATATCATATTGACCCCTGACAAGATAGCACATTCCATAATCATCATGGCAAAATGTACTTATTCAACATATAACTGTAAAACCATGTTTACCCGTTGTAACCGGATTGTTACAACTAAATCAGAATGAGAGTCAATGATCCACTCACCCTTCACAGTCACCGTCTTCACTCAAAGATCTAATATTATTGAGTCTTCGGTTTATCTGAGAACACAAGGGAATTACAAGTTAATACTCATGTCATATGATATCTAACTTTCATTAGACACTTATTATCAGTTCAGCAAGCATTAATTATCATAACGATAGTATACAAGTTGATTAACACAAGTTCTAGCAAACTAAAATAACAATTTCTGCAAATAGTGGGAATCCGCCGGATTCCATGGGAATCCGCCGGATTCAAATGAATACGGTCGGATTCCCATGAATCCGCCGTATTCCCCACCCCATCTCAGCTCCAAATTTGGACAGAACTCCAACTAAGGAATACGCCCCAGGAATACGCCGGATTCCCTTGAATCCGGTTCCCATTATCACCTGAATCCGCCGTATTCCAGGGAATACGACCGGATTCCCGTTTGATTCATACTGACATAAAAAGGGGGAATCCGACCGGATTCCCGTGAATCCGCCGGATTCCCAAGATCATCAGACACGCCCAGAACCTGCAACAAACCAAACTCGAACCAAAAACCACAACTAACCAAATTCGAACACTTTGCATGATCTATACATAAAAACAACTTAAAGCATCAATATATATCAAGTTCTAACAACAATAATCTCATCAATCATCAACCTACACATTTCTACTCCATTTACTCAATTTCATCAAACCCTAACATATAAACACATATATTCCAATTAATTCAAACTTACAATCGAGATGATAATCCTTTAAAGAGGAAGATGATCACGTGTTAGCACCAATCCAAAGCCTCAATTGATTTCTAGTTGCAAATCTTTGATCCTTTAGTTGCTAGGTATGTGTGTGTAGTTATAATAAATTGGGGAAAACAAAATGAGCCGGTCCATCACCAAGAGTGGGTATAAGTTGGTACAAAATTATACCCGCTCTAAACCTATTGTCTGGAACCTAAAAACCGCTTGCGCGAAAATATATTTTATTATACCGTCAACTAAGTTTATTTAAAACAAGTAATAATTTATGCATCACAATAAGTCATTTGGCCATTGGACATATTTATTTCAATTAGGCAAATAATACGAATTATTTCTAAACTTAATTAAATAATCAAATGAATTGAGTAATTTACCAAATTTCTCCTAGGCAAGTAATGAGGATGTTACAACACGTGTCCCTTACAAATAGCATTCAATTACATTAAATGAAGATATAATCATGTATCAAACTACTATGTATCAAAATCATGATGTATCAAACTACAATCGAATATGTATCATTTTTTAAGGTTTATCGAGAATATGTATCATTCTTTAAATAAAATTGTATCAACTTGGCGAAGTATGTTTGTACAAGTTAAATATACGTTTCTTCATTTTGTATTGATCCACATGAACCATTTTCTTTAAAGCAAATATGAAATCTAACATTGTTTCTTATCCTTTTTACTTTAAATGTCTTTTTACAATAACCACACCCTATATATATATATATATATATATATATATATATATATATATATATATATATATATGTATGTATTTATTGTAAAATGGTCACTCTTACGAGTTGAGTTGCATCGAGTCACGAGTTGTGAGTTAAAACTGAGATTCCGAGTCACGGACTCACGTGATAACAACTATGATCTTGAATAACAACGTTTAATGTATCTTGTAACTTAACTTATATATGAAAAAACTAAAATATTTAGTAAAATATATAGTCCATTTCAATTACTTATATCTTAAGAGATTAATTAAGATGTGAACAAACGTCCTATAATGTACGATTGATAGATATAAATATACGTACATATGTGTGTTTCTACACGAAGGATCTAAATTAGAAGAAATACTGATATTTCTAATCAGGCAAATTCAAAGAATTAATTAATAGAATGCAAAATTTCATGAATGTGAAATAGTATTTACTAGGAAATTGTTAAAAAGAACTAGTTTATTGACCCGCGACAGCGCGAGCTAATACATTTGAGTTTTTAAAAGTTAACAACTAAATCTAAAAGAAATATAATGTACAAAATGTTATATGAGAAAAAAGAAATAGACTAATCGATGTAATGAGACTTATTGTGGAACGTTACATTTTTGCGTTGTTCACTATTAAACATATTTGATGAAAAAATTATACTTATAAAATAAAATAAATAAATAATAGATATGGTCTTTGACTTGAAAATTTGAATAGTTAATTGTAGGATAAGAAATCAGTTTTATATCAAAATCGAAGTTGTTTTTAGGAATGATTTAAACACAACTTATAGAAAAATAAAACCCATGAATCACAAAAAAGAAAATAGAATAATGTTAATATGGTTGAATATGACATTGTTTCTGTATTGTTTAGCTCAATGTATATTAAGTATTAATTAAGGGATTATTAGTTATGAACCATAAAATATTTTAGTTACGACTTTAACGTATTCATCATGTATAAGGTTGTACGGCAATATGGACAACCAGTTTTTAGTGTATTGCTTTTGATAAAAAAAAAAAAATTTCATGTTATTAATCAATATAAATAAATCTTTCATATATTAAGGTTTTATTTATAAATTACCGGTTAAAACGTTATAGTACTTACACTATAAGAACTGAAAAAGAATTACGGAAGTACTGAAAGTGTTAATTCTCAATTGTTGTAGTACACTTTTTAAAATATGAAAATGGGTGTAGGAAATAATTTTAGCCGTATGATCTCTATTGCTTTTGATAAAAAAAAAAAATTCATGTTATTAATCAAAATAAATAAATATTTCAAATATTAAGGTTTTATTTATAAATTACCGGTTAAAACGTTATAGTACTTAAACTATAAGAACTGAAAAAGAATTACGGAAGTACTGAAAGTGTTAATTCTCAATTGTTGTAGTACACTTTTTAAAATATGAAAATGGGTGTATGAAATAATTTTAGCCGTATGATCTCTATGAATGGAATCCAATCTACGGTTTAGATTGCTCTATGAATTTTTACTTTAATTATATAGATAGATAGATGTCAGATAATTCGAAAACATTGTATTCAGTATTCACCTTCCTAGTTCCTACCACTTGTCTACTGTTAGTTGGAGACCAACAAGACATACATCTTAGGCTCATACATCATTTTTCAAAGAATATTATATAGTAGTTTATAAATTTGTTTAAAATATGGGTTTATATTTTGGTTATGTATCGAATTTTACACGTGTGTGTATAACTTTGAAACCTCTAATTATATGTATTCAAGTTTTAAATTGTCTTTTGTATGTATTGAACTTACAAAAAACATGTCAATGTATGTAGCCAAAAAATAGATAAAAAGCATACAATATTAATAGACGGTGTTAAAATTTAATTAACGTATAATAGGAACAAGGTTTCAAAGTTGTATACATCAATAATAAAAGGTGTAACTTGATACATAACTAAACTATATAAACCTGTAAGCTTACATTTAATTATAAAATTGTAGATCTCTTAGTTAAGTAAGGGCAACCGATCGCTGTGACCTGCTCTTCGAGTATGGTGACATCCTATTAAATACCCTTAAAATATAGGAATAGTTTATGTTAAATTCCATTAAAAATACTTATTATTTTGGTGTACGTGATACATATCAATCCGTATGGTGATTAATATATACAATTAGATTAGATAATTTTGATCCATTTTTAAAATT